>CM053030.1:273932491-274117491 GCA_028564925.1 Lithobates sylvaticus
TGGTGGATGCCATGTTTTATTTGCAGGAGGTTTGCAAAATAAAAAAACAAAACAAACAAACAATAAATTAAATCCTTGCCGTCTGAGTCTCCAAAAACCAGAGCACTACTGTGCTCTCTTCCTGGATATTTAAAGTCCAGATGACAGTGGACTCCAGTGGACCCAAACATCTGGACCAGAACCCAGCCTGCCACAGATCCTGGAAAACCCGGGCCGAATTCCGGTTCAGTCCCTTACAATGTCCCAACAAATGCGAGGTGAAATGTACCTATTGTCATGTATCTCACCTCGCATACCTTCACAATATATATATATATATATATATATATATATATATATATATATATATATATATATATATATTCTCATGATTTGATGTAGTTTGTTAAATTATTTATCACATATAGGTCCATATTTCCAGAAATAAGGCGGTTGAAATCATAAAATTGTAATGAATGATGTCAAGAGTAAAGACATTTAAAGTAAATGGGGAAAAAATTGAAATATATATGAGTTTTGACTTATAATAACCCGGAGGAATTTTGTGTAAGAGAGTTACCTTTTACAAGTGTGTGCACTACTGCTGTTCAAGCATTCTGGGCTGGGCCACCTGTGCATGTGCTCTGTTAAGCCAACGGCTTGCATTCCACCAGTGAGTGATTTCTGACATAATGCGCTCTATGCATTTCCCAGTCCTAGCTATACAAGGAGCGAAGAGCTGGGCAAATTAATATGGAAGATGATACAGTGGGATACGACTGCAATGTAAACATATGATATGTGATATATTGTGTATTACAGTTATGCAACAATTCCGTGGTAGGTAAGGATTGTTATGAATAGAAAGGCAATCTGTAGAGAAGCTGGAAAAAGAGAGAATAGAATACAATTTAATCTCATCTCATGTAGTAATTGGGTGCACCAAATGGAAGTAGTAAAGGGAATGACAGTGAAGCCCTGGCTGCACATCCTGGGCATAGTTATCTTTGTGGCCAGACTCTAGCTTGACTGTGTCTTTCTGCTGGCATTTGATTGTCAGGTCAGGAGGGGGAGGGACTGTGATTGACCACCACAACGGTGGCTGGGGCTGAACCTGCTCATTGAAAAAACATAATTGGCCAGTGTCAGATAAAGCCTCACCTATGAGAGAGAGCCTTGGAGGGGCTGGATGATAACCCAGAAAAAGAGGGAGCAGGAAGAACTGTGCTGGGGAAAGAGAATCCTGGGGAACATGAGCCAGGATGAAGCAAGCAATTGGCCTACACAAGGAAAAATTGCACAGACCACTAGGGAGAGAAAGCAGTCTCTACATCCAGAGGAGAGGCTTTCCATGTGTGAGGAGAACTTACTGTATGCCTCCTCTTATGGAAGACTGACTGTTCTCTATATATCCAGGAGAGATCGGGTGGCCTATTTTTAATCACATCTTTTGGAATAATCATCAGAGGACAGATTGCATCCAAAAAGGGCATACAGTATGTCATATTGGTGAGAAGCCTTTAACTAACCTTGTACGTATTTGAGTTTGTCTGCACATATTGGGATACTGCTGCTTTACTTAAAGGGAAACACATCCTTTCTCTGTTTGTTGTTGGGGCACTTTTCAAAGATACCTTTTCCCTTTGGGTTACAAACACCTTTCCTGGAAGGCTGAGCGCTCCATCATTACAGCGAAAGGGCCTCACCTCAGTCATATTTTGTTGCAGATTTACCCACTGGCCATGGGCTAGTTCAGGTCTAAAATGGTATTGTGGCCCCTGTAGATAGGTGCATCCCTCCTGCCACATATTGGGTATATTTTCTGCACTGTTTGTTGTTTATTATTGTTGTCTACAGCACCATTCTCTGCTCACCCAGTATATTCTAAGTAAGGACTTTCACTGGAGGTAAAGAGGCAGCCCTATTTCCCTTACTGTGATATTGAATTGCACTGCTATTTTCAACCTATTATCTTTACTGGTATCCAGCTTGTTTAAACAATACTTCTCTGTAGTATTAATTGTTTAAAAAAAAGCCCATTTATCTTTTATTGGTGTGTCAGTGTTTGGTTCAATTACGTGGTGGGTCATCACTGGAAATGGTGGGAGAACCCACCATTTCCAGTAGCTCTTGCGGGGGGGGGTACTGCTGCAACAGTGTGACTGGAACAATCTAATATGTACAGATATGTAGAGTAGAAATGTACTTAAAAGGCTGTATTCCCATAGCTGATCAATGATATTTGATGTTTTTCTAGTTAGCGTGCATCAACAAATAAATAAATAATATAATGTATTAGCAAACAATAATTTAAATGACTGAGCTGGAGAGGATTTCGTCTTTAAGCAGTTATCACTCAATGTAAATGTGTCATTTAAAGCGGAGTTCGACCCATTTTTTCAACTTGAAATCAATCCAATGTCCAACCTCATTTATATTTAAAATGGCAAATATTTTTATTTATTTTTTAAATACCTTTTTTTCCTTATTGTTAGGAGCACTTTCGGCCTAGGCGATAATGTAACTAGGCGATTCCCATGGACTTTTGGGATATCGCCATTATCTATCCCTGGAGTCCATGTGAATCGTCTAATAACAAAATCTGGCATGATTTCTGGACCAGAAATGACTAGAACAGGAGGAGTTAGGCGCCATTTTCAAGGACGAGTATCTACAGGGATAAAGTGGAGCCTCTCTGCTCAGGATTTTCTTTGATTGACAGGTTGCTATATCAATGGGGCAGGAACTTCCACCACTGTTGCCATTGCTATAGCAACCTGTCAGTATGAAAGAGCACCACGCCCTGGCATTACTGCGCAGGTGCGAGTTTAGGAGGTACATGCTAAGTTGCCAGCTGCACCGAATCCCGGAAATAAATAGAAGAGGGCTTCAGATGCCCACAGCAGAGATCTGGTTAGTTTTAAACAAATTAAACATGAAATAAAAGAACAACATTAATGTCATTATCTAAATGTTGTATTTGAAGTGGACACAATCACGGTAGAGTATTTAAAAAAAAAAAATGAATTGGGGGACTGAAACTCCGCTTTAATGTTCATAACAAAAACTGTTGCTTATCTTATATTTTATGTTGTTTCTATTAATGGGGCTCTTTTAAACTAGCATCTGCACAGTGTAAGGATTGCATTTTCAGACAATTGTTTCCCACTTGCCAACAAGCTTTGTGGTACAAAATCCCCTAGTTGTTACCCTACAACTGAGTGGTTAGGAGGTTTGAGTAAGTAATCAAGGAAAATCATGGGTTACGAATAGTACAGCCTACTTGAGACTTACCAAAAAATATGTAGTGTAAGGACTTTATATAAATTGTGCTAGTGTGAAGCCCTGCTAAAAATGTAAGAGAAAGTGACAAACGTTCTCAAGTCAGGGCTGAGCGTGCAGGTGTTCGTAGTCCTTATGATCTAGGACATGACCATAGTTCAATACTCTACCCTACCGAGGAGTCTGTGTGTGTGGTTGCAATGGAGCAGCCAGAGAGGTGTGCATGCCTACACAGGGCTGTCAATGGTGCTGTTAAATAGAGCCAGAAGGCTGAACATTATTGCATTTTGCCTTTATGGTGGAAACCCCAGCGAGGGAAGCTGATTACTGTAAACATTTTCTTTCCTTTTTAAATAACAGTGGGCCTACAAGTCCTGATGATCATATGGCAATTATATGGATAGTGTTTAATCAGAATAATATATTTTCTGTATATTTGGGTCTTAAGTCTTCACAATGCCATTCAATGGGTCCTCATACTTTACAGTGTTTTAGTACATTTTGGCAATCTTCTCAGTTATCCCTTTGCACACTGCTATACATCTGTACATACCTCTAGCAAAATGTTGTATAAATTATGAGGCGCTAAAGAAGTCTACTAGAGACCACCAACATGCTTTAAGAGACTACTGAAGGAAACTAACATGGTTCAGGTTCAGCTGAGACCACTTACATGCAAGTCAAAGTACAAAAGTGAAAAAAAAAAAACAATAATATTAAATCAGCAGTGCTATAAGATAAAACAAAATGAATGGAAAAAAAGCGTTATACTAATTAGAAATCAAATACCTACACATGACTCCACCATTATTTCTGTACTATCCAATAATCCCAGCACACAAGTTATTATACACCCGTACCAACACCATTTATTATACCCTCCAAAACTTCTGTCCAGTAAAAAAAATGGTAACTACAGCGGAGAATTATTATGCTCACAGTAAATCATATCCCTGGCCAGCAATCATCACCACTACACAGTGGTGTAGTGGTTAGCACTCCCACCTAGCAGTAAGAAGGGTCGCTGGTTCGAATCCCAACCACGACACTACCTGCCTGGAGTTTGCATGTTCTCCCTGTGCCTGCATGGGTTTCCTCTGGGTACTCCAGTTTCCTCCCACAATCTAAAGACATGCAGGTAGGTTAATTGGCTTCTGTCCAAAAATAATAATAATTGGCCCTAGTATATGAATGGGGACCTTGGATTGTGGGCTCCTTGAGGGTAGGGACCGATGTGAGTGTACGATGTACAGGGATAGGGACAGTTGTAGACACTCACTCAGGTTGAACTGGATGGACTGGTGTCTTTATTCAACCTTACTAACTATGAAACTATGAAACTATCAAGCCTTCCCCTTACAGCCTGCATTATGTAATATCTTCAGCCACCAATGTATTACAGATCATACCCAGACATCTACCATTTATAAATGAGAAATACAAAAGAAGAGATCACTGCTCCAGGTGTATGATGAGAGACTAGGGAGTCTCATGGAGTGCTAGCCCCAGCCCGCCTCCGTGGGAAACTTGGAAAGAAGAAAGAAATAGCTGCAGATCCAGAACTCCCGATTGCCTTTTATTGATCACAAGGATAACACCAAATACACCAACAAATGGTCACGTAGATGCATTTCACACATACATCTTGTGCTTAATCATTAGGTCATAATAATAAAATAATAATCATAATGATTAAGCACAAAATGTATGTGTGAAAGGCGTCTATGTGACCATTTGTGTATTTGGTGTTATCCTTGTGATCAATAAAAGGCAATCGGGAGTTCTGGATGTGCAGCCATTTCTTTCTTCTTTCCAGAAATGAGAGTAGCCACCTATTCAAAAATAAATTAATACCCTCTTTCCATCAACATGTATTATAACCTAAAACCCTACAATACATTTGTATGCCCCCCCCCCCCCCAAACTAATATTGCACCAAGAAAGTTACAGCACCACATCCATCTGGTACCTGAACCATTGTAATGATGCAGGGTGAGGTAAAGGTCTATTCAATCTGAATTACAACAGATTGGAGCCCAACTCAAGTATTAGGTCCAAGAAGTAAGCATACTGTAGGCTTAAACACATATACAATGTAAACCATGACTTAAGAGAGCATTGGGAATGAATAAAACATATAAATAAACAAAATTTGAGACGTGGCTCTGGGCCCTCTTTAGCTGAGGGCCTTAGCAGACCACTCAAGTTGCCCAACCCTTTAATCCAGTCCTGTGGTTTTGTTACTCTTTTGAGAATTGTTTTAAGATAAAAGCATGGGTTCTTCAGAAATCTGATGGACAGGCATAAGAAATAAGATCATTTTGTAAAAGCATTTATAGTGAATCAGATTTATGGTATGTGCTTGCACAGTCTTTCCAGATTTCATGCTTCAATGTATGCACTTACCACCCACATGCTAAACTTTAACATAGATTAATCAGTGCAGTTCCATGCCAGTATACAACACATATGGTAATCATTGGTGGTGGTCAAGCTCTACTGATATGGTCAGCTTAGATAGGTCACATAAGAGTTAATGCATCTCTGGAATTAATGCTTTACCAACCATGCCAGCATTATAAACAGTTAGCAGATGAAAGTTAGCAATATCTCATATACATGCTTATTGGCAGAGTGGATACAAAACTATCTTCTCTGCTAATAATGTCCACATTTTTATGGGAACATTTTGGAAGTTTGAAGAGCTGAATTTTTAGAAAGTGGGTCATTTGTTTTATAATATATGATTATGTACCATCAGAAACAAATCTAAATTAAGGTGGGTTGAATTTGACATCTCAGTTTTCAGAAAATATAGATCAATGACTAATCAATGTGTTTCCAGCCTAGGAAGGATTCTGATTCATGCTGATCAGTCTTCTCTTCTCTAGATCCCACATCTGTGAAGTCATCCACTTTTCCAACTGGAGAACTTCAGATTAACTCTTGTCTTCTTGACAGCACATAGCTTAATTTTAGAGAGAAAGGGGATTTGTGAAGCTTAGGAGTAGTTAAGCTTTTCTTATCATCATTCATATTAGTATGAAATACAATGTGAATTGTCAAATAACTGTAAACTTCTAGTGTATTTGTGTATTGTTTGAAAATATCTGAGTGTGCAAACCATCTGCCATGACCAGTTCTCATTAGGACTCTCGTATGATCAGCATCTGGTGGGATTAGGGACTCCTCTGAATGACAAAGGGATTTACTAATCGGTGCTTACATGTTGCTTTAGCTCTAGAAAAAGCAACTGAATATATAGTTAAAAATTGAAATCAGTATTATTTAAATGGTGTGACCATTTACGCACAGTCACAGGAGAATTACTTTGATTTGAGTATGAAGTAAATTACTTAATGCATCATTCCTTATTGCTATTAAATATCTTTTAATTGTTTTACAAAGACATTGCCAGAAATATACAAAAATACAACCCAGATGAGGCTTAATGTGATATCAATTCCCACAATTCCTATAAATGCAATGCTACTCTTTTAAATGGAATACAGTTTCTCTTCACTTTATTGAATGTACTGCAAACTTGATTTTCAAAGGACATTTGCAATAACATTTAAATGGTATTTATTTCTTTTTTGTTCCCTAATGGATTAAAAGGCTTCACAAATATTTATTAAACTGTTTCTAAATGCTAAAGGTGTTTCTTCTCTAAATTAATTCTATGCATTAAGGAAAGAACTTCCACTGTCTGTTCCACTCTCCCCCTCTCTATCACTTACCTAACTCCTCCATCGATACAGTGCTGTGCCTGATTGCAGGTCGTCTCTTGCCTCTCCCTGTTCTCAATGGCTTTGCTGAGAGCAGCGGAAGCCATCGCCTCCTGCTCCTATCAGTCAAACTCTGTAAAGAAGGATCAGGGGAATGAGCCATGTTGTGTGAGTCTATGGATGTATATATAACCACTGCGCTATTGACAAAACCCTGATATATAATAAACAAGTGAAAGGAACATGTATATATATATATATATAAATTATATGTATATATATATACATATATATATATATATATATATATATATATATATATATATATATATATATATACCGTATTTATCAGCGTATAACACGCGCCGGCATATAACACGCACTCCAAGTTTAGGAGGGAATATTAAGGAAAAAACTTACATTTAAATGCACATCATTGCAGTCTTGTCCAGTGTCCATCATTGCAGCCTTGTCCATCATTGCAGCCTTGCCCAGTGCCTTTGCAGCCTTGCCTAGTGCAGCCTTGCCCAGTGCCTTTGCAGCCTTGCCCAGTGCAGCCTTGCCCAGTTCCTTTGCAGCCTTGCCCAGTGCAGCCTTGCCCAGTGCCTTTGCAGCCTTGCCCAGTGCAGCCTTGCCCCGTGCAGCTTGATTTAAAATTAGCGCCGAGTGGAGAGGAAGAGCGCCGCGTGACATATCAAAAGCCGCGTGTATTTTAGGCTAGTCTCGGGCCGACTCCTCTCGCAGTCCCGCCCACCTCCACTGATTGCGAGAGGAGCCGAGCGCCGACAACATACAGAAATCCGAGTTCGGCTAGTCTTGGCTCTGCTCGCAGGCGGGACTGCGAGAGGAGCCGAAAATAGCCGAACTCGGAGTTCTTTATCTTGTCGGCGCTCGGCTCCTCTCGCAATCAGTGGAGGTGGGCGGGACTGCGAGAGGAGCCCAGACTAGCCGAAAATACACGCGGCTTTCGGTATATCGGCTCCGCTCACTCCCCTCACAAAAAATCAGCGGGAGATCGGCGGGGATCGGCGTATAACACGCACACAAGCAAAATCATTGTAAGTGGTTAACAAGTTTTTAATAACAATATCTATCTGATTTACACTTTTTGGACATTTTTTTTACAGTGGTTGTCTTGGAGTTGTATTTGGGGTTGTTATCATGTTGTTGGAATACTGCCCTGCGACCCAGTCTCCGAAAGGAGGGGATCATGCTCTGCTTCAGTATGTCACAGTACATGTTGGCATTCATGGTTGCCTCAATGAACTGTAGCTCCCCAGTGTCGGCAGCACTCATGCAGCCCCAGGCCATGACATTCCCACCACTATGCTCGACTGTAGGCAAGACACACTTGTCTTTGTACTCCGCACCTGGTTGCCATACGTGCCTGACACTATCTGAACCAAATAAGTTTATCTTGGTCTCATCAGACCAGAGGACATGGTTCCAGTAATCTATGTCCTTACTCTGCTTGTCTTCAGCAAACTGTTTGTGGGCTTTCTTGTGCATCATCTTTGCGAAGAGGCTTCCTTCTGGAACGACAGCCATGTAAACCAATTTGATGCAGTGTGCGGCATATGGTCTGAGCACTGACAGGCTGACCCCCCCATTCAACCTCTGTAGCAATACTGGCAGCACTCATATGTCTATTTCCTAAAGACGACCTCTAGGTATGACGCTAAGCACGTGTACTCAACTTCTTTGTTCAAGCATGACG
The DNA here is from genome assembly GCA_028564925.1 of Lithobates sylvaticus. Taxonomy (NCBI): domain Eukaryota; kingdom Metazoa; phylum Chordata; class Amphibia; order Anura; family Ranidae; genus Lithobates; species Lithobates sylvaticus. Next base: position 273,941,198 of record CM053030.1, read on the forward strand.
AGGCCTGTTCTGAGTGGAACCTGTCATGTTAAACTGCTGTATGGTCTTGACCACCGTGCTGAAACTCAGTTTCAGGGTCTTGCCAATCTTCTTATAGCCTAGGCCATCTTTATGTAGAGCAACATTTTTTTTTACAGATCCTCAAAGAGAGTTCTTTGCCATGGGGTGCCATGTTGAACTTCCAGTGATCAGTATAAGAGAGTGAGAGTGAAAACACCAAATTTAACACATCTGCTCCCCATTCACACCTAAGATCTTGTAACACTAACGAGTCACATGACACCAGGGAGGGAAAATGGCTAATTGGGCCCAATTTGGACATTTTCACTTAGGGGTGTACTCCCTTTTGTTGGCAGTGGTTTAGACATTAATGGCTGTGTGTTGAGTTATTTTGAGAGGACAGCAAATTTACACTGTTATGCAAGCTGTACACTCACTACTTTACATTGTAGCAAAGTGTAATTTCTTCAGTGTTGTCACATGAAAAGATAGAATTAAATAGGGGTGTACTCACTATTGTGAGATACTGTGTGTATATATATATATATATATATATATATATATATATATATATATATATATACCGTATTTATCGGCGTATAACACGCACTTTTTTACCCTTAAAATCAGGGGAAAATCGGGGGTGCATTTTATACGCCGATCCACCGCCGTTTGAAAGCTTTTCCGCTGTTTGGAAGCTTTTCTGCCGTTCTCTGCGGCGATCGGGTATCTTCGGCCGCTCTCGGCTATCTTCGGCCGTTCTCGGCTATCTTCGCCCGCTCTCGGCCGTCCTCGGCGGCTTTCGGAAAGCCGAAAATAGGCGAGAATGGCCGAAGATAGCCGGGAACGGCCGAGTGCGGCCGAAAATACCCGAAAGCCGGTCGAGAACTAACGAGCGCCACCGAAATACACAGGACATCTGCTCTGTATGTCGGCGGCGCCATTTTTAAAAGAAAAAAAAGACAGACAAGGCTGCAAATGACACAGAAGCAGTCATTTGTAATCGTAGTCCACATTGCTACATGTGTAATATTTAAATAGTGCAAATGACTGACAATGCTGCAAATGACAGACAAGGCTGCAATGCAAGGCTGCAATGGAAGGCTGCAAATGACAGACAAGGCTGCAATGGAAGGCTGCAAATGACTGACAAGGCTGCAATACAAGGCTGCAAATGACACTGACAAGGCTGCATTAATGGGCATTTAAATGTAAGTTTTTTTCCTTAAACTTCCCTCCTAAAAGTTTTTTTCTTTTAAATTCCCTCCTAAACTTGGGGTGCGTGTTATACGCCGATAAATACGGTAAATGCTTTGTTTTAATATTACAATCAGACATCTTCGAATGACATGATGCAAGCTATCGTATTGCTTCACTATGTTGTGGACTCAAGTGCCATGGTACTATTTTCTGGTACTCCATACAATGAATTGTTATTGGTTTGGAGAATTTTAAAAGGTTTTCTGAGTACACTTCAGTAGAACCTATTTAAATCCTAATCATGTATTATAGCACCTCATTTGAGGCTTCAACCCATAGGCTATGTACCTAGGTTCTAAGTCATGAGCCAGAGATTTAGAAGCTATTTTTCTAAATCTGAGATTTAATTCAGATTTTAATCCTGAAAATAATTATGTCACTGGAAAATGTAAGAAGTATGCCACATTTTAAGATGAAGTAGTGTTAAATACAATAATCCTTTATTTAAATGTTTAAAGGCACAGAAACTGTTCGAGCCATCACTAAAATGAAATCGTAGAATTTACCCACTTGCCTACTGGGCACTTTCCCCTCCTTCCTGCCCAGGGCAATTTTCAGCTTTCAGCGCTGTCACACTTTGAATGACAATTGCGCGGTCATGCAACACTGTACCCATCTGAAATTTTTAATTTTTTATTTTTTTTGGGACAGACAGCTTTCTTTTGGTGGTATTTAATCATCACTGGGTTTTTTATTTTTTGTTAACCACTTCAGCCCCGGAAGGATTTACCCCCTTATTGATCAGGCCATTTTTTGCGATACAGCACTGCATTACTTTAAGTGACACTGTACCCAAATAAAATTGATGTCTTTTTTTCCCCCACAAATAGAGCTTTCTTTTGGTGGTATTTAAACTCTTCCCATCCCACGTATAGTCAAATGACGGCCACAAGGTGTCTCTCCCATCCTGGGCGGCCGTCATATGACCTCTTTGGCTTCCCGGCTGCTAGGGGGCGTGCCCGCCACTTCACTCAGGGGGCTGATGCGCGTGCCCCGGTGGCCACGATGTCCACCGGGCACCTGCAATTTCCTGTCACAGAGCAGGGACGTTGATCTGTGTGTGTAAACACACAGATCTACATCCTGTCAGGGGAGAGGAGACCGATCATGTGTTCCCAGTACAGAGGAACACCGATCGGTCACCTCCCCTAGCCAGTCCCCTCCCGCTGTTCCTGATCATTAGGAACAGATGATCACTCTGTACTCCCCTGACAGAACGGGAAACTGTTTTTTTACATTGACATATCCCCATTCTGGCATTCTGTGGAGCGATCGCGGGTGGCCGACGGAAATCACGGGCACTGGCCACGAGCATCTGCTCCGACACCGCGCATGCGCCCACTGTATCTATTGCACGATGAGATGTACACCTACGGCAATTTGTGCAATAGAGCCAACCTGCCGCAGTATAACTACGGCGCATGGTCGGCAAATGGTTAAGTTTGTTTAACCACTTTCAGACCGGACCATTTTTCTGGCTTAAGACCAGAGCACTTTTTGCGCTTTGGCACTGCGTCGCTTTAACTGACAATTGCGCGGTCGTGCAACATGGCTCCCAAACAAAATTGAATGTTTTTTTTCCCACAAATAGAGCTTTCATTTGGTGGTATTTGATCACCCTTGCGGTTTTTAATTTTTTGCGCTATAAACAAAAAAAGAGCGACAATTTTGAAAAAAACGCATTATTTTTTACTTTTTGCTATAATATATATTCCCAAAATATATATAAAAATCATTTTTTTTCCTCTGTTTAGGCCGATACGTATTCTTCTACATATTTTTGGTTAAAAAAATTGCAATAAGCGATTATCGATTGGTTTGCGCAAAAGTTATAGCGTTTACAAAATAGGGGATAGTTTTATGGCATTTTTATTAATATTTTTTTTTACTAGTAATGTCGGCGATCAGCGATTTGTATTGTGACTGTGACATTATGGCGGACACATCTGACATTTTTTACACATTTTTGGGACCATTGTCATTTATACAGCAATCAGTGCTATACAAATGCACTGATTCCTGTGTAAATGACACTGGCAGTGAAGGGGTTTACCAGGAGGTGGCAGTGTAGGGGTTAAGTGTGTCCTAGGGGTGTGTTGCTAACTGTGGGGGGCATGGCACATCACCGATCTCTGCTCCAATCACAGGGAGCAGAGATCAGTGTTACTGTTGCTAGGCAGAATGGGGAGATGCTTGTTTACTATAGCATCTCCCTGTTCTTTCTCCCCGTGAGACGCTTGCGGGTATCCCCGCGGCAATCGAGTCCGCGGGACCTGCAATCGGACTCACGGAGGTCCTGACCGGCACGCATTCACCGCCGGCAGAGTGCACACAATGGCACGGCGGCAAATTCAAAGGGACGTACCTGTCCATGCCATTCTGCCGGCGTACATCGGCGTGCACCGGTCGTGAAGCAGTTAATAAAAGTGGACTTGCAAGCTTTAAAACCACCGTTCACACTGGTATGGTTATACTACAAATGCTGCAACCACTGAGCTGAATTTCCTAATATCACACAGGTAAAATTATTTATATACAGTATATTTCATTTGTGTAATTAGATGTTTTCCTAAAGTTCTGCTTTAACCACTTGCAGACCACCCACCATAGATATACTGCGGCAGGGTGGCCAATCTGTGCCAGATCACTTTCCTAGTACGTGATATAACACTTTTGGGTCGGGGCGCATGCACGGGCCACCGGCGACTTTCTTGTACTGTGACTCGCTCCTGCTCTCGCTGTCCCCCGGCATCCGCTGATTACACAGGACACAGGCAGAAAGACAAGCTACCTAATCAAACAAGGCAGATTGTCGTTCTGTCAGAAGGGAAGTCACTGATCCTGTGTTTCTTCTAAGCAGGAACACAGATATTTCTTTCCCCTAGTGAAAGCATCTCCCCCACAGTGAGCAAGCACAACCTAGACACACTCTTTGGTCGCCCCTGATGTTAACCTTATCCCAGTCATTGTCATTAATACAGTGACAGTGCATATTTTTTTTAGCACTGAACACTGTATTAGTGTCACTGGTCCGCAAAAAGTGTCAAAAGTGTCAGTTAGGTGTCCAATTTGTCCGCCGCAATATCGCAGTCCCATTATAAGTCGCTCAATGCCACCCTTACTGGTAAAAAAATAATAATAAAAACATCCCATAGTTTGTAGACACTATAACTTTTGCGCAAACCAATCACTATATGCTTATTGTGATTGTTTTACCAAGAATATGTAGCAGAATATATATTGGCCTAAATTGATGAATAATTTAGATTTTTTTTAAATTTTTTTTATTGAGTATTTTTAGCAGAAAGTAAAAAATATTGTGTTTTTTTTTTTTTTCAAAATGATCTGTTGTTCTTTTATTAAAGCGCAAAAAATAAAAACAGCAGTGGTGATCAAATACTATTACTAATTTTATTTGGCTACGACGCAATTGACAGTTAAAGTAACGCAGTGCCATATCGCAAAAAATGCCCTGGTCAAGAAGGGGGTAAAACCTTTTGGTTAATAACACAATATATGCTAGTAACTCTTATGACATTTATTTTGTACAGGTTCTATGTTTTTTTCAATTTAGTCAGTGCTTTACTCAAATGTAATCAGTCACAGAACCCAATAATCCACATGTAATCCAGATGTGTCAGTAATTAAAAGGATGAGCTGGCAAATTTGATGAGCCTCTCTTTTAAAAGTATAAAATTCATGATAAATGTGCCCTCTCTGCTTTCTTCAATATAAACTATACAGGATCTTCAATCTCTATCAGTGTTGCCAACCTACAAGATTGAAATTTACTGACACAACACCCAAAATTTCCAGGCACAGCCAAGTTTTTACTGGCATTTCCAAAAATTACAGTTTTAAGTGCAAATTTTTGTATTTAGGCTACAAACAAGTACAATATGCAATTAGCAATGTGTTTTAAGGTAGATATTAGGGCAAAAAACATATTATTTTATTTTCGATATAGTAAGTAAGTAGCTCAGGGACAGGACTCAGGAGAGCAAAAAATTAGAATAGGAAGGCACACACACACACATGTTGTTGACTCTCTCAGTGACAATGACAGAATGCGCAGCAGCACAGATGATGCTGACTTCTCGCCGGCACGACATGTCCGCCTCCTGAGTTACAGTGACGGTCTCTCTCCAAGCCAGGTGGTCCTTTCAGTCCACTCCAGTCTAAACAGCACTGACAGTCCCACTCCTGACCTGCCCTGCTCCTCTCCTGCAGACCCACACACGAGGTTCTAGCCGCTCTGCTTGGCTCCCTTGCACTATGACATCACACGACATGCTCGGGCACCGCCTCCACCAGAGCTGCACGAACACACTGTAGCAGGCACTTGGATGGTCTCGGCTGGCTCTGGACCGTGCTGAACATCACAGCCATTTTTTTTACTGGCAACTTTTTCCTTTTACTGGCATTTACTGGCAGGAGAAAATTGTCTGTTTTTTACTGGCTGCCAGTAAAAATACTGACGGTTGGCAACACTGATCTCTATACAGTCAAGTATTCAACAGGTATGCATGTCACCCTGGTGCCCTTTCAGCATAATCCACTGGTTTTATATTCATTGTGCAATCACTGAGTGTGGTGAGAATAGCTTGATTGAAGGAATCAGATTTGCCTTCAAATCTGGCCCTTCGTATAACAAAAGAAAAAAAAAATATTACTATACAAGTATGTCTCTAGAGAATGCCTGTGGAAAATGAAAATGTTTTTCCAAAAGCACATAATGTGAATTAATTGCAATTTGCCTTGATTAGAGGGTTGACAGATGTGAGCTTGAACCATCTAGTGTTCAGACCCTCTTGCATTGTGAATCTATTTTGTGTACTAAAAGTCCATTATGCAGTGTTAGAACTGCATATTATCTAAGTGTATAAATGCCCATGGGAGTTCAATAGTCTAACTTGTCCTTATGTGTTTCCCAAGAGATTCCTATAATGGAAAGTGATGAGGTTTTGCTGAGCAGCAAGGTACAAAGTTACCAAGTGCTGGAAATGTTAACAGAAATGTCTGCTTGAATAGACATTAAAATGAATGCCAAGCTGAATAAAAGTTCTGACACAGAAATTAAGACATCAATTATTTAAAATATTATAAGGTCACACATCCCAACCAATTCAGCTTTTTTCCAAGACCACGGTGGTATTCTGGTCGTTTAGAATGCCTTTTAGAGTAACTGGATTAGTATAGAAATATGGATGCTGACATGTCACAGAGTTCGGAGGACCCACTATATCACCAGGGATGACAAGTAACTAACAGGTGAGATAGACACTGAAGTAATACCATAAGCAGGAACGAAGTTGTCAGGTAAGTGATCTGAGCAGAAAGTAGAAAACATCAGAGGCAGTTGGTCAGAACCAGGGATAGGGTTCGGGTTCACCGCTACCACGGGTTCAAAGCAAATCCTGCAGGTTCAAGATCCTCGACCCATGCAAATTTTGTGCAGATTCAACTGGGAGAATTTTTCCTTGAACCATAATGCACTGCATGGCCTTTGAACTATGGTCAGCAGACTTAGTAGAGCCAGTGGGGGCCTTTTGGATAAACCAGTCCCCTCACTATAAAAGGGAGGTCATGGAGCAGAAATTGTGTTAGAGAATTAGATACTGTAGTAAAGAAAGCACTAACCTGACAAACTGCATAAAAACAGATAAGTGTTAGGAAATTGTACTTCAATTCTGATTGCTAGCTCTTTTAGTAATGAACCAATTTGCTGACAATCTGTGGTTGATTTGAACAGTCACTTTTAGCTACTGTTAAGTCCAGAGCAAGCTCTACTATTTTATTCTGTAAAGCTTCTCTTTAAAAATGGGCTTTTGTTGGGGGGAGATGTTTTGGTAATTTATTTTATGCTGGTTGGGCCTTTATTTTAAGTTAAAGCAGCATTAAACCCAAAAACAAAAATGCATTGTACGTTGCCCTTTAAGAGGCGGCCTGTGGGCGTGCGCATGCCGCAGCAAGCTCTGTGAGTCGGGCCATGGGTCCCGTGGACTCGATCGCTGCAGGGATACCCGCAATCGTCTCACGGAGAGGAAGAACGGGGAGATGCTAATGTAAACAAGCATCTCCCCGTTCTGCCTAGTGACAGTGTCACTGATCATAGCTCCCTGTGATTGGGAGCAGAGACCAGTGACATGTCATATGTAGCCATGCCCCTCCAGTTAGAAACACTCCCCAGGACACACTTAACCCCTATACTGACCCCTAGTGGTTAACCCTTTCACTGCCAGTGTCATTTATACAGGAATCAGTGCATTTGTATAGCAATGATCGCTGTATAAATGACAATGGTCCCAAAAATGTGTCAAAAATGTCCGCCATAATGTCGCAGTCTTGATAAAAATTGCAGATCGCCGCCGTTACTAATAAAAAAAAATGAATGATAAAAATGCCATAAATCTATCCCCTATTTTGTAGATGCCATAACTTTTGTGCAAACCAATCAATATATGCTTATTGCGCTTTTTTTTTACCAACAATATGTAGAAGAATAAATATCGGCCTAAACTGAGAAAGAAATTATTTTTTTATATATTTTTGGGGGATATTTATTTTAGCAAAAAGTTAAAAATATTGTTTGTTTTTTATTTTTTTAAATTGTCGCTCTTTTTTTGTTTATATCGCAAAAAATAAATACCGCAGAGGTGATCAAATACCACCAAAAGAAAGCTCTGTTTGGGGGGAAAAAAAGAGCATCAATTTTCTTTGAGTGCACGACCGCGCAATTGTCAGTTAAAGCAACGCAGTGCCGTATCGCAAAAAGTGCTCTGGTCAGGAAGGGGGTAAAATTCTTCCAGGGCTAAAGTGGATAATGTACTGATGAGAATTTAGATACAAATGTTTGTAAAAGTGTTCATTAGAAAACTTTTTTTTCAACTTTAACTTTTCAACCTCAAATATGCGGCCTCTCAGCAAAAGGGCCTTTGGGGACTGAGCGGCTGAGAGCAAGTCGGTCACATGGCCATAAGCCCCGCCTCCCGGCATAGCAACTTCTTAAAGCCCTGGTGTCTTGCCGAGTTGGTTCCCCTGGCGGATTGGTTCCTCTGTGTACTGCGCAGGCGCAGTACGAACGACTAGCCATCTTCCGGAAATGTCCGAACCTAAACAGATGCAGTGAAGTGTACACCGCACAGCTCATTTTGTTTGTTTAAAAAAAAAGTAAGTTTAAAAAAATACACTCCGAATTCAAAAGAAAAACCCCACAGATAGCACTGTAAAAACACAGCTTTTATATTCTCTCCTCTATATCCACAGCTGAACGATTTGTTTTTCTTTTTCCTTTGCCCCTTGCTTACAGTTATAATAGATACGCCCCTTAGTTAGACTTCCCCGACATCGTCTCGTACACCGACTGCGCGTGCGCGGTGTACACTTCCCTCGCATCTGTTTAGCTTCGGTAATTTTCGGAATTTCGCCGCGCATGCGCAGTACGGATCTACACCAATCCGCCGAGGGGAACCATATCGGCAGAACACCGGCATCAGCCGGCACAAAGCAGACCAAACTGTCCAGAAAAAGTAAAACAGGTATATAGACGCTGCAACCTTCCTACATAAAAGCTAACGTCCAAAACACGTAGGCTGTTTTACAACTTTGTACATGTATTTAATAAAGAAATACCATTTTGGATGTCATCCTGAGTGCCAATCATCCCTTTCCTTTGTCCAGACAAAGTAGCAGTTACAGGGTTGAGACAAACCATTTAACACTGACAGGGGTGCTTCAAATTGTCAGCTTTTATTCATTTATATAAAACTTCTATCCCAAAAGGGAAAAAAAATTAGCTGTAACTGCTTATAAAGTGTTAGCAGGAGTTGAGATTCAATCTAAATCTGCTAGTCTAACACTACCCTTCCCGCCCAGACTGACAATGCTGCTGTCTGAAGGTGTCTGCTTTACTACTTCATCTAGAATGCAGAAACCATAAGACAGGAAGTGTAGTACTGGCTAAATCACAAGGTGAGTTAAAGGAAAAAGGCTAAAAAAAAAGAAAACTAATGCAGTTACCACATTTATTGATTGGTAAGCTTCAATATTTTACGATTTCATTTTGGGGGTTAATATTGCTTTAACATGCTTTTCTGCCAGTCTTTCATTTCATTTCAAAATAGCTGTCATGATCAGGGATCAGGCTTGGAGGCCAGTGGCCATAGGAGTTGAATCAATCAGAAGCATAGTTGGTAAACAAGCCAATGGTCGGTAACAGTCGGTTGCAAATTGGGATCAAGCGGAAGCATGGTCAAGGAACAAGCCAAACGGTAATGAAAATGAGAATAGAAGCAGGAGTGTAAGAATCCAGACTTTGGCTGGAGAAGCGGACAATAATCTGGCAGACAGGAAGTGCAAAGGCATGGCTTTAATAGGAAGTTCATATGAGGAGCAAGGAGTTTAAGGTTCACCAGAATCAAGAGAGAAAGTAAGTCCAACATCTCAGGTGGCTTAGCAAGAAAAGCTGCTGCCAGATGCAACAGAGGTCCTGGGTTCTGATCAAGGTCTTGAGACAGTAGGCTTTTGTTTCAGGCTTTTTTATTTTATTTTATTTCTTAAATTGTTTATTTATGGCAGTTTTATACAACATACAAAGCGATAAAAAAAAGTAGAACAATTCAACACAGAGGGGGTATCACATGCACACAGGAATGTGAAGTCTCAAGTGCATGGTATAGTCTAACATTACAATTTTTTATCTTTATTTACGTTACACAAATGTGCTATAACATACTATACAGTAAAACAGAGATAAAACCTCAAATAAAAAAAAAAACAACTTTCAAAACAGTGGAAAGAATTATAGCATCATGGGGGGAAAGAGAAAAATTCACAAACGTTATCGGAATCATAATGTGTGTTGTGTACAAGATAGTTATCTAAGGCATCGGATGGATTGATTCAGGAGAATACTCATATTCATCCCATGCCTTTTTTTATTTTTATTTTATGGTTATAGGGGCTTTCATGTTTGGGGTAGAGGAGCATTCCCTTTATACTGTCCATAAGTTTGTTTGTTGTTAAACCTAACTGAAACTAAAAAACAAATCTGAAAATGGTAAATAAATCAACTGAACAGCAACTAAAGTTGTCGCTGACACACACAACATGTATCTCTACCTGCAATCGCTCTATGATCTGTCCTTAATCTGCCGTAGGATTGTTCAAAACGCAATGGGGATCATTTACTAAAGCCAAATAAACTGATCACAATTATAACCAAAGATATATTTTGCAAGGGAATTCTTCCTAGAGCTTAGTGAATGTGATGAAGCTGTGCTGACATTCATTATCCAATTACAGTATGCACAAGAAATAATGATTTTTAGTTTCCTTGCAGATTAGGTATTTTTTGCAACATGAAATTTGCACTAAGCTCTGTTTACATAATGTTATAATACCAGAAGCTGTTACATTAGACCACTGTTCGCTGTATGGCTGGGGTAGGAGATACAGTATATAACGTATTAACAAAGAGCTGTTGTATATCTATGCACAAGCAAAAGTTTCCCTAAATACCTAGTCTTACTTTAGTGATGTTAATGACTTAATGACTTAAGCCTATTTAGTAATTCAATAAAAACTTTGCAAGCCATTACTGAATTTTAAAATTGACAAATACACATATAGTAGTATGTCATTTGCCTCAGACAATTAGATCTGTTTCTTACATAGAATAATTTACTAACTTAAAGAGACAAATATACGGGGTGAGAACCTTTTTGTGCCAGAATGCCAGCAGTCGGCTGCCAGCAGTGGGCTTCAGTGGTCTACTAACTTTTTTTATGACCAGAGATCTTTACGGCTTAGATGACCAGAACGTGTATAGCAGTTTCAGTATGGATTGATCTGATCAATAATTCTTAGAATACTGGTAATTAGCTTACCTAAATATATTTTTGATAGTGTTAAGGACATATATATGACTTCATTTGTTGTTTTAATAAATATATTTTATAATTAGATGTAAACCCTAACCAGATGACACACATTTTGCTAAAGCATTGTGCATCATACACATTGCAATGATTTTTTTCTCTTAGAAAATACTGTATTCTTCTATTTGTATTTGTATTTTGGAAATTCAGCACTGGTTTCCACACAGACTCACTTCTTTATCAAATTTGTGTCATTGCTCAGGATAGGCTTCCTGAGTGACAATTGTCAATTTGTCTATTTTCATTCTATCTATCTATTTATTTATCAAAATGAAAACTTTAAACTACTACACATGTGCAGTAATGCACCACAATACTTTGGACCAGTTGGAATGGGTCCTCTATATAGAAGACACCTATAAGACGCAATTTACAAATTATTATAGGTTCAGAATGAGCTGTTCACATTCTAATTTAACTCTGCACAGGCCCTAAGAAGATGGGAGTGGGGGCGTGGGGGGATATCTTCTCTGTCATTTTATACTGTATGTGTGTGTAAATTGCTGTCCACAAATAAAAATATTATTTGGCAATATTTAGTGTTTACATGAAATAAAAATGAAAATAAATGTGAAAATGTTTCACACCAGAATTGCACAGAAACATGGTGGGGGTCCCTGCAATTGCTGTGCTTCTCCCTGCTCCTTCGCACAAAAGTAGTGCATGCACTGCTTCTCAAAAACACATTACACCAAAGCGCATGGTGATGCTGTACCATGCAATCTGGTTCCTGCAAATGCACTGGGTTTGTGATCTGTATTTGTGGCAGGGCCGGCACCAGCATAAGGCAGCCCAGGCGGCCGGTGCCAGCATAAGGCAGCCCAGGCAGCCACCTTAGGGTGGCAGGAGAGGGGGGGGTGGCAAATCCGGGGGTTCCTCAAGAAATGGTTATGCTGACGCTGGCCCTGCTTGCACATTTACCTCGCTCTCAGCACAGTTTACGGTGTGCTTGGTGAGAGGCAGCACAGCCCCGAGCACGGTGAATTTCAGCTGCTGCCTCCCAGACACTTCTATCTCCTCTCCCGGCCCCTCCTCCTCTCTCCCACTCAGATGCAGGGTAGATGATGGCCCTTTGTTTCTGAACCCAATACCTAATCCTCTCCCATCTCCAGTCCAGCACAGACAATTACCAAAATGCACCTTTACCTGTGTACACAAAAATCCTTGCACCAGCCTTGATTTGGGGTACTGCCAACAATGTATTGGCACCTGCAGGAGATCTCAAAGGCTTTGCATTTTGAATGTGGTGCATTTTGGTGTGAATTGGCCCTCAGTCCTTACCATACCTTAAAAAAACAGATGTATTTACAAAATCACTATACATTCTTTACATAGGAAAGCCAGTCGCGTTTTGATTTCATATTTGCAAATTCTAAGCCAGCTAAAATTACTACTATAGGAGTCTTCTAGTGATATCTGTAATAATGATAAATAAGGAACTATTTCTTTCAAATGTATTACTGTATGGCACTACTAAACATTATACAATAAAAACATAAATGGCAAATAAAACAAAATTATTTCCTGATTGACTCTTTGGAGTCCTGGCTCATCATTTACAGCCAGTTCTTCACTTAATACTTCTATGGTGAACTGGAGGGAGTTTGTAAAGCTACTTTTGAAAAATGGTAACAATGTGATTTTCTAAAGCACTGGATTTGTTTCTCTTTCATGCAGATTTAGTCCTATAAACCCTCCAGCAAATTGGTTGGCAAATCAGTGAGTGATCCTCCATATACTTGCAGAACCAATTCTGTTAACAAGGGAAAGGTCTTACAAACTGACATCCTCTATGGGACATGACACGAATGTTGTGGTTTTTAGTGGCCATTCCATTAACTTCTTAAATAGTGTCAACATTTTAGGCATTGTCTGCAAGGAGCCTTGTCTGATGACCTAGTCCCTGCAATTCTTTGTTAATCCCAAAGGGGGCGTCAATTTATAACTTTGCTGGATTAGTATGCTGATCCCCAATCAGAACAAGATAATTGCCTAGAAGTATGGATAACAGTGTCCACTTAGTACAAGAATTCATCCCTTTATCCAGCATGGGAACACTTGTTTTCCCTTTTGAGTCCAAGAAGGAATGGTTATTATGTATCATTTTTTAGCCTCCTTTTAGCCTCCATATACATGCATTGTTAAATGCATGTATATAGCTAACAAATACTATAGTCTTTTACAGGAAGTAAACTCGCTGCATGCAATAAATATTGCTATTTGTTGCACTAATGTGTTCTTCAGTCTGTTTATAGGAATCTGTATTCTAGACATGCGAAAATACTATAAAATGAAAGCAAGCAAAAGGGCAATTTGAGACTTGTTATTTTTTTTACATGTTTAAACAATATTTCATATATTGGCACATTATAGGGGCATTTCATAAAACTACTGTAGCAACAACATTTATATTTAACATTTACATATCTGGTCAAGTGTCAATATTCATCTTTAATTTTCACTTCACAAAGCGCTAACCTTTTTAAATAGGTTAAACACTGAAGAAACAGAGTAAGGTTGTAGAGCCTGACAGATGCATATCAGTCCTTCACACTGCCAACAGACTGATTATCAGGCAATCCTCTTCAAATGTAATCACTTTAAGCTATCCCTGTGAATTGCTAACTTTTTAATTCAGCTCACTGTCTTTCTACTAATCAGGAACAACATTAGTAATTACATTAGGTAGTTCTAGAATATGATGGAAGCAATATCAAAATAGATTGTACATGTGTGTGTACGGAAGAACACACCTAACGTTACATTACAAAATGGAAGCATAACATGGTAATGATCAGTTAAAGGTCTCAAGTGTAAAAAATCTAAAATACTTTAAAGGGATGATTTACTGAATAAAAATAAGCTGTGCACTTTGCAAAGTGCAGTGGCTCCAAAACTTAGTAAATGATGTAAAGCTTCACTTTGCAAAGAATACCCAATCACGTGCAAGGAACATTTAAAAGAAACAGCATTTTTGCTTGTACATAATTAGATGATGGAAGTCAGTAGAGCTTCTGCTGATTTAGTAAGCTGTGGAGCAACAGCTCTTGCAAAGTTCACAGTCTATTTGCCTTTATTAAATACACCCCTATATGCCTGACCCATAGAAATTCGTTAGATTCCAGGTTTCATTGCATGCAATGAATAATATAATATGCCTAAATTAGTGTTTTGAGCAAGAAAAACACTTTACTTGCAGACTTATTATTTTTTTCTTTTTTGTCCTCAAAGTTGATAGCAGGAAGCAATCTATCAAAACTGATCAGAAATCAGCTTTAGTAATTATTAATGATGTCCCTGAGGAGGAAGCCACAAGCCACTAGACTAGTGATAGCTAGGACCCTGTTCCAGGATAGGAAATTCATTTTGAGACATTGCAAGTCAACGAAAACCCCCACAGTGAAAGAATGGCTGAATCAAATGGGAGATACTATCTGGTTGGAAAAATACATGTATCAGCACTGGGGCAGTGTGAAAAAATTCAATAAATTTTGGGGGCCTTGGCTAGAGGTTCCTGGTCTAGCTCCAGCTGATCTAATTATGGACTGTCTACTATTGTAGAAGGGATATGGTAGTCAGTTCAATTTGTGTTCCACCCGGGATCTCCCTCCTTCACAGGAATCTACTGTTTAATTAGTTTTGTGTTTGATCTAAATAGTATGCGGTTGTAATGATTGTATGTGATTTAGTGCTACGTACCAAGACTTATGCCTAATATGTCTATGATTTTGCAAACTGTGCAGTTTCTCATCTATTGTTCTTTTAATAAAATTCTTATTGATTTAAAAATAAGTCAGCTTTAACTATTGCAGGCTGCTATAGCTTAACTGCTTAAGGATCGCCCCATGTACATATACTGCGGCAGGGTGGCCCTTAAGCGTGAAATCAGGTACCTGTACATAATTTTTTTCTTCGGCACTGGGGCCCACTTTCTTTGTGATTGAACACAGTGGGAGCCAATCAAATGTCTGCCTGAAACCTGGTGATCGTTCCAAGAGAGGCAGAATGACAGACTGCCTATGTAAACAAGGCAGATTGCCGTTCTGCTTTTAAGGAAGACAGAGATCTTGTGTTTATGCTGTAAGTGAGGTGGATGACTGTTTTTAGTGTGTGCATTAGTGTGATATGGTACCAATTTTAAGTATTTACATGTTTGATACACAATAAAATTATGATTTTTTTTCAAGCCCAGTGAGTTAAAGTATATCATTTTTCATATGTTTTCAATTATTATTTAATTTTGAGAAGTGGTTGAGCAAAATCAGTTTTTTGTTGAATTCAGTTTTTTTCATTGTTAGTATTCCAACACTATAAGAATTGCAACAAGAACACAATCAGGACAGCTAAAACAGACCCTAATGCGAAAGGCACATATTGGAGGAAAGTAAGAGAAAAAAACAGAGAAATGTTTTAAATATATTAACAGTAAGAATGCAAGGTCACAGCATATGGGTCCCATACTGGATGATAAGGCCCCTTTCACACTGGGGCGGTTTTCAGGCGGTACAGCGCTAAAAATAGCGCCTGTACACCGCCTGAAAAAACCGCCCCATTCACTCCAGTGTGAAAGCCGGCGGGCTTTCACACTGGAGCGGTGCGCTAGCAGGACGGCCAAAAAAGCAGCATCTTTGGAGCGGTATAGGAGCGGTGTATTCACCGCTCCTATACCGCTCCTTCCCATTGATTTGAATGGGACACCGCGGTAATACCGCGGCAATACCGCCGCAAAGCGCCACTACGGCGGCGCTCTGCGGGGTATTTTAACCCTTTTTCGGCCGCTCGCGGAGGGTAAAACCGTACCGCAAGCGGCCGAATCCCGCGGGCAAAACGACGGTAAAGCAGGAAGGGAAGACCTGTGGATATTATGTATCTGGATTTTGCAAAAGTATTCCATACACTTCCCCATAAACATTTACTTTACAATTTGAAAACTGGTTACAGGGATGCGTTCAAAGGGTAGTGATAAATAGTGAGTACTCAGAATGGCCTGGTGTGGTGGATGGGAGGCCCTAAGGATATGTCTTGGGACCAAGATTGTTTAATTTATTCATAAAATATATAGAGGTTGGTATAAATAGTCAGTGTTAGCTGACGATGCAAAGCTAAGCAAGGCAATAACTTCACAGCAAGATTTGGAAGACACCAATAAAATAATGGGGCGGGCAACTACATGGCAAATGAGGTTTAAGGTTGAAAAAAAGTTGTGCATTTGGGGACAAAAAATATGAATGCAAGTTACTCGCTAGGGGGAGAACCATTGGGGGAATCCAGGATGGAAAAAGATCTGGGGGTCCTAGTAGATTACTGGCTCAGCAATGTCAAGCTGCTGCAAGTAAAGCAAGCCGAATATTAGCATGCATAAAAAAGGGGATTTACTCAAGAGATAAACTGCTAATTCTGCCACTTTACAAGATTCTGGTTGGGCCTCATCTTGAGTATGCCATCCAGTTCTGGTCACCAGTCTTTAGGAAGGATGAGTTGGAATTGCAGAGAATCCAGAGCAAGGAAACAAAGCTAATAAAGGGACTGGAGGACCTAAGTTATGAGGGACGACAACAAGCATTAAACATATTTTCTCTGGAGAAGAGAGGCTTGAGAGGAAATATGATAGCGATATACAAATACCTTTATTGTGATTCTAGCATAGGGAAACAACATTTCAGTTGCAGGAATGCATACAGGGATATGGGGTTTATTATTGACATGAACTCACGTGCACCCACACTGGATGGACTGGTGTCTTTATTCAACCTTACCAACTATGTAACTCTAAATTAATTTAGTTTTTAACAAAAGTGGAATTAAACTTTAAAGGTTTTCAAGAATGGCAAAGCAAAATGTGCTATATTTAATAAGATTACCTTACATAAGCTACTGCAGTATGCAGATGCAAATTATTGGTACCTAATAAGAAAACTTAATAAGACAGGGTTTATCATTTTCCCTGCAAAATACACATGTGCTTTTGTTTCCATGCATTTATTTGTGTACCTTTCAGTGTGTGTTTTCATATGTTAATGCTCGTTTTCATTATGCATCTAGGGAGAAAAGAGTCTGCCATTTTTTATATTTAGCTAGGCCAAGAGCACATGGCTTGTTTCAGTAACCACGCATTTGCAGTGCATGAAAACATATAAATTGTTCTTTTCTATGAATTTCTATTGAATTCAGTGGGCCTCTCAATGCACATAGATGGAAGAAAAAATGTACTATAGCTATTTTTCATGATACAAAACAATGTATACAATATATGTGATCTATTGAAAACAATGAGATGCTAAATAACATGCTTTTGTTGCATCATAGCACACGTGTTACAATGCATGAGCGTGAACAGAGCCTTAACTACTTGCTGTCCACCCACAGTACATTTAGTGTGGATGAGCGGCACAGGCAGGCCATACAATGTACTTGTAGGTCGTCACCTGTCTTCTGGATTTATGGCACGCACATTGACACAGCACAATGATTTTGGCTTCAATCAGCTAAACAGCTGTGTCCAATCGCACAAAGAGTTCTGTGTTTACAAACATACAGAATGGTGTGTGCGATCTGGCTGTTTCTTCTCCCTGAAAAGCAGAGAGAAAAAAAAGCCAGATCAGAAAGTAAAAGCCGCACACATTACACACATTAAACTTATTAGGGAAACAGTTAACCCCTTGATTGCCCCTAAATGTTAACCCCTTCCCAGCCTGTGTCACAGTATTATCACTGATCACTGTATTAGTGTCACTAGCGATGTCAGTGTCAGTTAGTGACTCTCCCAGATAGGGTCTGTTAGTGCCAGATTTTCCGCCTCCCTATCACAGTCCTCCCTAAGCTGTTGCTTTCATTTGATATATTGAGCTTTCATTTTCAGGCTTTTCACCTCGTCTTCAAAAATGAAGGCAAACCACAATTCCAGTAACAAACGTATATTGTGTTGCTATAAACAGTCTTTGGTTGCAATTAGGTACATGGTGTATTAACAAATGCAATATTTAGAAGTAGGATGAAAGGTATAGTGCAGTAAAACCACTTTTTTCACGAATACATGGGTATATAAATATCAGACCAAAAAAAAAGGACTACTAAGCAGGAAAAATGGACAGAGGGACTTTGTTCTAAAAGAGTGGCATCCCCTTTAAATGACAGACAGTGGGAAGTAATGATAACAATGAACTGAATAAGGTTTTTGATGACTAGAAGTACTATGGTGAAAATCAGTTAAGAAAAGCCAAAGTTAATACACCCCCTTACAATGCAAGATCGTGCTACATCATGTCTTTAATGGAAAAGTAACAACCGGGAAGAATGTCGGTACGTTAATACTACACATTTGACTAGAGCAACTTTTTTTTTTACATTGGATGAACCCTTGAAATAGTTTCAGCTCTCAGAAGAACCCCTGCAAATTATGAAATAAAACCGATAACAATGATGGGGAGAATAAAAACACAAGCTGTGCAAATTATAATATCCCTTTACATTATCGGTCAAAGGTAGATAGAAACCTTTCAGTTAGTAGTCAACAGAAGAAGTTTTGCCTTAGATTGGGGGTTCGTGGGAGAATGGTCCTTTTATATTGATGGTCAGTGGGAGAAGGACCACATTAGATTGGATGGTTTGTGGAATGGCCCCTTTATATTGGGGATCAATGGTGTAAGATAAGAGGTTCCTTTTTATGTGCTGTGTGATATTGGTGCCAGAACTAAGCAGTCGCTATCAGGTGGGAAATAAAGTAACATCTACTCAGTAACCTCTAGAGAAACCCGGTTGAGAAATGCTGGACTATTCTGATATGATACTGATTACAGCAGTTATTTTTTTGTCCACACCTGTGAAAAGTGAGCCTTCAGCCTGGTAGTGTTATATGGTGGTTCAAATGGTTTTCCAGAGAATGTACCTGTTTGCAAGTGATTGTAAAAGACCAGAATGATCATATGCTGAATTTTATTATTTGTGAGAATATAAAACCTGTGCTGTGCAAAAATGTGTGCTTTGCAGCTAAATTTTTTTTTTTGTTTATTGGTAAGCATAATAGTCCCTAACATATAAAAATACCTTAACAATTATGAATTGGTTGTTTTGCAGAATATAACATTCATTATGAGCACTGAGTCACTCTGGCTATGACAAAATGTAAGCAAACATTTTTCAAAGCCTTAAGAAAGATAGTTGTTAGTCAGGCCATTATACCCTCACCATGGGTAACCAATGCCATGATCACCAAAAACAAAAATGTAAATCTTACAATCTGCCTTACATCTAAAAGAACCTAGAGAAATCAAACTAACAGAATTGATATATTCCCAAACAGAGTGGATTAGCAATTCTTTATCATCTTTTATTAAAATAAAATGCTGCTGATGGGTCATTTTACATGACATTCAGCTGTAATGTGTTCATTGGATACAACTTTGGAGCACAAGTTCAATTTGCTAAAATTTAGAATCAGGTCTACCAGTGCAATATTTCAGAAAAAAGTACAAGTCATTAAAACATAAACATTTCTAGATATGATTAGCTTCAAACCTTTGGTCAGGTTTTTTTTGTAATACACTCCTCATCATTAAAGCCATCTTTACCTTTTATAATTTTCTTCTGGCATATTTAACAAATTTTTTGCACGGAAAGGTCTTAAAATATTTTTTTCTTTTACTGAAAATCAACTTTCTGCCCTTCTGGTATAATGTTTTATGCAGGCATAGGTAAGTAATGGCCACACACCTCATTGCAAGTGTAATTACACAGAGTTGTAGTGTTAGGATGGCTGTGCACAGACAGTGGCTTTTTAGGCTGCAGTGTTTTATATTTAGGCTCATCTGTTACTACAGGAAATTGAAGGTAATAATGGGTAAAATAGGAGTTGTTATTAGCATAATGATCTGACTGAATATCTATTCCAGTGTAAGTGTCTGTGAAGAAAAAATTCCAATGAATAATACAGAATAAAAACATAATAAAATTAATCTGATACTGAAAATTGATCACAGTACCAATGTCCTATCTCATTTCTTAAGGCACTAACAAGCCAGGAAAGTACAAATACCCCCCAAATTACCTCTTTTTGGAAAGTAGACATTCCAAGGTATTTAGTAAGAGGCATGGTGAGTTTTTTTACATTGTAATTTTTTCCCACAATTCTTTGCAAATAAAGATTTTTTTTCACATAATTGTCATATTAACAGGTTATTTCTCTCACACATCATATGCATATCACAAATTACACCCCAAAATACATTCTGCTACTCCTCCTGCATATGGCGATACCACATGTGTCAGACTTTTACACAGCCTAGCCACATACAGAGGCCCAACATGCAGGGAGCACCGCCAGGTGTTCTAGGGACATAAATTACACATATAATTTCCATCACACTTTTGAAGGCCCTGGAGCACCAGGACAATGAAACCACCCACAAAATGACCCAATTTTGGAAAGAAAATACCCCAATGTATATTCTGTAAGGCATAATGAGTCTTTTGAACATGTCTTTTTTTCAGGTTTTTGAAAAATGTGGAAAGAAAATGAAAATGCATTTTTCTACACATTTGTTACACATTTTTACGGCACTGATGGGCACTGAGGAGGATCCACTGATAAAGTGGCACTGATGAGCACTTACTGATGGGCACTGTATTGGCACTTTAGTGGCACTGCTGTGGCACAGATGTGCACTGCTTGGGCACAGATGTGGAACTCCTGAGCACTGATATGGCACTCTTGTACTGTCTAGTACACAAACAACCTCAGCACTGGGCTTTCAGTATAACTCGAACGCTGGACATGAACCTGTTATCAACAAGTTTCACTGCATAAATACATTAGATGCAAGTCTTTGCATGAAAACATATACTAGCCCCACAAATCTATTACAAACCACAGGACAACCAAATGAAATCAACAGTCATCATTCAAAAAAAGGTTATAGACCCAAAGCACACCCCCCCGTATAAGTGCAATATAGAACACCCCTCGCTCCAAACCTAGATTTACCCTTGTGAAGACCTTACAACTCCCTGAGAGTTATGCCACATAAGTTTAGTCAGACACTGTGGATGTATTGTTTATCCAACCACCCCATACTCTGTCATACTTAGTGGGTACCCCCCTGCTAGTGTACGTGGCCTTATACAAGGGGAGGGCTCTGTTAGCTTACAGTACTTTTGATCACTTTTTATTCTCTATCATTTGGCACTAAAGAACTCAGATCAGACATACAACTCAAAACATGTAGTGCTCCAAAGCAAGGGCAAGAATGTGCATATACTGGCCTAATGTTGGAAACAACAAGGTTTGTCAAACCAGGCAGCCAGAGAAAGATTGAAATGCTGAATAATTAGTTTGGCAAAGATTAGCAATGAATGTCTCTGCACTTGAAGGTTGTACTTAGTTACTGACTACATGCTAGTGACTTTCCATTGCTTGTGATCTCCAGGCCCATTAGATGCAATATAGCATGGAAGTGCTTTACCTTATATGTGTGAAGAGAGCTATTGGTGGTTGGCCATGTTGCGCTTGGAGGTAGACACTCCTTAAAAGGTGTACAAGGAGAAAAAGGAGGAATATCCAGTCCTGTAGCTCAACCTTCTTAGTGGCAGCATTTCAGTTTTCTGCAGTTGTGCATTGTCTGAAAAAAGGCAAATACAGGCATACCCCACTTTTAAGTACACAATGGGGTTTATTTACTAAAGCTATAAAGTGCAAAATCAGGCTCACTTCTGCATAGAAACCAATAAGCTTCTAACACCAGATTGTTCAAATAAGCTTCGGTAATAAAACCTGGAAGCTCATTGGTTTCTATGCAGAAGTGAGCCTGATTTAGCACTTTCCAGCTTTAGTAAATAAACCCCATTGTGTACTTAAAAGTGGGGTATGCCTGTACTATAACTTGTCATATCTTCTAAACTAGGTGGTGGTAGTAGTTTGCATTTGGCTACACAAAGTGAAGAGTGGTGGCTATCCTTCATTGAGTCTGGATGTGCTTATCCTAAAATCTTCAATGGACATGCAATATAGCAGTGACTGAACCAACAGTTATGGTGTTTATTTACTGAAAAGCAGGTTTACTGGATGCATATTTCTGTATCCTGCTAAGATACGGTATATCATAATGGATGACCAAAGATTTCAGAGGGAGGTGAAGATAATACCAGTACTTCCTCCATAGTAGTCGATCTTTGTTTTTTTCTTTGTAGAGTTAGAGGTGCCAATAGAGTTTCAATATCCAAGACTCCATGGTGCGTCGGATGCCTGTGTTTCCCTGCTGCATGCTATGGCTCCCCAACAGCCACATACCTAATGTGTAAAATATTATAAAAAGCACATACAAACCAAATCAATGTTGCAATACGTTCATACACATACTAGCACATATTTAAAATTACTGTTGCTCAAACAAGCTTGCTAAAAAAATTTGTACCTCAAAAGAAGCTAGTAAATATCTTTATTTCTGCCATCGAAGACCACTCCAATACAGAAATCCCTGGCTGAAGTATCATCTAAAACCTATGCTTCGAATAGTGTTAATCTGGTAATTGTGCTTCGCTCAATGTTTTTTTCTCCAATCCCATGCATCACCACAGGATACAGTGGAGTGGAGAAAGAATGCTGTTGAATGTTGACCTGGGCTGCTATGAGAGAGTCTGACTTTCCAATGTACTTCCACCACAGGGTACTTTAACCCATATTAAAGCAATTAACAATTGAAAAAAAACTAAAACAGCAGCATAGTGATTGCTGTGCATGCAACCTGACTGCATTATAGTAATACATATGGAATGTTCAATTGGGCTTTAAGCAACAGAGTCTTTTTAACAGGGCAGTACAGGTGGGAATCAATAAGATACCACCTTTCATACATTTAGAGCTGTCTTAAGTCCCACATCGGCATTAGATGGGGGTTGTACCATGGGTGGAGATCTGGCTGAAGTCATTCTAATGCAGTTGTGACCAGTGGTGTGCATCAACAGTACATGGGGAAGCAACATTTTATTGTAGACTTAGGATTGAGGCTGACAGGACTTCACTAAGCCTAACCAGCACCTGGCAGCAGGAATCGAACCAGCAAGTACAATATACTGGGGAATCTTGCACTGTACTGTTTTGTTTTCAGAGGATTAAATGCTGTGAGTAGGTTACCAGACTCTGCACATTGCTCTTGTGCATCTGAAAAAATGAAAACCGAAGGGTATTACCTGTATTAATTATACAGAAAGCACAGAGATGTGATTATTGGTGAATGGCGGTAGCAATGCATGATCATGTGACTTCCTGCCACTGTAAATATTGCCCCATTTTATTATTTTACATATGGCTAAATATTGCAGGTTCTTCTGTAAATAATCACGCTTTATGTTGTACAATTTAGAATCAGGTCTGCCAGTGCAATATTTCAGAAAAAGGTAAAATTTATTAAAACATTTCTAGATATTGCTCGCTTCAAACCTTTGTCCAGGTTTGTCTTTATTATACATTCCTCATTAATAAGCCGCCTTTACCCTTTAGTTTTTTCCTCTGGCATATTTAACTTATTTTTGCATGGAAAGGTCTTAAAAGATTTTTTTCTTTTCCTGAAAATTCAATTTTATGCCCTTTTAGTATAATGTTTTATGCAGGCATAAGTGAGTAATAGCCACATACCTCATCGCAAGTATCATTACACATATGCAAATGCAGGCTTTTTGTAAAAAAGTCAATGGCTAAGCCCTCATCTGTACCTCTATTCAATGCCATTAGCTAATGATCTCAGCGCTGAATTATAAAACACAAGGGTCACAGGATAAGCTGAGGTGTATTTAAAGTGAAAGTTGCTGTGTGAGAGGAAAGATGGTTGTGCACATTGGGGGAATACTTCGATCTTTGGGGACAATATAAAAAGCTTTTATTTACTGATTATATATTAGTGTATAGTTTATAAGATGTTTAGTGTTAGGACGGTTGTGTACAGACAGTGGCTTTTTAGACTGCAGTGTTATATTTAGGCTCATCTGGTACTACAGGAAATTGAAGGTAATAATGTGGAAAATGGGGGTTGTCTATCTGACTGAATATCTATTTCAGGATGGAAGTGTCTGTGAAGTTTTACATATAGCTAAATATTGCAGGTTCCTCTGTAAACAATCACAGGTTTTATGTTATACCATATATCATTTGTGTAGCTGAACCCTTGTGTTTTAAGCAATAATTTTAAATACACTATACATATTAATATATATTTTTTTTTTACTCCCCAGTTTTAAAAACTATGAGTTAATTTTTGTTGTTCTTTCCAATCATTGTTAAAATGTACTTAATGCTGTTATTATTACTATTTCGTCTGCATATCCATAATGTTAATAGGCAGATAACTGTCCAACTTCATTACACTTTAAATAGTATTTTAAAAGTCATTTAAATGGTAATGTCCTCAGAAAAGCAGCCCGTGCCACCATGTTCAGGATGACCTCTTTTGAATCCTGTTACAAAGCACTTGATGATATTGGCCACGTGCCAAAAGATTAATTGAAGGCCACCCGTGATTTTCTAACGATTAGTGACATTGTGCATACATTTTGTAATTACCATTAATAAATTGCTCCCATAAATTTTAACAGGTTGTTGGATGAGAATCAGGCAAAATATAAAAATCAATCATGTACATTACGGAGATCCAACATTTTTTTTCTCAGAAGCCTCATTTTATTATGCTAATAATTTTGCTTCCTATGATGATCTCGATGAATTGTTTTAGGATCCTGTAAAAAAGAAAATGGAGACATTAATCATACTGTATCTGTGTACTTTCTCAAGATAATGCAATGCAGTCCATCTGCTCTCTCCTTAACAGTGACCAATTTTTCCATTTACCCTTTTTTCTATTTCCTGGCAGGTGAGAAATGATTTAACTGGTGAACTGGAAGGTGCAGATATCCAAATTGCAGACACGGAAAGTTTCTCCAATGATCCATGCATTAGTGTAAAAAAGCTTAAGGTATGTACAAAAAAGCTTAACATATATATACCCAAGAATGGAAATATAATATCTGGGGCAGCTTATCAGTCCCTGGATGTGGTGGCTGCAAAAGATTTCTTTTTTTTTCCCTTTTATTGTCACCTTGTATTGTACTTCCTGTCTTGGAATTACAACTGTCACCTACTGTATTATGTAGTGTCTACAGAACACCTTACAGCTTTCCTCTTCTTTAATGGGGAAATGTTCTGTAGTCATAGCCTACTTCCTGGTGACATTGCATGAGATAACACTGCAGACTGCCAATGACAGGAATGGCTATCTGGCAGGATCATCAATTTTTTTGCATGTATCACACAGACATAGCAAAACATTTTCATTGGTAGATTTAACAGATAAAAGGGAGCAAAATAAGAGTTATTAAGAGTTAAAAGTTCATTGATAGGGTTTACACATACTTTATAGTGGATAATGTGTATTTGTTTAAATTAAACCTGTCATGAGAGAGTTATCGGGGCTGACCCCCTTTTGACAATGACAGTTGCCTGGCTGTAATAATGACCCACTAGTACTTTCTGAGTAACTGACCTGCAACAAGTGTAGATATCAGGAATACTGGAGAAAATCACAGATCTTTTGAGCAGGGACTTGATTTTTCAAAAGAAGAGATCTGCAAGGAAAGTCTCCATGGTTCTTTCATGGCAGTTTTTTTATTTTAATTCTGAACTAAAGTAAAACTTTTTATTGCAACCCTTGGTGATTATTTCCTATTAAAGCTGTACATTAATTTGCCAAAGTGTATAGAAATGACTGCCAAATAAGTTGAACTATTCAGCTTGTAAACTATACACCAATGTATAATCAGTAAATAAAAGCTTTTTATATTGTCCCCAAAGATCAAATTATTCCTCCAATGGGCACAACCATCTTTCCTCTCACACAGCAACTTTCACTTTAAATACACCTCAGCTTTTCCTGTGACTCTATAACTCTATAATTCAGTGCTGAGATCATTAGCGAATGGCATCGAATAGAGGTGCAGATGCAGGCTTAGCCATTGACTTTTTACAAAAAGCCAGCATTTGCATATGTGTATTAGCTCTGTTTAGTCTGCTAAAGATAAGGTAGTTCATTTCAATTGGCTGCTGAAGTAGGTATTATTATGTTTATGTTATCTAGTGATGGAAAGGTTTTCATTAAATATGACAAATTATTTTGATATTCCAACAAATGTGTAACGCAGATATGTTCCAGATATGGTTTTAAATTAAATGTAGATCTTCAGATCAGAGTGATGAGCTAAGATTTGTTCTGAACCCATTTCAGCCTATACACATGGGAGCTGTCACATTATATCAGGTCACTGGCCCAATAAGCTGCAGCCAAGACATTTCCCACCCTTCAGTCACACATAACAAGAGGGAAGGAATATCAGTGAAAAGGACATATTTGGTCAATGACATTTTCCAAATATGGCAATGTGGTCCTATTCAGTCAATGATGTCACCTGCATCCCTGCCCCTTTGTGTGGCTACAGGATAGGGATTCATCCTGCAGAAGCGGATTGGACCAGTGGCCTGCTATGATGTGATAGTTTCCATGAGTTTGAACTTAAGCTCATTACTAGTTGCTAGCCATACAGGAAG
Organism: Lithobates sylvaticus; assembly: GCA_028564925.1. Taxonomy (NCBI): domain Eukaryota; kingdom Metazoa; phylum Chordata; class Amphibia; order Anura; family Ranidae; genus Lithobates; species Lithobates sylvaticus. Next base: position 273,967,976 of record CM053030.1, read on the forward strand.
CCTAAATCGGCATTTTCTGCAAGATGTTTCAGTTTTTCTCTGTTATTCTGTATGTTTTCCTTCCCACACAGAAAGTAAGTAATGAGAAGGGATGCTCTCATTCTCAACATACAGTGAGGGCAAGTTGTGATGCAAACAGAAGCCGTCATTTATTGGGAAGAAACATACTGAGAATTATATCAAAACAAGGATAACTAAAACTGATTACACTCTAAGAAATTTACCTTCCAAAAATATTACTGCAATTTTATCAAGCTTGAAGAAATATTTAGGGAATAAGTCACCATTAAAGCCACAGAGCTACATAAAAGCTAAGAAAGCGTCAGTCAAGGACAGTGGTACGCAATTATAAAATCCTTTCAAATATTTATTCAGCTCTCTCGAATGTATTTTGATGATAGTATCCTACCTTGTCTTCAAAGCCTTTTAGTTTCTCTGCCTTCTGTTTGCATGGCAATTATAAAGCCATCATTAGTCAAGACAATAAGCATAAGGACATGATGTGCTTGTTTATAGGCCTTAAAATGTATAATTCATAGAAAAAAATAAAGTACAAATACACAGAGATTGGATATATTTTAAAAATCTTTCCACATTTGCCATTTGAACCATTTACAGTAACTATCTTATGAATAAATACCTTATCACCAACAATTACTGATGTTCATCTGCAATTCTCTATATTCGTAGGGGGTCATGATCTAATTGCAAAAAAATGCAGGTACTTCTGCCTTTTCTGCCTTGTTAATACTAAGTGGGTGCAGATTAACTTCCTGCTTTTGGTACCAATTAATAAAAAAACAGTCCTCCAGTTCCCAAAGCAGAGCTTGTCTTTCTCATAGCAAAAGCATGTGGGAAAAAATAGGTGACTCTTTTGTTGCAGAGGGCTCAGTGTCAGTTAGTTCTTCCTGTGGTGGTTTAGGCACCAAAAATAAGTGTAAAAAAAGTTTTCGATGCCCTTCACCCCTAACCTTTATTTGAACCTTAAAGCGGAGTTCCACTCAAAAGTGGAACTTCTGCTTATCTTTCTCCTCCCCTCCACACTTGGCACCTGTTTCTGACACGTACAGTTCCCCACTTCTGGGAGACGTCTGGGAGCCAGTCTCCAGGAAGTTAAGCCCCCTCTTTTCTCCCCCGCCAGACCCAATTAGAAAGCGCAGTGCGCTTTGTGCATGCGCAGTAGGGGACCGGCTGTGAACAGGAATGGAGGTGGCTGCACCCGACAGCCGATGCGAAGATCAGCTGGGTTGCAACTGTCACTAGCTTCCTGGACAGTTAAGTATCCATATATTAAAAGTCAGCAGCTGCAGTATTTGTAGCTGCTCACTTCAATTTTTTCACAGGGGGGCTGGACCTCCTCTTTAACCACTTCCCGACCGCCCCATGTAGATATACGTCAGCAGAATGGCACGTACAGGCAGAATCACGTACCTGTACGTGCCATTCTTCAGGCGGTTGGGGGGTCCGATCGGACCCCCCTCCGCCGGCGGGGACGGTCGGGATCGTGTCAGGAGCGATCCGGGACGAGGGGACGGCCAGTGGTTTCTGGCCACCCCCTCGCGATCGCTCCTGGCCAATGAAAAGCTTCCCCTTCCTGTCTATTGTATAGACAGGAAGGCGGAAGTGATGTCACGCTCGGTGCGCCGGTCTATGTGACCGGAGACGCCGAGCTGTGAACATGTAAAGGTTAGTGCACAACAGTACACTGACACCAGTACACATAGGCACATATTCCACCCCCCTGTCACCCCCTGATCACCCCCCAGATCACCCCCTCCCCCCCCAGTCACAGTGTCACTAATTGCAGTGATCATTTATTTACTGATCACTGCATTTAGTGTCAGTGTGACTGTAATAACTGTCAGGGCAGTTAGTTTTAGGTCCAAGGTAGCCCCCTACCCCCCCTAATAAAGGTTTAACCCCCTGATTGCCCCTAGTTAACCCCTTCACCCCCTTTTGCCAGTGTCACTAAGCGATCGGTTTTCTGATCGCTGCATTAGTGTCGCTAGGTAACCATTTTTTTTTTTTTTTTTTTAACCGCCATGTTTATATAGGTTCATAAATAGGTTTATAGGTCAGGTACCCCCATATTACAACCTAAATAAAGGTTTTAACCCCCTGATTGCCCCTAGAGTTAACCCTTTCACCAGTGATCACTGTATAAATGTCACTGGTGACGCTGGTCAGCCAGTTCGTTATTTAGGTTCCCCGTCAGGTTTTTATATAGCGTCAGGTACCCCCATATATTACCTAATAAAGGTTTTAACCCCCTGATTGCCCCTAGTTAACCCTTTCACCCCCTTTTGCCAGTGTCACTAAGCGATCGTTTTTCTGATCGCTGCATTAGTGTCGCTAGGTAACCAGTTTTTTTTTGTATTACTGTTACGGGTGACGCTGGTTAGTTAGCTTGTTTTTTATACTGTCAGGGCACCCGCCATTTATTACCCAATAACGGTTTAACCCCCTGATCGCCCGGCGGGTGATATCAATTAGGTTTTAGGGTCTAATAAGGTCTGCGTCGCCCCAGGTTAGTGCCAGTACCGCAAACACCCACGCGCAAAGCATACACCTCCCTTAGTGGCACAGTATCTGAACAGATCAATATCTGATCTGATCAGATCTATACTAGCGTCCCAGCAGTTTAGGGTTCCAAAAAAACGCATTGTTAGCGGGATCAGCCCAGATACCTGCTAGCACCTGCGTTTTCCCCCTCCGCCCAGCCCAGCCCACCCAAGTGCAGTATCGATCGATCACTGTCACTTACAAAACACTAAGCACACATAACTGCAGCGTTCGCAGAGTCAGGCCTGATCCCTGCGATCGCTAACATTTTTTTTGTGGTAGCGTTTTGATTCAGTCGCTTCAGTCAGGAGCTTTTTTACCTGTGAATCTCAAAAAAATAAAAAAAAATAAAATAGTTGTCGTTTTATTGTTCTCTCTCTCTCTATTGTTGCTCTTTTTTTACTCCATTCTATTCTGCAATGTTTTATTATGTTTTATCATGCTTGCTTTTCAGGTATGTAATTTTGTTTACTGTGTTTTAGTGTTAAGCATTTTTTTGTTTTCAGGTGCGCCATTCAGTTGCAACGCGGATTTATTTATCTTGACAGCAACAGCGTTTGCTCCCACGATACATAAAGCCGCGACTCCAACGCTGTAGGAGGTGATTTCACCACCACAGTTAAAAAAAAGAGCATATATGCCGAAGCATGGGGGCAGCAGGGGGGGGGAGGAGCGATTGGCTCCTAATGCCACGTACATACGGTCGAAAATTCCGACCGTGTGTACACGGCATAACTTTTGCGGGAGGATGCCCCCATGCATCGGCATATATAAATGGTGCATGTATGCCCATCATTAGAAGTGGGTGGATGAAGGGAGGTATTCTAATGGTGGGCACACCCACCAATCAATCTTTTTTTTCGTTCAGCCAAGAGGCTGCATGAAAAAAAAAAGATTACAATATATGTCCAGTATGTTGCTGGACTTTGAATGGTTATACCAGAATGATGCCTGCAGGTTTAGGTATCATCTTGGTATCATTCTTTTCAGCCAGTGATCGGCTTTCATGTAAAAGCAATTCTAGCGGGTAATTAGCCTCTAGACTGCTTTTACAAGCAGTGGGAGGGAATGTCCCCCCTCCCGGATATAAACCGCGCCATTGGGAAATTGGGAAAGCATTTTATCACACCAATCTTGGTGTGGTCAGATGCTTTGAGGGCAGAGGAAAGATCTAGGGTCTAATAGACCCCAATTTTTTCAAAAAAAGAGTACCTGTCACTGCCTATTGCTATCATAGGGGATATTTACATTCCCTGAGATAACAATAAAAATCATAACAAAGAAAAAAAATGGAAGGAACAGTTTAAAAATAAAATAAAAAAGCTAAATAAATAAAAAAAAAAACCAAAAAAAAAAAAAAAAAGCACCCCTGCCCCCCCTTCTCTTGCGCAAAGGCGTACACAAGCGTTGGTCTGGCGTCATATGTAAACAGCAATTGCACCATGCATGTGAGGTATCACCGCGAAGGTCAGATCGAGGGCAGTAATTTTAGCAGTAGACCTCCTCCGTGAATCTAATGTGGTATCATGTAAAGGCTTTTAAAGGCTTTTAAAAATGTATGTAGTTTGTCGCCACTGCGTGTTTGTGCGCAATTTTAAAGCATGTCGTGTTTGGTATCCATGTACTCGGCCTAAGATCATATTTTTTATTTCATCAAAAATTTGAGCAATATAGTGTGTTTTAGTGCATTAAAATAAAAAAAAGTGTATTTTTTCCACAAAAAATGCGTTTGAAAAATCGCTGCGCAAATACTGTGTGGAAAAAAAAAATGCAACACCCACCATTTTAATCTGTAGGGCCTTTGCTTTAACATTATATATAGTGTTTGGGGGTTCAACGTAATTTTCTTGCAAAAAAAAAATATGTTTTCATGTAAACAAAAAGTGTCAGAAAGGGCTTTATCTTCAAGTGGTTAGAAGAGTGGGTGACGTGTGACATAGGCTTCTAAATGTTGTGCATAAAATGCCAGGACAGTTCAACCCCCCCCCCAAATGACCCCATTTTGGAAAGTAGACACCCCAAGCTATTTGATGAGAGCAATGTTGAGCCCATTAAATATTTTTTTTTTTTTTGTCCCAAGAGATTGAATAATGAAAAAAAAAAAAATATATATATTTTTTTTACAAAAAGTTGTCACTAAATGATATATTGCTCAAACATGTCATGGGCATATGTGGAAATACACCCCAAAATACATTCTGTTGCTTCTCCTGAGTACGGGGATACCACATGTGTGGGACTTTTTGGGAGCCTAGCTGCGTACGGAACCCCAAAAACCAATCACCGCCTTCAGGCTTTCTAAGGGTGTAATTTTTTTATTTCACTTCTCACTGCCAATCACAGTTTCGGAGGCCATGGAATGCCCAGATGGCATAAAACCCCCAAAATGACCCCATTTTGGAAAGTAGACACCCCAAGCTATTTGCTGAGAGGTATTGTGAGTATTTTGCAGATCTCGCTTTTTGTCACAAAGTTTTGAAAATTGAAAAAAAGAAAAAAAAAATGTTTTTTTCTTTACTTTCTTCATTTTCAAAAACAAATGAGAGCTGTAAAATACTCACCATGCCTCTCAACAAATAGCTTGGGGTGTCTACTTTCCAAAATGGGGTCATTTGGGGGGGTTTTGTGCTATTTTGGCATTTTATGGCCTTCGAAACGGTGATAGGTAGTGAGGAGTGAAATCAAAAATTTGCACCCTTAGAAATCCTGAAGGCGGTGCTTGGGTTTCGGGGCCCCGTACGCGGCTAGGCTCCCAAAAAGTCCCACACATGTGGTATCCCCATACTCAGGAGAAGCAGCAAAATGTATTTTGGGGTGCAATTCCACATATAACTATGGCATGTGTGAGCAATATATCATTTAGTGACAACTTTTTGAAAAAAAAGAAAAATCTTTTTTATTTTTGTCTTTATTCAATCACTTGGGACTAAAAAAAAAAATATTCAATGGGCTCAACATGCCTCTCAGCAAATAGCTTGGGGTGTCTACTTTCCAAAATGGGGTCATTTGGGGGGGTTTTGTACTTCTCTGCCATTTTAGCACCTCAAGAAATGAAATAGGCAGTCATAAATTAAAAGCGGTGTAAATTCCAGAAAATGTACTCTAGTTTGTAGACGCTATAACTTTTGCGCAAACCAATAAATATACGCTTATTGGCATTTTTTTTTACTAAAGACATGTGGCTGAATACATTTTGGCCCAAATGTTTGACTAAAATTGAGTTTATTAGATTTTTTTTATAACAAAAAGTAGAAAATCTCTTTTTTTTTCAAAATTTTCACTCTTTTTCCGTTTATATCGCAAAAAATAAAAATCACAGAGGCAATCAAATACCATCAAAAGAAAGCTCTATTTGTGGGAAGAAAAGGACGCAAATTTCGTTTGGTTACAAAATTGCATGACCGCGCAATTACCAGTTAAAGTAGTGCAGTGCGAAATTGAAAAAAGACCTCTGGTCCTTTGGCTGCCAAATGGTCCGGGGCTGAAGTGGTTAAGTTGTCAAATTAAACAGAAACTTAAAGAGAACTATGGAGGATGTCATTCATGCTGATCCATCAGCTTCAGCACTTTCTGAGTTCTGACTTCACCTAAACCCATGTTGCAGGATTACTTGTTCATACTTGTGGGTCAGAGACAGGCAGGTAATCAACATTTTTCAAAAGGAGAACAGCAATGGTAACCTCTATATTTACATGCGTTCAAATTTTCTTTAACCCTACCCCACTACAAACTTTATCTAACCAAACCATCCTGTCAGGGTTTTTTGCTGTCTGTAATCCCTAGGAGGGATGTACCTTTCCGTTCCTTTCCTGGAAAAACAACAAGTATCTCTGTATAGAGAGAGAAAATGTCTCCAAATTAAGGAGAAATCCCCTCTTAGACAGCATTTACTTTTCTGCTGACAATCTTCCCTATCACTTTATGTAGCAGTGGCAATGGTTACTAGGAGGAAAAATTAAAATTAATTTCCTCAGCAGGGACACAGACAGCCTGACCAGGGTTGTAATGATTCCTTACTCTATTCAAAACCAAAAAAGAGCTTTAGATACAAACTAACCTTTATAATTTAATGAAATCTTAGCATTTAACATTACTCTAATCATAGCCCTTTACCTAATCCTGAAAAGTAACACTTAACCTTATCCCTAAAATATACGCTAACATTTCATCTCCAAACTATGTCCATACCCTTATCCTTTAACCTTTGGTTATAGCCTTAATACATAGTTCTAAGTCAACCCAAAATGTATATATTGGCAATAGTATTGGGCCATCCTGCACCATAATCAGCATACAAACTACACAGCTTCAGCTTCAACAAAAACATCTATGTGTTCTTAGAATAAAATAAAGTAATGGAAAGGGGCCTCCAACCTCTGTATATTAATACAAGCCTATAAAATCACAGAATGTAGTAAAAGAAAATAAACAGCCAAACTGCCTTTAAAGTGTTCAAACTCTTAACCCTGCCCTATTTTTTATTTTCATTATTTACAGTAAGTAGCTACATTTTGCATTGTATTTGATATCAACAATGTGAATTGTGTTTTTTTTTTTACCAAACCAATTATACTTGTCTTCACAGGGCAATGATGTACGGATAATAATTGGGCAGTTTGATGAACATATGGCAGCTAAAGTCTTCTGTTGTGTAAGTATACTTATACTGTATTTTAAAAAGATAGCCTCCCAATGAATTATTGAATTAAATGTAAATATTTTCTAAATAAAGTCTCTTTATTAGTATGGCATGTCTGACTGAGAAACTCAAGCTGATATTATTTTTGGTAGACAGTAGATTTCCCATAAACCTTGACTTTCGTAGTAGAAAGCCAAAGTGGGTTTTTGCACTAGGCCAACTTAAGTAGAAAAAGCTCATAGGGCAATTATGTATGGATAATAACCAGACAGTCAGATTAACATATGGCAGCTAAAGTCTAATGGTGTGTAGGTACGTTTATACCTTCTGCATAGAAACCAATGAGCTTCCAGGTTTTATTACCAAAGCTTAATTGAACAAGCCGAGGTTAGAAGCTCATTGGTTTCTATGCATAAGTGAGCCTGATTTTGCACTTTTCAGCTTTAGTAATTAAACCCCATTGTGTACTTAAAAGTTGGGTATGCCTGTACTGCATTTAAAAAAGGGTAATTCTCCTAATTGATTATTGAATTAATATAATGTAAATATTTTCTATATAATGTCTCTTTGTTAGAATGGCATGTCTGACTAAGAAACTCAAGCAGATATTGATTTTGGAAGACAGTAGATTTCCTATAAACCATGACTATTGTAGTAGAAAGCTAAAGTGTTTTTTTTGTTCAGGGTCAACTAAGAGAGGGGAAAATGCTCAAGAGTAGAACATAGAAAGACATTTTTTATATAGAGAAGATTAATTGCATACCATCTCAATAGGACAAACAATGCTCTATTTCAAAATCTTTTTAAGAAAACGTTTGTAAAGAAAGGAATTTGCCTTTGTTAGTCGATAAAATATTGTCTGTTGATCCCATCCCCATATACATGCAGTAAGACCAATTTCCTCAGAAAAGTGGGACTTTAAATGGATCACAGACAGAGAAAGTAGAGAAAAATAATTGGATTTTTATTATTACATAAATACACAACTCATGGTGAAAAGCACAATATAAAGCATTGGATAAAACCAAGACATATACATATATATACATATATATGTAACGTATATGTACAAGACATATACATATATGAAAAACACAGGATTAAAGACCAACTATGAACCAAAGCCCAGAGGCTGTCAGGACGACAGACCATCCAAAGGTATCACCTACACTGAAGGATCTGTAATGATCTTACTACTGGGAATTGTTAGGCATGGCTCATATTGTCAGTCAAACTACATTTGACCGACAATATGAGTCATGCCTAACAAGGGTTCACCTTAATTTTCATATCAGACCCGAAGGACCTGGTAATGGACTGGGGGGTATCCCATGTTTTTTTTCCAATGAGTTTTATCTATATTGCCGAGACCCAACAATTCATTACAGCTGCAAGCATTTTTAAATGACAATTTTTCCTTTAGCAATGTCATTTTGCTGCGGTACTGTTCTAAACACAGGGAAACTGTGCCACTTTACAGGCATACTATGGACACCCCCAGGCACGATATTTAAAGGAATATTTCATTTTTATTGTTTCACTTTAACCATTAAAAAAAACACTGCTTCCGAATAAAACGAGCCATTTAAAAAAAAAAATTGCATTGATACATGTCCCCTAGGGCAGGAACCGGGTCCCCAAACACTTTTTATGACAATAACTTGCATATAAGTCTTTAAAATGAGCACTTTTGATTATTCATGTTTGTTTGCCATAGATTTTAACAGTGTTCTGCCAATTTTTTGGGGGGATGTTTGGCCCATCCCTGGTCTCCGACTTTGTGGTGTCTCGTAGCAGTGACACCTATGCCGAAATTAGGAGATAGGGTCTCCTCCAGCCTCTCCCACTTTACATTCCTCACCAATCAGCTGACCTCTAGTTTCTGCCCCCAAGCCATGCCGTGAACTGAATGGGTGGCTGCAAAGAGGCTGAGTGGGTGGCCGCGGGCTCCAGGAACAGCCCTGCTGGGTGGCTGTGAAAAGGCTGGGAGAGCAGCGAGGGCTTCAGAAACAGCCCAGGATTTGGTGACCCCTGGTAAATCGTCATTCGACCCCTGAGGGGGTCCCGACCCCAGGTTGAGAACCACTGCTCTATTTGGTTTATTTACTTTAGCATGCATTACATCTATACACCTGGTGCTTTATTAGTTTTTTTTTAAAACTGACAATAGCTCCTAAATTGTACCCATCTTCAGGGGTCAGTATATGCATAGAAATGGTATGTAAAATATCATTACGTTTGGTATCAGTAGGACTTAAAGTTCTTTGTAAAGTTGTGGCAGATCACTGAGGTATGTGTGTGTGGGGGGTTGTATTGGGAAAGGTGCAAGCTTAACCAGCCTGCTACTAAAATAAACTTGATACGTTGCTGACATTGAGCAAAGTAAAGTGATTATACCCTCCAATCCTAATATCTTGAACTAAAAGTGCTGCTTAAGAGTCTTTACTTTCTAACTAAGTTGTGTCCCTTGTACTAAAGCCCTATGCATATGCTGGTCCTGAATCTAGCAAGAGTCCCTTCCTAACCAATAAGGCCACTCTAATGCCCCAAACACATGGTCGGACATTCCGACCACAAAATCTTTCAGATTTTTTCTGAAGGATTTTGTCTGAAACTTGTGTCCGATTTTGTCCGAAATACACGGTCTGACAAAGTTGCCGGAAAATCTGATCGTTCCGAACGAGGTGACGTACAACGCATACAACGGGGCTACGTAGAGGCCAGTAGCCAATAGCTTTCGTCTCCAAATTTCTTCTGAGCATGCGTGGCAATTTGTGCGTTGGAATTCTCTAAACACGGTCGGAAATTCCAACGGAAAAAGCACGCTAGAGCCCACACACGATTGGATTTTCCGACAACATAATCCGATCTGACTTTCTCCATCGGAACATCTGACCGTGTGTACGGGGCATTACTCTTACAAGATCAGGTGCCAGACAGTGGGAGGGATTAATGTTAGGGCAGGGCTTAGACCAGAAGCAGAGGAAGTCAAGACTGCAGCATCAAATGGAACAAAGGAGTAAATAGCAGGCACTATGTGGTGTCTACTTATAATAAAAAGTGGAAAAATCTGCGCTCAGTGGATTATAATCAAGGCAGCTGAACACTAAAACCCAGATACCGGGCAAAAACTGTGATAAAAGGAAAAAAAGTGCAGCGCTCACAATATGAAATTAAGAGGGTGACTAATCAGTGTATACTTCCAACACCTGATAATGGTGAAAAAATATCACTATAATGTGATCAAACCATACAAAACCATACCCAAATGGTGTAAAAAAAAACATACATAGAATAAAAACTTATGCATGCACATAAAAATAGTACATTCAAATTAGTGCAGTGAAGTCCAAATAAATGTCCATAAATCCTAAAAAATACAATATAAAAAATGCAATATGAAAAACGTGATATAAACAAAAGAAGCTCCTTTCAAACGTGTATTTAAAGATATCATGGGTAGTGTTCAGTTTGACCACGTAGATCTCATCAGTTATTCGTAAGGTATAAATGAAGACTTACCAGAATGATGGTCTTTAAAGGCGTATCAAGATGAACGATCAAAATTATCCGGGTGTCAATCTCTGCAACAACCGTAGCCTATTCCTAGGAACTGAACGCTTGTAATGCAGCAGGTATTCCAGGAAATTACCCAAAAAGATAAATAAGAGGCTCCAAATCGTGTGGTATATTAAAAAAAGAGGGATCCTTTATTAAAGCTCCATCGAGCATTAGGACAATGTTAAAACAGTCTTTAGCACAGACAGACCAAATAGCAAAAAACGCTAGCAAACTAGTGCAAACTGACAGCGTTATTGAGCATAAAGAAAAAAACTCTCTCCAGGAGTTTTAAATCGCGATCGCGCATGCGCAGGACGTGTGGGCGTGGTTACCCGACGATCGTTTCGTCACAACGTGACGTCATCAGGGGTGGTACGCCCACACCTTTGCGCCATGTGTTTAAACAGAATAGTACTCTGATCCTGATTGGAGTGGTATCATAGGCTAAAGCTATAGCCAATCCGAGGACGCAAAAAATCTAGCCCGGACCACACCAATTCACATGTATGGAACAGAACTATGCCATACTAAATCCAGGGAGATAAACTCCGCGGAAAAACTTTTAAATGTCTCCGATGGCTGTTTAGATACCTGGAGAGCATTAAAAGGCAATTGGGAAACAAAATTATATGCTAAAGATGATATCAATATTATGACGGCAGATGTAGCACCATCTAGTGGTTGCAGTTTCCAATTGCAATCCATACATCATAACTGTCTGAACTAACAAACAGGAAAGTAAAAATGAAAAGATGTTAAAAAAGGGATTATTGCCTGCACCTATAATGCCGCTAACCATCTTTATCAGTAAATTTAACCTGACACAAGACTATCACATATAGATTGACTTATATGTATTTCAAAAATTCTTATAAACAACTGGCAGTTATAAAGTGCAAAGCAATTATCACTAAACAGCTTATGAAGAATAGCTGATCCGAAAAATAAAAAAAATTCATTTATATAAAATCATGAAGCAGATAGTGTTCATATGAGGGACCAACTCCAATAAATGTGAATAAACGCATATGTTCCAATAAAGGATACCAATATTGACTGACAGAGAACATTTGTCCAGTCACAAATAAAAATTAGATAGATAAAGTTCAATAAACTAAAAGTACAGTAGGAGGGGGACATCAACTGTTATTAATGAAACAGTTGATGTCCCACTCCACATTAAGGCCCCTGGGAACGTGCAAGCCCAGCTTGAAAATCCAATTGGTTTCAGCTCGCGATATTGAGCGTTTCCCATTGCTTCCCCTCCAATGGGGAACATACCTCTCAATAGCCAAAAAAGTAGTACCTGTTGGGTAACGTTTATGTTTAAGATCGTAGTGTTTACTAACATTATGTTTATCATAACCCTTGCTGATATTGGCTATGTGTTCCCCAAAAAGTATATGTAGCATGCGGACAGTACGACCTACATATTCCAGACCGCATGGGCACCTGAGGAGGTAGACTACGCACTTGGTCGAGCAAGTAATAAATGTGCGAATAGGGTACGTGAGACCAGTGCCACTAGAAGTGAAGTCAGTGAATCTCCTACCTCGCTGAAAATTCAGTCTACAAGCTCTACATTTACCGCAAGGATAAAAGCCCTTGAGGTCTCCAAAAAACGTTGGCTTCTTGGGTGGGTCAGGAACATTCGGAGCTATTGTGTTTCTAAGACTCATAGCGCCTCTAAAAATACCATTGGGTCTTTCAGTCAACAAAGGACCAAATACCCGGTCATTCCTTATTACTGGCCAATGTTTTTTTATAATTCTCTTAATGGCCCAGTGTTGGCTTGAAAAAGTTGTGATAAAGGCCAAACCATAACTATCATTACAAGCTTTAGGAGGCTTATCTGCCAAAAGCTCCTGATGGTCCCTATTGCTGACTTCTAATATGACAGAATCCAGGATGTTGCTATCGTATACCTTGGCGAGGAACCTCTTTTTCAAGATCCTTGCCTCATTGTTGAAATCTGTCAAATTGGAGCAATTGCGTTTCAACCGCAAAAATTGCCCCTTGGGTACGGCTGCTAACCAAGAACTATGGTGGCAAGAGTCCAAAGGAATATAACCATTACAGTCTGTCTGTTTAAAGAACGTGGTAGTGACCAATCTGTTTTCCACAATCAATATTTTCAGATCTAAAAAGTGGATATCTGTGGAGCTCAGTTCATGACTGAGAACTATACCCTGGTCATTACTGTTCAGATGGGATAAAAATAACTGTACAGATGGAATGTCACCATCCCATATGAACAGAATGTCATCGATAAACCTTTTCCAGGTTATCAATTCCGGTGGCCTATTACACATGACAGTATCCTCCTCACATTTTGCCATAAAGAGGTTGGCCATGCTGGGGGCAAACTTGGCCCCCATGGCCACCCCCTTTATTTGCAAAAAATGGGCTCCCTCATGCCAGAAATGATTATGTGTCATGGAGAATTCTAGCAATTCAAGTATAAAATTGCGCTGAGTAATTGCAACAGTCCTATCCTGGGAGAGGAAATACTGAACAGCCTCATAGCCTAATTGATGCGATATGGCCGTATACAAGGAGGCAACATCTGCTGTTACCAGCAGATATGTAGATTTCCACTCACGAGATTGCAAAACATTAATAACATGCTTTGTATCTCTTAGGAAAGAAGGGGTGCCCATCACCAGTGGCTGTAGGTAACGATCAATGTATTTCCCTACACGAGACGTTACAGAGTCTATGCCACTGATGATGGGCCGACCCGGGGGATTAACCATGGACTTGTGTATCTTTGGTAAAGAATAAATGACTGGTAAACGAGGTGCCAGGGGAACTAAAAATTCACTCTCCTTTTTATCCAGAATGCCCATGTCAAAGCCTTTAATAATCAGCTCTTTCAATTCACGTTTGAATCGTGCTGTGGGATCTACTAGTAACGCGGAGTAGGTATCAGGATAAGAAAGGATCCTAGTCATCTCTCGGGAGTACATTTCCTTGTCTAAAATGACAATGGCCCCCCTTTATCCGCGGGGCGGACCACTATGTCACGTCTCTTGCAGAGAAGATCCAGACCCACTTTGTGGAGGTATTGCTGGTTTTAATTTAGGATCATTGAGATCTTTAATTACTAAATTGCGAAATATATTAATATTTGGCGCTACGTTATTGGGGGGGGTTAAACAGAGAGGCATTGGAGAGGCCTGAATGGACTATGGTAGATGATTCCCTATTGAGTTGTCTCATAGGGTTACTCATTATGTACCTCTTAATGTTCAACTTCCGGGTGTAACTTTGGATATCAATAAAAATTTGAAACTTGTTAAGGTTGCATCGGGGAGCAAATTTCAAACCCTTACTGAGAGTTACCAACTCTTCTTTAGAAAGTTGCTTAGTGCTGAGGTTAACGATGCCACTAATATCTAAGTCCTTCTCCTTTTTGGGGTGAAGACGCCTCCCCCCTCTGCACCCTCTCTTATGTCCCCATTTCTTTTGTGTCCCCCCCCGTGTTCCTTCCTGAAAACCCTGTTGGTAATGGCTACCCAATTAAGATTGGTTGTAAGGGAGTTGGGAGGCCAGGTGGTTAGAGTGCTCCCTCATATCATTAGTCAAAGGGCCAAACCGGTTAAAGGTATCCACTGTTTGATAATTGCCTAAATCCCTTATATCTTGGGGCCGTCTTGAGTCATTCCATTCACCATTACGGTGATGTAAAGCTTTTCCCCTATTGTGTTTCCACTGTGAAGGAGGATCTCTGGCAGGGGAGTGTGAATCATAGCGATAATTTTGGTTGCCCCTCCCAGCCCGGCTTTTACCCCGATTGGGTTTTGATTGTAAATTATTCCTATTACCAGTACGTATTGGTGAGGCATGATGGGGGGATCTTTGTAGATGTCGTGGATTGTAACCACTCCCTAAATTACCATTGTAGATAGCAGAAGTTTGTGGAATTGGATCATTACCCCCAGTTGGTAAAACAGGGTTAGTGACTGGTACTACCTGCCACTTAAAGACCACATTTTCCTTGTAGTTTTTTTTATCCCTATTGTACTTTTTTTTCTTTTTTGCTCCATTTCCTCTTTGATTAGGATAGCCTTTAGAGTTTCTGATTTTTGAGTGTATTCAGACTCATTTTTAAATGGAAAGAGCTTGGATTTGATAGTACTGATTTCAAAATCCAATAGGGCTAGTTTCCCCGATTTCTTAGCAATAAGAAATTTAAGAAACTGCACCCCGACTTCATTAAAGTACTTAACCACTCAGCTAACTCATTATCGCCCTTTTGTGGGTTCACCTCCCACCTAAGGCTCCTGGGAACCATATTTTCTTTCACGTATTCCTCTAGGTAGGCTATATCCCATCTAGTGTGTATTTCAGTTATAGTCAGGTTTTTCAACCTTAGAAAACAACCAGAGATATCATCCCTAGGGTCATCATTGCCATCAAATACCCCTAAGGTGTCGGTGACAACCTGAGATCGATACTCAAACATATCCATGTTGGATGTACCAGCTGCACATAAATTGTATCGATAGACAAAAATTTAAAAGTGGAAAAATCTGCGCTCAGTGGATTATAATCAAGGTAGCTGAACACTAAAACCCAGATACCGGGCAAAAAGTGCAGCGCCCACAATATGAAATGAAGAAGGTGACTAATCAGTGTATACTTCCAACACCTGATAATGGTGAAAAAATATCACTATAATGTGATCAAACCATACAAAACCATACCCAAATGGTGTAAAAAAACATACATAGAATAAAAACTTATGCATGCACATAAAAATAGTACATTTAAATTAGTGCAGTGAAGTCCAAATAAATGTCCATAAATCCTTAAAAATACAATATAAAAAATGCAATATGAAAAACGTGATATAAACAAAAGAAGCTCCTTTCAAACGTGTATTTAAAGATATCATGGGTAGTGTTCAGTTTGACCACGTAGATCTCACCAGCTATTCGTAAGGTATAAATGAAGGCTTACCAGAATGATGGTCTTTAAAGGCGTATCAAGATGAACGATCAAAATCATCCGGGTGTCAATCTCTGCAACAACCGTAGCCTATTCCCAGGAACTGAACGCTTGTAATGCAGCAGGTATTCCAGGAAAGTACCCAAAAAGATAAATAAGAGGCTCCAAATCGTGTGGTATATTAAAAAAAAGAGGGATCCTTTAATAAAGCTACATCGAGCATTAGGACAATGTTAAAACAGTCTTTAGCACAGACAGACCAAATAGCAATAAGTGTCTACTTATAGGCAGGACTTTTTATTTCAGATTTTCAAAATAGATGAAAGGTTTATGATAAGCAAACAATGAAAACAAATGTAATGGACGACGAGCCCTGGAAAACTGAGTTAAATAAGCATATTGGATGCAAAATCAGAAAATGGGACAATAATGACCTTGATGAAATATAAGCTTTGTTTAAAGTAAGTCAGAGAGACTCTCTTTCTTTCTTTCATAGACAATCTGCTACATTTAGTTGAATAGCTATATGGAACAACAACCTGATCTTTATACAGTAAAGCATTGGATTGCATGCACAATTTGTTCCAGAAACATGCTTGTAATCAAAGCAAATTTCCCCATAAGAGATAAAGGAAACTCAGATAATTTGTTCCACAACCATTTATTCTTAAGTCCTTCAGTCTATATACCATATAAAAAGATTATAGCAATGTGACCAGGTTGTGTACCATAAAATGTCCATCCACAAATGGCAGCCTCCACGAGGGGATTAGAAGCAAAATCGAGCAGGAGCTACAGAGTATAAAAGAGAAGAGAGGCACCTCTAAGTGTAGCAATATGGTTACATTTAATGAAGGTACAACATTTAAGAACTCACATGGTTGATGATTAAAACAGGCACATCTAAGTATGCAGGCATTGAGGCGATTCAGTTCGCATTGTAGCGCTATACAAATTATTCATTCATTCATTCATTCACCACCATCTCTTACCGCTGTCAGTCTGCAATCATGACCAGGAAGACTAACCTGCAGTAGATCGATCTGAAAGCGAGACTTGAAATGCTCGCGGAGCGCATCGTCGAAGGTATGATGTAGATGGAGGTGCAGATGATGGTCTACGTGGACAGCTTTATCCGGATGCCTGCATACTTATGCCGCATATTTTCTGCCAGGAAATGTTGGATGTGAGCTTGTTGGTGGTAAGTCAGTCCGTGTGTATGCTCCATCGGACATTTGTTGTCGGAATTTCTGCCAACAAATGTTGGCTAGCATTATCTCACAATTTTCCACCAACAAATGTGTGTTGTCGGACTTTCCGTTCGTGTGTACACAAGTCCGTCGGACCAAAGTCCAAAGTACAAACATGGAAACAATATGTGAAGCGCTAAAATGTGAGGATGTGCAAAGATTGCAGTAAAATATATAAATATGAAATTACATATATATATTTTTTTTTAAAAAGTACAAAAGTTAGATAAATAAGTGCGGTAGTGATAAACGGGGTGGTAGTAGTAACACTAATATAAAAAAGTCTCTCTTGTTCAAGATGGACTGCTGGAGAGTACAAACATGCATGCTTGTAATCAAGGACGAGCTGGAAGTGCTTGGTCTTGTAAAACTAGCATTCGTAATGGAGATATCACGTGCGTCTTGTACGTCACTACATTCGTAATTGTTGGCCTACATTTGTGTGACCGTGTGTATGCACGACAATTTGAAGCCAACACCCTTCGAAGAAAATTTCATGGTTTTGTTGTCGGAAACTCCGATCGTGTGTACGAGGCTCATCAACCATTTTTCTACACTTAGATGTGCCTCTCCTCTCTTTTATACTCAGTTGTGACATGAAGCTACTTATATATCAATACATTGCTTATTTATCAAGTTAACATTTATAAAATAATTATAGCTTGTCTTGCAAAACAATCTCAAACTAAGTTACTCTCAATCCAAGGTTTTACTGTACTGTACATTACTCTCTTTTGATTCCAAAGCATTTCACGCCTATAGAATAGCTTATGAACCCATTTTCACTTGCATTAAAATATTCAATTTGTATTCTGATTGTAATTCTTATGGGAAATATTTATTCACAGTTTGAGCGTAAGCCTGTACCACCGGGGTCTACAAACTGTATAACAAATTACTTATCATGTGGGAAAACAATGACATTTATATGATCAAAGCTCCAACTTGCATTGGTCTTGGCTTGCAGCAGTTATATTCTTATTATAGGTACCTTTGATTATGCACATCTAGTTGGCAACAAGACAAACATGCTGCAGAGATCCTAAAATTCCCACCTGACACTAAAAGCATCTTGAATTAATTACAGCATAATCATAGAAAAATTACATAGTATGATGGAAAATATTTGGTAAATACTGTACTACCATTTTAAATATAGCAATTACTATAAGATTATGCTACAGGAAAAGTCTTTATGCACAAATCTGTAGTGATATTCAGTTAAGTGATAAAAATATTAAAAAAAACTGGCCAGGGTTATAATTTCCTCTGTTATTCCTCTGTTATCCTCTGTATGAAAATACACAAAAAGATGTTCAATATACTTTGATATATTATTAGCAGCCTTCCTTCTTATTTATATTTTTCATTTCCCTTGTACATCAAATGAAATGGAAAATTTGGTCAAAGATATTTATAACCGTAAACAAAAATGGCATATATTGCAGCTTACCAGTCTATAGATGTGGTGACTGCCCTAGTTTTCTTTATTCAGGTAAGAACATTTTTAGCAATAACAGAAAACACCTGTTGTTCTTACCAGATATTCAGTGTCCTTGTAACGTCCTGTGAGTTGGACTGTAATAACAAACAACATGTTCTTCCTTCCAAGAAATATATATATTATATATATTCTATACACTATACACATCTATATACTAATTCCCCCCCCATGTACTGGAGTCAAAGAGAAGAAGATGTATTTGTAGTGCAAATCAGGAGAGCAGCCTAGTGGCAACCATAGCTTCCTCCAAAGACACAGTGTAAGTTTGAGCACCTTAGGACATGTCTGTTATGCCCAGGATTACTAGGTAAAAATAAAGGAAAATAAAAATAAAGGAAAATAAAAAGCTAAAAAAAGAGAAAACAAATGCAGCCATCACATCAAACACTAGTTAGCATACATACCATTTCTCTTGGATTTAGGTATTAGTTAAATTACAATTTCTTTGTCAGAAAAATAGTACATTTACAGACACCTAGAGGAACATGGAGATCCCCCTCCCTGTCTGCATGTTCAGATAGGACTTGCAGAGTTTCCCCTTTTAGAAAGAGTACCTAAAGGCAAACCGCTTCAGATGTGCTTTACCCTTAAAAAAAAAACATAATACTCTGCAAATCCAATGACATGGGTGCACCCGTGATTAACCATTTCAACCTTCCTGCCCAGGACAATTTTCAGCTTTCAGTGCTATTGCACTTTGAATGACAATTGCGCGGTCATGCAACACTGAACCCAAACTAAATTTTTATAATTTTCTTCCCACAAATAGAGCTTTCTTTTGGTGGTATTTGATCACCACTGGGGTTTTTATTTTTTGCTAAACAAACTAAAAAAGACCCACATTTTTGAAAAAAATATATTTTTTCTTCGTTTCAGTTATACAATTTTGTTTTCTCCTTCACTGATGGGCACTGATGGGCACTGATGAGTTGGCACTGATAAGGTGGCACTGATGGGCACTTATGAGGAGGCACCGATATGTAGAATTGATGGGCACTGATATTCAGCACTGATGGGCACCAATAGGCAGCACTGATATGCAGCACTTATGGGCACTGATAGGCGGCACTGATGAGCACTTATAGGTTGCACTGATAGGCGGGACTGATAGGCACTCACAGGCGACTGTGATGGCACTGATAGGCGCTACTGATTGGCACTGACAGGTAGCACTGATGGGCAGCACTGATGATGAGTTACTGATGAGGTACTGACAGGTGTTAATTCTAGGCATGGATTGGCACTGTGATGGGCACTGATTGGCACTGTGGTGAGCACTTTAATTGGTACTGACAGCCATTATTGATGGGGCACTGATTGGCAGCTGATAGGCACTGATTGGATGCTGATGGGCACATCTGATGGGGGCTGTGCTGATAATCAATGTGCTGATTATCAGCACAGACCTCCCCTCTGACAGGGAGAGCCGCCGATTGGCGGTAGGTAGACAAGGGGAGATGTGAAAGGGCTTAGCCAACACAGACAGTAATTAGACATTCAGAAAGAGGGGAGGGCTAGGAACAGGAACGTGGCACAACCTTCTCGGAGGTCCAGTGGGCACAGGCGATCCAACATAATTTCAGGTTTACAAAATGCATACATTTTTTGGGAACGTTTCCAAAAAGTTCATCATAGATGGTACTTAACCCCTGTCTGGACACGGGTAATGCCTGCACTCTTTACAGCTAGGCTTTTGATCTTGAAAAAATGGAGAGGTAGCTTAGTCCCCAATGTTTCCAAAGTAAAACAGTACACATGATCACATTTTCCGATGGGAAATGTGTGACAGGCTGTTGGTGGAAAATCCGACAGTTTGTACGCTCCATTCGACAATTATTGTCAGATTTTCCACTGACAAATGTTGGATGGCGGACAAGTGTCTGTAGTCAGATTTTCCGAGCGTGTGTACACACAGGTCTGTCGGATAAAAGTCCAAAGTACAAACACGCATGCTCAGAAGCAAGAACGAGCCAGAAGTGGTTGGTCTTGTAAACTAGCGTTCGTAATGGAGAATTAACATTTGTGACGTGGCAAATTATGAAATCTTGAAATACAGCGCACATTTACTTCTTTAATGGAATAATAATGAAGCTGCTTTGCTGGTGATACTGATGGAATTATTGCAAATGAATTTTCAAAGGCTTTTTTTTTCTAGCGATATCAAGAATAATATTAATATGCTTTTTTTTTTTTTTGGGCAGGTTACCACAACACCATTATCCCGTAGTTTTTAAAAATCAAAGATACAACTATGTTGGTGTCCCTTGTCAATTTTACATTGTATTTTTTTAAATGTAACTGCCTACTCCCAAACTGTCATTTGGAGTAAAACACATAGCCAAGTATTATTCTCCACAATTTTTTTATTGTGCATTAAAAAAAGAAAACAAATAAAATTAGACATGCTATCTGCCAATAGAACTTAACCAAAGTGCATTATATGCATCCAAAAATATAGAAAATATACCAAATCAAATCATTATTCAACCAAAAAAATTAAATAAAAGCCTCATGCATGTGTCCTGCTTCTTAATATAGGGGTCAACAATGCCAAGATTTGGTGAAAGCAGGGGTCCGTCATCCGGAGATAATTCCGAAAATCATCCGGATTATTCACCTGGAGCTCCTGCAGCAAAGGCATGTGACATAATTGGTCACAATTAATAAAACAACCAATTTTTGGTCCAAGAAATCCTCCTCCTCCTGTTCCTGGACTGGACTTGGGTCAAAGCAATAACTCCAAGACCAATAATAAATAACACGTTATCTCCTCGGATTCCGCAACATGTTTGGTTGATGAACGGCCATTCAGAAACGAACTGAAAAGCCCGAAATGAAAAGCACAAATCAACACTCACCAAACTTCTACTAACACGAAATTAGCAGAAGGAGCCCAAAGGATGACGCTAAATAGCTGAAAAACGAAGTAGTATGTCACTACGTTCGTGTTTTTTGGCCGACAATTCCTTGCCATTTGTATGCAAGACAAGTTCCTGGCCAACCCCCTTTCGGACATAAGTCAGAGGTTTTGTCTGCGGAAAATGTGATCGTGTGTAAGAGGCTTTAGCCACAGATCTCCTTTGCAGGTGTTGCAGTATATAGAAATTGTTAAAGTGGTATTAAGGGTTTAGCTTATCTTTTTTCCTTTTTTTTAAATGGTAAACTTACCTGCTCTGTGCAGTGGTTTTGCACAGGGCAGCCCCGATCCTCTTCTTCTCAGTCAGCGCTCCTCCCCTTTGACCAGTGCCCCCAATAGCAAGCTACTTGCTATGATGGCACTGGTGTGTGCTCACTCCCAAGCCGTACTCTATGCATCCGTAAGACATATAGAGCCGTGACTTGGCCCGCCCCCTGCTCTCTCCTCATTGGCTCACAGGCTGTGATTGGCATTCACTGCTGT
Source organism: Lithobates sylvaticus (assembly GCA_028564925.1). Taxonomy (NCBI): domain Eukaryota; kingdom Metazoa; phylum Chordata; class Amphibia; order Anura; family Ranidae; genus Lithobates; species Lithobates sylvaticus. The sequence goes on from CM053030.1 coordinate 273,989,845, forward strand.
CTCAGCTAATGAGGAGAGGAAGTCCCGGGAAGCCTAGGCTCTCGTGAACAACAGTGGATCGAGGGGGAGCTCTGGTGAGTATTGGGGAGCTGTGGGGGGGAGCATAGAATACATGAAGGTAAAAAACCTTCAGCCTTTACAATCACTTTAAGCTTTCTTTTTAGTGTAGATGCAGGGCTTTTTTTCAGCCGTAACGCACCGGAACTGCATTCCGGAACCTTTGGCAGCCCTCTCCTCTCCAGCCTGTCATTCAATACTAAAGTCAATAGAGGAAGTTTTCTGCACAGCTCACTTCCTCTTCTGGCTTCTCTGTGCTTGCATTGCACATTCAGGGCTGCTGCCCTCAATCACTGGTGAGGTCCCAACCTTCAGCTGCTGCAGTGATTTGGGAGGAAGCTTCCATCCCTGCTTGCCACCGCTTCTCAGCCTTTGTAGCAGGGAGCCGAGAAGCCCTGAAACAACTCCTCTGCTCTGTGTTATAGTAGGAGGAGCTCTGAAGTCCACTGCACTGTGCAAAAAAAAAAGCCTGCACATACCATGGAGAGCGGTGATGGCAGAAGAGGTGAGGGATCTGTCACTGTGAAAACGAGGGAAAGCTTTGCAGAGACTGAGTTCATTCAAAGAGGAGTGCACTATGAAAGTGTGTGGGGGAGAGGGAATATGTGCAGAGAGTTAAGGTTTGTGTGTGTTTAGCAGAGGGGGAAGCATTGTACACAGAGGAGAGCTTGGGGGAATTTGTGATGAGTGGAAACCTGAGAAAGTATGTGTGTGTGGAGGAGGGGGGTCAGTAGAGAGGAGATTTGTGATGAGAAGAAAGTTGGGGGGGATTTGTACAGAGAGGGGAGCTGGGGGGATTTGTACAGAGAGATGAGCTGGGGGGGATTTGTACAGAGAGGGAAGCGGGGGGGATTTGTACAGAGAGGGGTGCTGGGGGGATTTGTACAGAGAGGAATGCTGGGGGGATTTGTACAGAGAGGGGTGCTGGGGGGATTTGTACAGAGAGGGGAGCTGGGGGATTTGTACAGAGAGGGAAGCTGGGGGATTTGTACAGAGAGGGGACCTGGGGGGATTTGTACAGAGAAGGGAGCTTGGGGGATTTGTACAGAGAAGGGAGCTGGGGGGATTTGAACAGAGAGAGGAGCGGGGGGGATTTGTACAAAGAGGGTTGCTGGGGGGATTTGTACAGAGAGGGGAGCTGGAGGATTTTGATTTGTAATGAGAGGAGAGCTGGAGGGTATTTGTGATGATAGGAGAGCTACGGGGGGATTTGTGGTGAGGAGAGCTGGGGCGATTTGTGATGGGAGGAGAGCTGGGTGGATTTGTGATGAGAGGAGAGCTGGGGGGGATTTGGGGGGATTTGGGGGAATTTGCCTTATGTGATACACAGTTCTAAGCCTTAACTCATTACAATTTTTTTTTCGCCACCGTAATGCCCTATACACACGATAGGATTTTCCGATGGAAAATGTGTGGTAGGACCTTGTTGTCGGAAATTCGGACCGTGTGTAGGCTCCATCACACATCTTCCATAGGAATTTCCGTCACACAAAATTTGAGATCTGGTTCTCAAATTTTCCGACAACAAAATCCGTTGTCGGAAATTCCGATCGCGTGTACACAATTCCAACGCGCAAAGTGCCATGCATGCTCGGAATCAAGCAGAAGGGGTGGGGTTTGGGTGTGATTGGGGCGGAGTTTGGGGGTGGTTGGGGCGGAGAGTTGGACAGAGAGGGTGAGTTTCTGCACCATTTCTCTGAGAAAAAAAAGCCCTGTGTATATGAATTTCCTTCAGAGCTTCTGGTCATCCTTGTCCGCACTGAAATTAAACCTGTATGATTGTCTAATGCAGAGTTCCTCAAGCTGTTTAAATCCCAATGAAAATAATGTCTCCGCACCCTGGATCTCCCCGCAGCCAGCCAGTTCACGTCACTTCTGTGAATATTTTACAAAATAATACTTAAATCAAGCAAACATTTAAAGAGATACACATCAAATATATACTCCTGTCTGAGGCCCGCACCCGAAGACAGATAACTAACTGTAAGCGTTACCTTTGCACAAGCTCCCACCGAAAATCCAACATGTTTTGAAGGCTGAGGGGTTGGGAGCCCTCATCAGAGGGGTTGGGAGCCCCAGAGCAGTTCTGACTATTTCCATGAAAGAAATGTGTAGCTGAGAATTGTCTGTGACAAAGTAGATCTGCCTGAGTGTGATCTCATTAAATCTGTCAGTAGATTGCTAATACCATTCCTATCTACCAGTGATGGCTAGTGAAATTTTAGGATGGGGGGGCGCCAGACCCCGCCCTTCCTTTTTGACCCACTTCTCATAAGCCCCAACCCTTATAGAATCCACCCACTCCGCCCCCTGTATTCCACTTGATTACATTCATAGTGTCAGGAGTATACAGCTCAGCATCACAAGACAGAGGATACAGCTCAGTCTCACAGGTCAGGGTATATAGCCCAGCATTACAGATCAGGGTATATAGCTCAACATTACAGATCAGGGTATATAGCTCAACATTACAGATCAGGATATATAGCTACACGGTTAAGGAGATATTTTCCTAAAAACGGGCACTGTAGACAACGGCACAGGCGCACTGAGCGTGCCGTTAGTGAAGGCCATCATACCTCACTGACAGCTTCTGCACACATGCGCCAGAGTGACATCACTTCGGGTATCATAGCGGCAACGGAGGACGTGAACGAGGGTCGCTTCGGGGACTTCGATCTCAGGTAAGTAATTCATAATGAGCTAGTATGCTATGCATACTAGCTCAATATGCCTTTGTCCTACAGGGTGTTTTTTTTTTTTTGTTGACAGGGTTTACTTCCTCGTTAACATTACAGATCAGGATATATAGCTTAACATTACAGATCAGGGTATACAATCCCCAAAGTCTTTATGATTGTTCGGAGGCCGGGCGAGATGTTATGATGTCACGCCCGGCCTCTGCATTTGAAAAAATGACACCACCTGATCTGGGAAGCCGAGATCGTTTTTTAATTTTTTTTATTTTAGGCTTCCCAGCCTAAAGATGAGATGTGGGGACTTATTGACCCTGCATTTCTCTGTAAAGAGGACCTGTCATGCCATATTATTAGAAAAAGTAACAATAAAAAAAAAGACAAAAATATAAGTAAAATTAACAATACAATTTTTTTTTTTATTTAAAGCGCCCCTGTCCCCGCGTGCTCGCTCGCAGAAGCAAACGCATGCGTAAGTCTCGCCCACATATGTAAAAGGCGTTAAAACCACACCTGTGAGGTATCACCACAAACGTTAGAGCGAGGGCAAAAATTCTAGCGCTAGCCCTCCTCTGTAACTCTAAACATGTAACCTGTACAAAAATTTAAAGCGTTGCCTATGGAGATTTTCAAGTACTGAAGTTTGGCGCCATTCCACAAGTGTGCACAATTTTGAAGCGTGACATGTTAGGTATCTATTTACTCGGCGTAACATAATTTTTCACATTATATAAAAAATTGGACTAACTTTACTGTTTAGTTTGAGAAATTGCTGTGCAAATACCGTGAGAGATAAAGAGTTACAACAACCGCCACTTTATTCTCTAGGGTCTCTGCTAAAAAAATATATAATGTTTGGGGGTTGTGAGTGTTTTTCTAGTAAATAAATGATTTTTACATGTAGGAGAGAAGTGTCAGAATTGGCCTGGGTAGCAAGTGGTTAACAGTGAATGTGTGCCAGCTTGAGAGATGTGTATCAGCTATGAGGAGACTGCAGACTTGGTAACCCGCTCTCCCCTTCCCCCCACCCCATACACACACTCCCCTGCTCTTCTGACCCTACTTGTCCCTTGTCAGTATCTCATGTCCCCTGCAAACAAATCCATCCTGTGTCCTGACATGAAAGGCTACCTGCTTATCTGCACAAACTTTCCTCTGTTCCCAGCTCAGTGCTCACCTCTCTCTCTGCGGTGTCAGCATAGGCTGTGCCCCGGCTCTGATTTCTCTCAGCAGGCCACTGTAAATCGAGGTTGGGGGTTGGATCGGAGTGCTGAAGGGTACAGAGCGAGTGTGCAGGAGATCGCTGGGGGGAGATTTACTCAGAAGCAGTGGCAGCTGGTGGGTCAGCCGGTCAGTGGGGACACAGTGCGATGGACTGCGTCACAAAGCAGGTCAAAAGCCTGCAAATGAAGTGCCTCGTCTGCAATCTCGTGATTGCATAGACGTGGCGCATCCCATAGTGCACCTAATATTTTTCAATTTTTTTGTGACTGCCTGGGGAGGCGACGCCCGTGCCATTGTTTTCCACATGCCCTGTTTTATTTATTTATATACAGTAAATTATGTAAATATTCTAGACATTTGAGGGATAAGTTGTGTCCCCATGTTTTACGCATTCTTATGTGAGGGGTTATTCCGCATTGTCTGATTTAGGTATTATCTGGTAAAATATTAACAGGCAAGGCAAATGCTTGTAGTTCTACAAATAAAATGAAAAAAAGTGGAACTTCACTCTCTCAATCTACATTAATTATTTTAAATCCTTATGCTGCCAGCATTAGTAAATAGATAGGAAAGTATATAATGTTTACTTGTTTTAAAGGATAACTCCACTTTCATGGGGAAAAAAAATATCAAATAAAAAAAATAATAATATAGTGTATACAATTGTGACACAAGTCATATTGTAATTGAATGTTATTAAAAATAACCTTTTTTTTTTTCAATCTGCAGCTCTGTCATTTTCTGAAAATGCAATAGGGCTACCTGGACGTGTTCTGTACACGGGATGTTTGGGAGCGCTCTATACAGCACTCCCAAACCACCCCAAAGATGCTGCTTGCAGGACTTTTGCTAATTCTCTGCAAGTGCAACGCCCCAGTGTGAAAAGTCACACTCAAATGAATGGGAGGTGCTTTTCAGGTGCTTTACAGGCGGTATTTCTAGCGCTAAAATGCCTGAAAACCAGCTCAGTGTGAAAGGGATCTAAGAGACAAGTCAGATTTCAGGCATCCCCTGCAACAAAAATGACATTTTTGGTGAGATACTCCCAATAAGGAAATCAGGTCTAAAGGGATGCATGCCCAACAGCTTTCCTCATTGGCGCCCTGCAGGTGCAGCAGCTGCTTAATAATTATGAAACCACTCCCATTAGACTTGCTTTCCCACATGAACACAGACAAACACACAGGAATTTTTTCAGAAAAACAAAAGGTACGAATCTCAAAAAAAGTTTGTTAAAATCCTTGCAATGTACATCACCCAGGGGGGGAATGTTTTTTTTTTTTTTCAACAAAAGTGGATTTACTCTTTAAAGAGGAAGTAAACCCTGATGGGTTTACTTCCTCTTTGTTTCCCTGCAAAGGTAAAGCATAATGGACTACTATGCATCACATAGTAGTCCATTGTGTGTCACTTACCTAACACAGGAGCCTGCGATGTCACTGATGTCCCCTCTTTCACGGAGCGTCCATCTTCTTTCCGGGTATCGCTGTTCCGGCGCTGTGAGTGGTCGGAGCAGCGATGATGTCACTCCGGCGCATGCGCGCGGGAGCCTTAAGTGACTGCATGTTTGCCTTCACTTGCGCCATGCCCAGTGTGCCCACGCCGTTGTCTACGGCGCACATGCACCGTAGACAGCGGTGCCTGTTTTTTTGTAAAATATCCCCTTAACCGTGCAGCTCCCGGATGGCAACAGATTTGTGTGTGATTATCTTGGTTTCTTGGGGAGCCACAGTCCAGTCTGAATATTGTGTCCAGGTATCTGTCTGCCCAAAACCCGGACACATGGTTCAAAAGCCAGACTGTCCAGGTGAATCCTGGACAGGTGGCAACCCTAACTTGCCTAACCAGTGTTATTTTAGCACCCACCCCTAGTGTTACTTCAGCACCCTCTCCCTTTTCTGGCACACGCAGTCACAGGATAAATGTTCTTTATACTGCTGCAGGTGCAATGGATAGGCATGGCTGCAGCACAGACACAAAATATTGTTATGTAGTTTAATCCCCACACTTGTTGTTGTGCAGCATGTGAGAACACAGCGGGCCCCAACCCCCTGTGCCTGTGTGTCTGACACGCTGCAACCATGGAGAATAAACCACTGACTATGCTTTAGCAATTATCATGTAATTCATTTATTTTTAGGCTTATGATGAAGAGATGTACGGCAGCAAATATCAGTGGATCATTCCTGGCTGGTATCAAGCACTATGGTGGCAACAGGCCAATTCTTCCACCTGTTTGAGTAAAAACCTGCTCACTGCAATGGAAGGATACATTGGAGTGGATTTTGAACCTCTTAGCACAAAGCAAATCAAAACAATATCAGGACGGGTAAGAAAATTATACAGTTTCAAATGAGATTTTTTATTTATTTTTTATTATGGATTATATAAATGAACCTAAATTGAGAGCAGATGAGGACACACATTGGCAAGAATAAACAGTTTAATTTTAAATGTGAATCTAATAAACACCATAGCTACAACATAATATTATTATTATGGTAGCTGTCATAGAATCAGAACATTTAACTAAAGAGTACATGCTATATAATTATTTAATTGGGATAACATGTAAAGGTATTATGAATGTGCAGCTGATCATTTTAATATTAAAAATTTCAGCCAACTGCTTGGTTTTCCACAACTATATGGCAAAATAGGCAGGAGAGCCAGAGATGTTGGCAACTGAACTATAACCAATTTAATGGAAAGTTTAAGTTCGGTCCCATTCCTTTTTGCTTTCCTTTTTGCTTTCCTTTTTGCTTTCCTTTTTGCATTCCTTTTTGCATTGTTACATATTGGTTCCCTAATGTAAATCTCAGCGACCAATAAGGAGGTTCTGACAGCACAAAGGTGTGGGACTTCAGGTTTTACAGGAAATATTGAATGTTAGGTTTAAGTGATTTAAAAAATGCAAACATTTGGGATAACTTAAAGCCTTAGAATTGTATGAAGCCTAAAGAAGGGTCATCTTGTAAGTTTGCATCTTTAATAACTTAAAGGCATCACTGAAACCTCAAACTGTTCCTCAATGGCTAACATAAGGCAAAATCATTGGCTGTAGCAGTTTCACAAATAGTCAAAAAGAGATTTACTAGTGGATGATGCAAGCTCAGCAGAGGCATTGGTTGAAATATTGGCTGGTCTTTACCAGAGCTCCTGATGGTGGAGATTGGATTTCGCTGTGTACTAATTCCAGGTTGTGACCCTCAGAATTGCCCCAGCAGGAAGAGAGCAAGTGGGAATCAAGTAGGGGGTGAAGTAGATACGGTACAAGCAGAAGCGTAGTCAATGAACAAGCTAAGGGTTAGTAACGAGTAGTAGCTTAGCTGGATCAGACAGAAGCGCAGTAGATGAACAGACCAAAGTCGATAACGAGTGGTAGTCATGATAAGGTCAGCTGCAAGTACACAAAGGAGCAAGATATTGGCTGGGGAGATCAAAATAAACTGGCAAACAAGAAGTGCAGAGACATTACCTAATTCAGGAAGATTATAGGAGGAGCAAAGAGTTCAAAAGTTCACTAGAAATAGGATACAAGACAAAGTTGTCCAAGGGAATCAGGCAGAGAGTTGTCCAGTATCTTAGGTGGCACAGCGAGAAGCTCTACAGCCAGACACTGCAGAGATCCCAGGTTCATATCCAGACCCTTACAAATACTGTACTACTGAAGCTTTTGAGGTATATATAAATATACAGTAGCTCAGCTCTTTATGTTTTCATATACAAACCATTTTGACACTGATAGTAACCTCTGCATATGTGTTATTTTCCCATGCACTTAAATTAAGTTTTTCAGTCTTGTGAAAAAATTAAATTAAAGTGTATTTAAACCCAATGTAATGTAATCCTTGGACAACAGCACTATGTAGAAGGGCATTGTTACATTGGCTAGCAGATTTAGATGGACTTTACACAAGTGACTAACAAACGAAAGGCTAACTCCAGCTAACACTTATCAATAAGTTGCAGAAATTGATTTTCATTATCCTTTTGAGATAAATATTTTAAATAAATGAATAAAAAGCACGCATTGTAAGCACCCATGTCAGTGTTAAATGGTTTGTCGCAACCCTTTAACTGCTACTTTTGCTGGATAGCTTGGTCTTTTGCAAGGAAAGATGGATGTTGCAAAACATCAGCAGTATCATCAGGAAAAATAACTAAGTCACAGAGTGGATTTAAAAAAAAAAAAAGACAGATTTCTTAAATCTAGTGACAGACTGCATCATATACAGTGGCAAGGAAAAGGTATGGGAACCCCTTGGAAAAGTATGGGAACCCCTTCGTATTAACTGTTTTTTTTTGCAGTAATTTGCCATAAAATATGATCCGATCTTCATCTAAGTCACAACTATAGACGAACACAATGGGGTTTATTTACTAAAACTTGAAAGTGCATAATCTGGTGCAGCTGTGCATGGTAGCCGAACAGCTTCTAACTTCAGCTTGTTCAATTAAACTTTGACAATATAACTTGGAAGCTGATTGGTTACTATGAAGAGCTGCACCAGATTTCCCACTCTCGTAAATAACCCCCAATGTGCTAAAGCTCATAACACTCAAATGAAATGTCTTTATTGAACACACCGATACTTCACCATTGGGATGATGTTTTGATATTGGTAAGCTGTGTCCCTTTTGTGCCATACATAGTGCTGAGGATTCTTCCTGAACAATTCAGCATTTGTTTCATTAGTGCACAGAACATTTTCCCAGTGGCGTTTGCTACGGTGCTCCTTGGCAAACTTCTGAGTTCAGACATGCAGCAAGGTTTTTTTTTTTTTTTTTTTGGAGAGCAGTAGCTTCCTCCGTGATGTTCTGTTTTAGACATCCTACCTGTTCAAAGACTTACGTATGGTAGACACTGAACCAGGATGTTTGCCAGTTCCAGTGATGTCTTCAAGCCTTTACCTGTTACTTGTGGGTTCATCTTTACCTCACTGTGTTTTCTGCGTTGTGCCTTGGGAGTCATCTTGGCTGGGAGCCCACTTCTAGGAAGAGTAGCCACACTAAACTTTATAGACAGTTCACCTAATTGTTGATTAATGGATGTCTAAACACTCTGAGATTGCTTTGTATCCCTTACCAGACTTATGAAGATCAATTAATCTCGATCGTATGCTTTCAGAGAGTTAATTTTTGTGAGGCATGGCTATGGTACCAATACTTCTTATGAACAGCAATCTTAAAATGTTTGAGTGTCTTTTATCAATCAAAGTCACTATAAACCACGTCTCCAAACTAATTTAATTATTTGGACCCCAGGAGTCCAAACTACTGATGCCAATTAGCTTTCGTTGAAGTAATTAGCCTATGGTTCACTTACTTTTTCCTTTAATGGCTATGTTCAATAAAGATATGAGAAATTTGAACTGTTTGTGTGTTACCAGCTTAAGCATAGGTGTGTTTGTCTATTGGCGTGACTTAGATAAGGATAAGATTATATATTATGGCAAATTACTGCAGAAAAAAATTAGATTTTGCCGTTAGTACTACTGTAGGACCTGAAGTTATCTTATTTTCTTCCGTGAAAACCTTTTTTTTTTATTTTTTTTATTTATTTATTTTTAAAGCAAAGGGTTTTTCTTTTTTTCTTTTAATGGGCATCTAGAAAAAAACATTTTTGTATTACATTTGTAACACAAAAAAGGATTGAATGCTTATGTGACTTGTATATGCACTTTTAGACCCCTCAGCAATATGAAAAAGAATACAATGAAAAGCGATCAGATGTGGAACCCAGCAAATTTCATGGTTATGCCTATGATGGAATATGGGTAATAGCGAAAACACTTCACCGAGCAATGGAATACCTTAATGCTACCAACAAGCATCTGAGCATTCAAGATTTCAACTATACAAATCACAAGCTTGGGAAAATCTTCCTTGATGCAATGAATGAAACAAATTTCTTTGGTGTAACTGTAAGTATATAAACATTAATCCTTTTACTGCGTGGTCTTGTTTTTTTCTATGCATAACAAAAGTAATATTGTAGTTCTATATTCAACAGTTTGAGGCTGATTTACTAAAGGATTTCAGAATGTTTACACAATAAAGTGTGTGAAAATAAACTTTAACTATCCAATCATTTTAAAAAAAAATCCCTGTTTATATTCATCTACACATGATATAGAAGAGTGCATTGCTAAAAAAATGCCATACAAGTGGATAATACAAGTGCAAAAATAGTGAACATATATGTCACTGTTAATGTGAGCACATTTAAATTGCACAAATCCAAACCAAATATATATAAAAACAATGGGGGTTATTTACTAAAGGCAAATCCACTTTGCACTACAAGTGCAAACTATTAGTGCAAAGTGCACTTGAAATTGCGCTGAAAGTGCACTTGGAAGTGCAATCGCTGTGGATCCGAGGGGGACATGCAAGGAAAGTAACAAACAGCATTTTAGCTTGCACATGATTGGATAATAAAATCAGCAGAGCTTCCCCTCATTTCAGATCTACCCCTCGGATTTACAGCGACTGCACTTCCAAGTGCACTTTCAGTGCAATTTCAAGTGCACTTTGCACTTGTAGTGCAAAGTGGATTTGCCGTTTGTACATAACCCCCCTTGTGTATAAAACAAATGTGTATAAAAAGCAATATACTGTAATGCATACAAGTCCTAATGACAAAAGTGGATCCCTAAAAGCCTTTAAAAAAAACGCACGCCTCAGTTCACCAAAAGGGGGGCTTACTGGAGTTAGATGGCCTCCAGTTAAGAGTGGTCAAATAGCAATTTATGCAGTCCACAAGGCAATCAACTAGGCTCCAGCAGTATAACAAACATACACAATGCTATACCGATAAGTAATTATATACACTTCCATTATTATAAGATCTATGTATACTAGAAATGCAGAATAGACTTGGAACTGTCAGCTACATTCAATGATATCATCTCCTTGAAATCACTGGGAGTGTGGCGTACTGGGTGCAAAGGATTACCCCTTCACTCATTTTATTACACCGAATGGGGCAGAAGGTGAAAGGGAAGTCTTTCCAAAAAGGACACACACAGCTATAAAACCTGAGACTTTCCTACTATACAAAAAAAAGTGTATTGCTGTGTGTGACGAAGTTGGGGATATTTACCCTCACTTCCTTTCTGAGTAACCACTATAACATAATTGGGGTCAAATTATCCTATTAGGAAGCACAAGCAGTACAAATAGTGCTTCTTACCTTTTCCCATTACAATCAGGACTAAAAAAATAAAACGTTTGGTGATCTATTCTGTGGTGTTGCCCATACAAAGCAAAACATTGATAAATTATGCCTGATCTGCTCAGCAAACTGCACCTTTATGGACACTTTAAAATGTTGAATACATATTTTTAAAATATTCCAAAAACATGAATCAGTTTTAGCCGAAGAAAAATAAAACCGATTCTGCTTCATCAGGACCATTGCGCAGGTGATTTAAATGTATTTTCTGAATGGCAAAGTTGTATTTGATGCATTACAATTGGATTGCAAATTATTCATAATAGCACAGATACTTTAGGCAGGACATCACCTTGCACTGCTTATTTCTATGTAACTAAAACATAAGAATTGTATGACTATAGATGTAACAGTCAGATTGCCAAGGGAGTCACTTTAATGAGATGAATCTATAACATTCCTCAGGGAGATTTTCCTTTCGGAAATGTTCCATGCACTTCAATTTTATGTGTGCCTTGTGGCAGACCTGACTCTAGTATAAAGAGACTCTTTGCTAATTTTGACATTAATTTATTTGACAGCCACTTTGCAGCTTCTTGTCCTTCAAAATATCTTTTTTTTTTTTTGCAGAAATTTGTTTATTAGCTATTTTGTCATACTACTCCTATGATCAAATAAGAAAATATGGTGTAAAACAGACATTTGTAACCTTACAAGTTGCCAGTAATAAGCTGAATATATATATATATATATATATATATATATATATATATATATTAGGGCTATGGAAATTAAAGATTAATTCCTCGATTAATCAATACATTTTTTTGATCGTTCAAAATTCTTTTGATCGGTACTCACCTCTCCACCGCTTCAGGGTCTTCAGGGAGTTCCCTTGGAGATTTGGTGACGTCACGGACATTGACGTCACCGGACTCCCCTTCCCCAAGTGCCTCCGTCTGCTAACGAAGGGAAGAGGGGAGGAGTCCGTGACGTTGAAGTTCTAATTGAATGGAACGTGTATGGGGGAGGAGATACGCATGACGTCACCTGTTGCTGCCCTACGGAACTTAAAAGATTGTTGGCTTTACATGCTGTGTTTTTATCATCTTTATGTGAGTAGTTTGTGTTTAAACCCAAAAATTAAGTCTTATACTTAAGCGGTGAGCACTTAGATCTTTTCTTTCTACCCATGACCTGGCGTCCTTGCTGAGATCTAAGGAGACGTGAGAAAAGTTTATGGTCCGTGTTAACCCTTTTGATACCCGCTTGCATGACCACCTGTTTGCACAGAGGTCCATGCCATATGGTGAGAGTGATTAGTTAGACCGGAGGTAGAGGGATTGTCACGCTACTGTGGAAAAAAAAATTACTTACACCAGTGCTACAGTTTGAATTTAAAACGTATTTGTGTGAATTGTGAAGTTAAGTCATGGATTGAGGAAACTAACTAGTGTCGGGTGATTGTATATAGTGTATACCACATATAACACTGACTAATGCAGAGTTGCAATGCAAGAAGATCAGCTAAAAGTAGTTGGATCTGTATGTGCGTTATAATCAATCGAAATTAGACGATTAAAAAAATGATCGAACACGAAAATTGTAATCAGTAACAGCCCTATTATATATACATATATATATATATAGTTACACAGTAGGTAAGGTTTAATGAAGACAATAGTCCATCCAGTTGAACCTGTGTAGGTGTATGTGTGTCAGTGTCAATGATAACTTCACATATCCCTGTATGTTGTGTTTACTAAGATGCAGATCCAATAGCCTTTTAAAAATATGAATACTCCCAACTGACACCACCAATTGTGGAAGAGTTCCACATCCTTACCGCCCGGACAGTGAAAACCCCCTATACAGCTTAAGGTTAAACCGCTTCTCCTCCAATTTCATTGTGTGGCCCCATGTCCTCTTATACTCCTTGACACTGAATAGTTTTTTCTGGGATCACCATTGAGTTATTTGTATATTGCTATCATATCTCTTCTCAAGCATCTTTTCTCCAGAGAGAATAAATTTAGTGCTTGCAGTGGTTTCTTGTAATTAAAGTTCTCCAGTCCCCTTATTAATTTTGTTGCCCTTTTCTGGACTCTCTCTAGCTCCAGCACATCCTTTCTGAGGACTGGTGACCAAAACTGGACAGAATACTCCAGATGTGGCTGAACCAGAGTTTTATAAACTGGCAGGATTAGAGTTTTATCTCTGGAGTAAATTTTCTTTTTATGCATGATAATATTCTTCCCGGCTTTGCTAGCTGCAGCTTGACATTGCATGCTATTGCTCAGTCTGTCTTCTACTAGGACCCCCAGATATTTCTCCATCCTTGATTTCCCCAAAGGTTCTCCCCCTACTGAGTAGTTTGCGATTATGTTTTTAGCCCTCAACATTAAACCTCATTTGCCATGTAGTTGCCCACCCCATTATTGTATTCAGGTCTTCCTGTAAAATTTCTATATCCCGATGTTAAGTTATTGACCTGCTTATTTTTGTGTCATCTGCAAAAACTGAAATTGAACTATTTATACCAACCTCTTTTTCATTTGTGAGTAAATGAAACAGAATCGGTCCCAATACAGAGCATCGGGGTACCCCACTTACCCCTCCAGACCAGTCTGAGTACACATTATTTATCACCACCCTTTGGACACACCCTTGTAACCAGTTTTATATCCAAGAGCAAACTCTATGGTCCATGCCTACAGACCTCAGTTTATGGGGAACTGTATTGAATGATTTTGCAAAATCTATATACACCACATCCACAGGCCTTCCCCTATCTTGATGGCATCTTACTTCTTCGTAGAATTTTAAAAGATTGGTCTGGCAGGAATAACCCTTCGTAAACCCATGTTGATTACTACTAATTATACTGTTATCATCAGCAAATTCTTGTATATAGTAATATAGTCCCTTATTATCCCCTCCAATAGTTTACATACTATCAATGTTAGACTGACAGGCCTGTAGTTTCCAAATATATGTCTCTGCCCTTTTTTGAAAATTGGTATCACGTGGGCTTTTCTCCAATCAGCTGGTACCATTCCTGTCAGTATGCTGTCCACAAAGTTAGGAATAATGGTCTGGCTATAACCTGACAGAGTTCTTGAGGTGTAAGCCATCGGGTCCTGATACATTTTTTTGTGTTAAGCTTTTCTAGTCTTTTTTGGGCTCCAGCCTCTGTTAGCCACAAGGGTAATTCCTGCGACGTGTTACTAACAATACAGTCATGGTAGGTATACCTCTCCTTTTCCTGTGTAAGGACTCATAACCTCTCCTTAAAGTCTTATTCAAGAGAAGAAAGCATTTAATACAGTTGCCTTCTCCGAGTCACCTGTAACCATCCTCCTTCATTGTCTTTTATGTAGTCTGACCTCGCTTCTTTACTGTCAATATTCCTAAAAAGTTTCTTGCAATTTTTTTTTTTTTACTCTTCTCTGCTATGTGTCTCTCATTTATTTTATTTTTTTAGCCGCCCTGATTGCGTTCCTACACTTCTTATTGCATTCTTTTTTTTCTCTTTAATAAGACTTTTTACGTTACAGTTTAGCCATCCCAGTTTAACCTTCGCTGTTCTGTATTTATTGCCTGTTGGAATGCACTGTGTGATACCTTTATTTAATATGTTCCTAAGGCATTCTGACTTTTCCTCTATGTTCAATGTTTCTGGGATTCGGTACCAATTGATGTCTTGTAGTATTGACCACAGTTCAGAAGTGTTGGCTTGTTTGAAATTTAGTGTTCTTGTGCTACCCCCTTGCCTCCTTTTCCTATGATTTACGCTAAATGTAATCATACTGTGATCGATAGATCCCAAGTTGTCCCATATTTCCACATCTGTGATCAGATTTAAATCATTGGTAATTAATAGATCTAGTAATGCAGTCTTTCTAGTCAGGGAATCCACCAATTGGGACATAAAGTTGTCCTGTAAGACACTTAAGAAATGAAGGGCCTTTAATGAGTGAGCGGTCCCCTCTGCCCAGTCAGTATCGGGATAGTTGAAGTCCCCTATTATGATGACATTTCCCTGCCTCACTGCCATTTCTAACTGTGATAGGAGGTACAGCTCCTCTTCCTCCTTTGGGGGAAGTTTCACCCACATGGATTCCACCTCCCCCATACCTTTTTTACAGTGTCACTCCTCTCTTCCACCCTTAAATAATTATTGATATATAGATACACCCCTCCCCCTCTTCTACCCTCCCTGTCCTTGCGATACAAGAAATACCCCTGGATATTTGCCAGACAAAGGAGGAAGAAAAAATCGGCTCCAGGTGAGTGATGGATTCCAGGTAAGCTGGGAGACAGACTTCTCCCATGGTGCAAGCCTCGGCTCGCCAGCCGTGCAACAGATACAAGGAAGAAATGGATGGCTGCAAACCGAAGTGACTGGAATTTTCCTTTATTGTAGTATCAATTAAAAACATGAAGTAACACCCAAGGATGGTAGCAATGGCAATAGCAGGTACAAGTAGTCTACCTGTACCTGCCATTGTCATTGCTACCATCCTGTGGTGTTACTTCATGTTTTCTTGAAACTACAATAAAGGGACTTTCCAGTCACTTCGGTGTGCAGCCATCCATTTCTTCCTTGTAATTGCCACTCAGTCGTGTGAGCTGTCAAACCAAGTTTCTGTTATTTCCACAAAGTTTGAGCTGTCAAACCAAGTTTCTGTTATTCCCACAAAGTCCTCCATTTTGTTAGCTAGGCTCCTGGCATTTGTGTATTTTCACCTTATGTTTTCTCAGACTTTGTTTTTGATTTGTCAACTCATTCACCCAGGGATCATATGTTATGGATGTATTATCACTAGTGCCTCCACTAGTACCCTCTGTCCTTGGCTCACTGCCCGCTATCGCTTCTTCTGAACCCTTCCACCAACCACCTAGTTTAACGGCTTAAGCACCAGCCGCCGTCATTATACTGTGGCAGGTTGGCTCTCCTGGGCGAATCGCCATAGGTGTACGCTGGCTGCTTTAAGAGCGATAGGGGGCATGCACGCGCCGCCGGAACTGATGCGCGTGGCCGGCCGCCACAATGTCTGTGTCCACACGAGATCACTCCACAGAGAGCCAGAACGGGGATCTGTCAATGTAAACAGACAGATCCCCGTTCTGACACGGGAGGAGAGACTATTGATTAGGAACAGCGATCTCTCTCCTCCACCAGTCAGTCCCATCCCCCCACAGTTAGAAACACCTCCCAGGGAACACATTTAACCCCTTCCCTGCCAGTGCCATTTACACAGTAATCAGAGCATTTTTATAGCTCTGATCACTGTATAAATAGCAATGATCCCAAAAACGTGTCAAAACTGTCCGATCTGTCCGCCGCAATGTTGCAGTCCTGCTAAAAATCACAGATTGCCAACATTACTAGTAAAAAATAAATAAATAATAAAAATTCCATAAATCTATCCCCTATTTTGTAGACGCTATATCTTTTGCACAAACCAATCAATATACGCTTATTGTGATTTTTTTACCAAAAATATGTAGAATAATACATATTGGCCTAAACTGATGAAGACATTTTTATTTTTTGTATATTTATTGTAGCAAAAAGTAAAAAATATTGTTTTTGTTTTCAAAATTGTCGCTATATTTTTTTATAGCGTATAGCGCCAAATTTTTTAACCTCAGAGGTGATCAAATACCACCAAAAGAAATCTCTATTTGTGGGAAAAAAAGGACAGTGCCAGTTAAAACGATGCAATGCCGTATCGCAAAAAAATGTCCTGTTCATTAAGGGGGCAAATCCTTCTGGTCCTTAAGTGGTTAAAAGCCCCTCCAACTTCTTGCCCATCTTTCTTCCCAAGAGAGCTGCAGCCTCCCAATTAAGGTGCAGCCGATCCCTACTAAAGAGCCTGTAACGACTGAAAAATCAGCCCAGTTCTCCAGGAACCCAAACCCCTTCTTCCTACACCAGTTCCTCAGCCACTTGTTAAGTTCCCTAAGCTCCTGCTGCCTCTCTGGTGTCTCGATGCATAAGTAGTATTTCTGAGAATACCACCTTGGAGGTCCTTCTCAGCAATTTCAGACTTAGGGAGAAATCAATTGATCCCTAACAATGAGCCAAGGTAACTACACCTGGCAGGTCAATTTAGGAGCATCCCTGCCTAAACACCAGGGTGCTACATCTACAATTTTTGAAGCTACAAGAGCTCGTGAATTTATATGTATAGTTTGTTGTTTGCAAAGATTCATTCTTTTGTATTTTGTAGTTTTAAAGTGGTATGTAAAACCTCCCAGAAAGTGCTGATTCACCACAATAATATCAATCATAATAAATCACTAGAAAAATAAGTACGGCACCTTGCAATAAACAACAAAATAACATAAGTGGAGTTTCAAATTTAATATTATTATGGGAACAACAATAATAAAATAATATTATAACATAACAATGTTAATATATTAGAAAATATCTACCCAGTACTATATATATATATTTATATTTATATGTATCACTTACCCCCAGAAGGGTCACTGAGCATAAATGGGTCTCCTTTACCTGTTCAGAGGCTGCCAGGCCCAGACACCAGTTACAAGCACAGCAACAAACAGAAGCTTAGTCCAGGACATGTCTTTTTGTAGATTTATTACAGTATTACAGGAAAGAGGGATGACGGTGCAGGATACTCCAAAACTGCAAACAGGAACAGGATGACAGATTCACAAGCAAAAATCTTTTCACAACATCTTTTACTGGGGGTAGAGGGGATAGCCAGCTATTCTGAGACTCTGTATGAGCAGTCCCAGTCCTTACATTAAACTCTGGCATTAACTCCCAGAGCACATGCACACTTGGAGCCTTAGACAAAGGTCCTACAAACAATGTTTAAGGACACCTGTTGTCAACCAATTTCCATGCAACACTCTGCAGTGATGATGGTTGTTTTTTTTTTTTTTTTTTAAATATATTTTTATTGAATTATTAAGAACATAACAAAGAAAAACAAAAGGGGAAAACAAACAGTTAAACATACATTGGTCTTACATGTCAGCAAGGCATCACAATTGTGTCAAATAAGTTAGCAAGCACGTGGCATAGATTGTAATTACTCATATGGAAGTACAGTTCCCAGGGTCTTAGTTTACTTTAGTTAGCAGTAATATATGCTGGTACTACATCTGGTATCGTCATTGTGCACAGCGGGTACCCGCTTGAGGACTGTTCGTTGTGGGTTCTACTGAGAGGCCTCTGAAGCAGAGGAGGAGTCTGCCAGCCACTTAGACCAGACCTTGTCGTATTTATTGGGACAGCCTCTATTGGCGTATGTGTCTTTGTACAGAGGTAGGCTATTGTTGATCAGTTGTTTCCACAGGGAGAGAGGAGGGGGAGTTGGTTTGCGCCAACTAAGGGCTATGGCTTTGCGGGCATAAAACAGCAGGAGTCCCACAAGTGTGCGTCCCGCTACCGTGGGGATTAGTTGCTCAATCAGGCCTAGTATGCAGATTGCCATTGACTGCTGCAGGGGTATGGAGGTGATTTGTGTGATAAAGTCTAAAATCTCCTTCCAGTAGCTGGTGATGGCCGGGCAGGTCCAGAAGATGTGGGTGAAGTCACCTGGAGTCCCCCCACACCTCCAGCACCCAGGAGGGGAGTCAGGGTTCATTTTGTGTAGTCTATGGGGGGTGAAGTATGCCCGGTGAACTATCTTGAACTGGATCAGGCGGTCCCTCAGAGAGACCAGGGAACTAAAGGGGAAGTCCCATATGTCGTCCCAGTCGTCGTTGTCAAGATCAGGGATGTCATGGGACCATTTAGTTCTCAGCTTTTCTAACGCCGGGAGAGAGGTGATGATCAAATGTGAGTACAATTGAGAGGTGGGTTTTTTCGCACAATCTGACCTGAGGAGTTTCTCTAGTGAAGACTGGATCAATTGAGGAGGGGAGTTGGAGAATTGGCCACCGAAAGCATGAGAGAGTTGATGGTAACGAAAAATATAGTATCGTGGTATATTGAAGTCAGAGTTAAGTTTGGAAAGCGGAACTAGGGATTGGCTGGAGACAATCTGTGATATCATTTTTATGCCAAACTTGGTCCAGGCATGGGGCTCAGGCAATTTGTAGATGTGTTCTAGGGTTGGGTTTCGCCAGAGGGGGGCATTGGGTGAGATTGCCTGTTTAGGGTATTTTTCGATTTTTAGACCTGCCCCCCATGCACGTAATGTGGTGCGCATGGAGGGTGTCAGTGGGTAGGGCGCCCGAGGACCTCGAAAGAGCAAAAATTTGAGTGCTTCAAGGGATCCCAGCACTGCCGTCTCAATCTGAGTAGCTGGGTTGGAGATGTCCGGGTCTAGCCACCATGCAGCCGTGACTAGCTGGGTAGCTAAATAATACTTATAAAGATCTGGACATGCCAAGCCACCTTGAGAGGTCGGGCATATCAGTGTGGTCCAGCTGTATCTGGGGGATTGGGATCCCCACAGGAAAGAGGTGAGGAGGCGGTGTAGTTGTGCGAAGAAAGATTTAGGTATCCACTGTGGGGAGTGGCGAAATAGGTAGGTGAACTTGGGTAGTATTTTCATTTTAAACAAGTTTATACGTCCCATCAATGAAAGTGGCAATGATTCCCATGCCTTTAGTCGTTGTCGTGTCTCCTGAACCACCGGGGACAGGTTTAGGGGTAGGTAGTCAGAGGCCTGTCTAGAGATCACCACCCCCAGGTATTTAAAGGTCTCGACCCATTGGAGAGGGATAGTAGGAGGGGCTGTGGCTCGGGCCGCTGGGTCTATGGGGAACAGAAGGGATTTTGTCCAGTTAATCCTGAGGCCTGTGATAGTGGAAAAGGAGTTGAGGATCTGTAGGGCACCCTCAAGTGATGGACCCGCGTCGTTGAGGAAAAGTAGGAGGTCGTCTGCGTAGAGGGCGACCCTCTCCTCCAGCCAGCCAATCTGCAGCCCCTTAACGCAGGGGGAGGTGCGGAGGGCCTCTGCAAGTGGCTCCATCGCAATGGCAAATAGGGCCGGGGAGAGAGGGCAGCCCTGCCGCGTGCCTCTGGATAGACGGAAGGACTGTGACAGGCCCCCGATGATGGTTGTTTTTTACCAGCCCAGCCAGGTAGTGCCCTCAATCAAATGTCTTTCAATTAAAGTTCTTTCCGGCACTCAGTAAAGCACATGCTGAAGCCTAGAAACAGATCTTCAGTACACCAGCTGCCTCCCAGGGGCAGCAGGCCCAGGAGAAGACTCTCTGAACAAGCCTCCCAAAGCATTTATCTTCTCCCCAGCCACCTTCTGGGTACCCCCTCTCAGGGATTGAATGATGTCAGATAAATATTCAGAACTCAATGTCTGGCCTTCCTACATTATTTCTGGAAGCTTCTTGCAGGAAAAGACAGGAGAAATCAACCACCTAGCTTAGAGAACGCTGGCCAGACCTAGAAAAAAGATTGCTGCTTCACTGAGTACAGCAGAGCCAAAAACAAAATTTAGCCAGACTAGGATATCTACTGTATAGATATATGCATAGCAATTTATTTGTTTTTGCACAAAGTTTTTTTTTTTTACCAAATGTCCCTTTGGGATTAATAAAGTATTCTATATTCTGTATATATTTTAAAACTATTTTAAAAAATGTAAATTATATTTGTAAGTATATTTTTATGTTAAATGGATTGTTTTTTTAGCCTTTCTTTTTTAAATGTATGATAAACTCAATATAACAGTTCCGTCTTTGGCAATAGATAAAATTAAAACCAATATAAATGTATTAATATTATTATATTTGTAAATATATATTTAAGGTAAATTATTTAATTTTAACCTTTCTTGTTTGATTGTATCATATGATGGTTCTGTGTTTGGCAATAGATAATTTAGATAGCAGATTTTTCATTCTGCACCTACGTTGTTAGAATCTCTCATACTAACTTGCCTTGCCTGGAGAAGCTCCAGAGTTGTCAGGTCTAATGTTGTTCATTGGATCAGTTTTTTCATACATCACTGCTCTTCTTCCTGGCCAGACACACTTTTAGTCCTAAACTAGTTTACTTCCTTAGAGATGTGCTCCAATTGCAGTTTAAATTTTTGTAAGAGAGGAAAATGTGTAACTCTTTCATATGCAAAACCTAAGAAGCTGTGTGGTTACCAATTTCATACTAATTCAAACATTTTGTGGGGCTGATTTACAGACTCCATCCAGTCATGCTGCAATTGCATACTTCACTTACAATGTAAAAACTGTCTGCATATAGTAAAATAGGTAATGGAAATAGATAAATAAATTAGTTAGGTTTGGTTCACAATGGCATGACTTGGGATCCAACTTTCCGTCGGAAAAATCTTGTTTTTTCCGACGGAATTCCGCACAAGCTTGGCTTGCATACACACGGTCATACAAAAGTTCTCTGAACTTTGACCGACAAGAACGCAGCGACGTACAACACTACGACGAGCTGAGAAAATTAAGTTCCATGCTTCCGAGCATGCGTTGTGCATCAGAATTTGTACAGACGATCTGAATTTCCGATCTGAACTTTTTCCGTCAGAGAAATAGAGAACCTGCTCTCAATCTTTTTCTGGCGGAAATTCCGAGCAGCAAAAGTCCGATGGAGCATACACACGGTCGGAATTTTCGACCATAACCTCACATCGGACTTTTGCTGGCGGAATTTTCGATCGTGTGTATGGGGCATTAGTCGCATGACATATGAAATCCCATGTTAGTCATGTCTTAATTAGCACTACTGAAGTTGCTCCGACTTTAGAAAAGGTTTCTGTACAACTTCAAGGCCACTTCTATCCGACTTGTGCCCATAGATTTTAATGGAAGTCGCCTCCAATTCAGATCCTCATCTATATTGATGTGATTTGGATCCGACATTACAGGAAGATTACACAGACCTCTCAGTGTAGCCTCTCCCTCGGTTTAAAATAAGTCACATCAAGTTGCCAGCAAATTGCCTGGCAAAGTCACACTGTAATGTCTTGTACACACGACCGGTTTTCCCGTCGGAATAAACTCTGAAGGTTTTTCCGATGGAATTCCGCTCAAGCTGTCTTGCATACACACGGTCACACCAAATTCCGACTGTCAAGAACGTGGTGACGTACAACGCGTACGCTGACACTATAAAAAGGAAGTTCAATAGCCTCCGAGTGGGAACAGCATACAGACGATCGTTTTTCCCGCTAGAACATGTTCTCTATTTAAGTCCATCTGAATTTTCGATGGAAAAAGTCCGATGGGGCATACACACGGTCGGAATATACAATGAAAAGCTCCAATCTGACTTTTTCTGTCGGAATGTCCGACCGTGTGTACACGGCATTAGTTGCACGACTTTTACGTTGCAGTAGTGTGAACTAAGCCTAAAGGAGGAACACAATGGGAGGGATAATTCACTATGTACAACACAACATAACAACATAACTAACAAAGAAAATATGTTCAGCTGGTTTTATATTTACATAAGAAATATGTTTCAGTAACATGTATTTTCAAATGTATAGGAAAGCAGCACATCATATCAAACACATCTGTGATATGCAGTCTTATGCTGCGTACACACGATCGGAAATTCGGCCAGCAAAAGACCGATGAGAGCTTTTGGTCTGTAAAATGCGACCTTGTGTATGCTCCATCAGACTTTTGCTGGCCGGATTCCAGCCAGCAAAAGATTGAGAGCAGGTTCTCAATTTTTTGGTCGGAAAAAGTTCTGATCGAAAATTCCGATCATCTCTAGCAATTCTGACAAGCAAAATTCCTACGCATGCTCAGAAACAATTTGACGCATGCTTGGAAGTATTGAACTTAATTTTCTCGGCTTTTCGTAGTGTTGTACGTCACCATGTTCTTGATGGTCGAAAGTTCAGCAAAATTTCCATGCAAAATAATTGTACCGCTTTCAGCACCTAAAAGCAGAAAGAATCACACCGCCAGGGAGGTTAATGTCTAAACTACTGGCAACAAAAGTGAGTACACCCCTAGGTGAAAATGTCCAAATTGGGCCCAAAGTGTCAATATTTTGTGTGGCCACCATTATTTTCCAGCACTGCCTTAACCCTCCTGGTCATGGAGTTCACCAGAGCTTCACAGGTTGCCGCTGGAGTCCTCTTCTACTCCTCCACGATGACATCGCGGAGCTGGTGGATGTTAGAGACCTTGCACTCTTCCACCTTCCATTTGAGGATGCCCCACAGATGCTCAATAGGGTTTAGTTCTGGAGACATGCTTGACCAGTCCATCATCTTTACCCTCAACTTATATAGCAAGGCAGTGGTCATCTTGGAGGTGTGTTTGGGGTTGTTATCATGTTGGAATACTGCCCTGTGGCCCAGTCTCCAAAGGGAGGGGATCATACTACGTTTCAGTATGTCACAGTACATGTTGACATTCATAGTTTCCGCAATGAACTGTAGCTCCCCAGTGTCGACAGAACTCGTGCAGCCCCAGACCATGACACTCCCACCACCATGCTTGACTGTAGGCAAGACACACTTGTCTTTGTACTCCTCACCTGGTTGCCGCCACACACGCCTGTCTCTATCTGAACCAAATACGTTTATCTTGGTCTCATCAGACAACAGGACATGGTTCCAGTAATCCATGTCCTTAGTCTGCTTGTCTTCAGCAAACTGTTTGCGGGGTTACTTGTTCATCATTTTAAGAAGAGGCTTCCTTCTGGGATGACAGCCATGCAGACCAATTTGATGCAGTGTGCGGCATATGAGCACTGACAGGCTGAACTCCACCCCTTCAACCTCTGCAGTAATGCTGGCAGCACTCATATGTCTATTTCCCAAAGACAACCTCTGGATATGATGCTGAGCATGTGCACTCAACTTCTTTGGTCAACCATGGCAAGGCCTGTTCTGAGCGGAACCTGTCCTGGTAAACCGCTGTATGGTCTTGGCCACCGTGCTCAGTTTTAGGGTATTGGCAATCTTCTTATAGCCTAGGCCATCTTTATGTAGAGCAACAATTCTTTTTTTCAGATCCTCAGAGAGTTCTTTGCCATCAGGGGCCATGTTGAACTTCCAGTGACCAGTATGAGAGAGTGAGAGCGATAACACCAAATTTAACACACCTGCTCCCCATTCACACCTGAGACCTTGTAACACTAACGAGTCACATTACACCGGAGAGAGAAAATGGCTAATTGGGCCCAAGTTGGACATTTTCACTTAGGGGTGTACTCACTTTTGTTGCCAGCAGTTTAGACATTAATGGCTTGTTTTGAGTTATTTTGAGGAGACAGCAAATTTACACTGTTCTACAAGCTGTACACTCACTACTTTATATTGTAGAAAAGTGTAATTTCTTCAGTGTTGTCACATGAAAAGATAGATAAAAATATTTACAAAAATGTGAGGGGTGTACTCACTTTTGTGAGTCACTGTATATGGTATGTTTTACAAAAAACATTGCTATGCATTTTATGGCTTGAGTCATAGTGACTAAGTCTTTTTCTTTAGATAATAAAAATGTTGAAACTTTGAATATGTTATATGCTAACATATTCTATTATTATTTAGCATTATTTGAATGCTAAATAAAGTTTTTACTCAAAGCGGTTGTATACCTGTTTTTGCAATTTTTTTTGTAAACTACCTGCAAGACAAAGTCATAATGAGCTAGTATGACTAGCATACTAGCTCATTATGCATCACTTACCTTAGATCTTCTCCCCCTCCAGCCGCAGCCACCTCTCTTCCGGGTATCACCGCTCCGGCCAATCACATTGGTGATTGGCCAGAGCAGCGAAGACGTCGCTCCGCGCATGCGCGCGGGACACTTCAACTGCCGTGAGCCGCAGTTCTGAATGGGGATTAACCCTGTAAATGCACCGTTGTCTACAGCGTGCATGCGCCGTAGACAACGTTGTAAAACATTCTGTGCAAATATCTCCTAAACCGTGCAGGTTTAGGAGATATTTCTTGTACCTACAGGTAAGCCTTAATCTAGGCTTACCTGTAGGTACACGTTGTAATTGAGGGTATACAACCCCTTTAAGCCAATAATAAAAAAATGTCCGCGGCCAAGTTTACTTCCAAATAAGTGTTTGTTTTATTTATTTAATTAATTTCTATACTGCCTGCAGTCCCATATTGAACTACATTTTTTTGTAAACTTAGATCAATAGTATATTGACCTACACTTTTACACAGATACTGTATCTAAAATGATGCTGATTGTTAGATTGTCTAAGTGGGTACCAAGTATGGGCCTCCATCTGTTCTAGAGGACTTATGGGCTCATGTGTTTGAGCATTTGGAGGATTATAGAGGAAATCTTTTACAGTAAATATACAAAGACTTAGTATAATTGGTAAATCTATTTACTACTATAATGCATTTATTGGTAGGCTTCATTCTCTGGAGTGGGCATGACTGGAGGACATACTTGTTCTACCTGTGATGTTTTGCCAATTTATGATTAGTTCTTGTGCTATCTAATGGCTACTCAAGTCATTTTGTAATTTATTGTTAAGAAAAAGTACTTTCCCATTTAAATCTGCAGCAAGCTCTGACTTTCCAAACATTGTATTGCGTCTTCCTGGTGAACATGGCAGCCCCCCCAGAGATGTAATTTCCTGCTTATGTGATTGTCTGTCTGATTTTCTTACCTTTTTTTCACTAGAACTGGTTATTTAATTGAAGTAAAAGAACAGGCATGATGTGTCAGCCAAGCCCAGTAAGCAAAGACGTTTGTTGACGTCCTTGCAGTGTATATAAAGGGGATTTTTATATGTTGCACTTTACACTTCTAAACTGCATGTTAATTTGGGTTGGCAATTTCTCAAAGGGAGGTTTCTGTTTTGTTAAAGTGACACAAAACAATACCCATAATCTCCAAAAATAATCTATACGCATCCATTACTTAATGGCACTTTGATATATTCTTTTTTTTTTTTCGTTAAATTGTTTCTTATTGTGTTTTTCTGGCTCCTTGTAACATCCTCTTATTTCTCATCTCACTTCTGGTCGTTTGGAACAGTGTAAGTTAGTTGCGGTGACTTGCACTGCTCTATGCACACTATAATTCCCATAGTCCCTAGTCCATCCCAGGAGTGAGCAAAGAAATGTAGCCACCCTCTAACAGGAAGTCAGATCACAGCAGCAAAAACAAAATAGAGAAGCTGGGAGCATTAGAATGTGTTTTTTGGGTTAGGAATACTTACTTTAATATTTTCTTTTTTAAATCAGCATTCAGTGTTACTTTACCCATCACTGTTCTGGTTTGTTAGTAATATAATATTTGGAGATACATGGAACCAGTGGCGGCTGGTGCTCAAAATTTTTTGGGGGGTGCAAATGCACTGAAAAATACTGAAACAAAAACATCAAATACAGCCTCACTGTGCCATCATATGCAGCCACTGTGCCCATCATATGCAGCCAGCTGTGCCCATCATATGCAGCCAACTATGCCCATCATATACAGCCAACTGTGCCCATCATATGCAGCCAACTGTGCCCCATCATATGCTGCCACTGTGACAACCGTCCACCCACCCACCCACAGCTCGCTGTCTGCCTGGTGGCGGGTCAGGCAGCAGGTGACAACGACGAGCTGTGGGATGGGTAGCGTGGGTCAGGCGGTGGCTCCTGTGTCCTCCGTGCATCTCTTCTTGCCTTCTGCTAGGCAGCCAATGGGATTGCTTGTGCTTTCAGCCAATCAGGTGCCACGAGTCCACCTTTTTTGAAGCCTATTAAAGCATATGGCTCTAATCAGGCGCTTCAAAAGAAACCCGCAGCTGGAATTCAGGCACCCGACGTCTGAAAAGAGTCTGGACGCCTGAATAGGGGGTGGCATCGGCGGCCATGGATAGATTCATGCTATGCATGAATCTATCCATGATACATAGAGGGGGTTGGCTGGAGAGAGGGGACGCACCGCCACTGCATGGAACAACAACAAAAGTGGCACCAGGCATTTGACTTTATACATAGCATTGCAAGAAAGAATGGCAGCTGTTCTCCGTACAATCCTGCAACAAATGTTATTGTGCTGCATGGACAGTACATGTATATTGTACATGTACAACCCACCTGAGCTCCTCCCTGATGCATTTGACTCTGAAGAACTTAATAATAGAGCACTCTTCAATTAATGACTTGTGTAATGACCTTGCATTTTTAGTCTTTCCTTGCAAGCACCATAAAATCGTATCTCAATAAAAAAAACTACACACCACAGAATTGTGGAACGGAATAGGAACAGCAGTATAATAAATATTCAGAGTACTTTGTCCATGTTGGTAATCCAATGTAAATAGAACTTTCCCCTTAGATGTTTCTGACCAATGTACAGTCCTGACCACTTTCTTTCTGGCATGATTGAAGTGTCTGGGGATCTTACCTGCCCTTTTTAACTTTAAAGGCTCTTAATCTGAATTTAACAACCTGATAGGGGTTGTGGTTCCACACAATTACCTAGCTCTTTGACACCAAGGAGCATGTTCCATAGCCATCCAATTCAGATGTATTTTGCTATGATTACTCTTCCCTGATACTAAGCAACTCCCCTAGGGTCCCTGGATAAACCTGTTTTTTTCTAGTAATTCAGCAGACCAGAACAGCAGATGGCAGTCTTGTGTCAGCCACTCAGTCCTGCAATCTGGCACACATACACCAAACTGGACAACTAGGTTCCATATAGACAGTGGTGTCACTAGGGTTGGTGTTACCTGGTGCAGTAAAACATGGCGTCACACCCCCCATAAAAGGTTGAGAGAGGAGGGTGAGAGAGAAAGCTAGTGGGGGTTGAGAGAGAGGCGGTAACTGGGAGGGGGGTGAGAGAGAGAGGGGTGAGCGAGATGTAGTGGGGGTAAGAGAGGGGGAATGAGAGAAAGAGGGGGGAGAGAAAGGGGGTTGAGAGAGAAAGAGAGTAATTCTCCTTTTACCTATATCTTTGTAACTCTTCTTTCAGATTTATTTTCCTTAACTTCTGCCCACTGACATTTTCTTCACTGGCCATTATAGGGAGGAGCCTAGGGGACACTTCCCTGACTCTAACCTGTGTGACAGACGGGAAGAAATTATGTGGGTGCCAGAAGATAGCAATGGGGCAGTACCTTGATGCAGGGTGCTAGCGATGCTACTGGTGCCCCGCCTCTTTCACATTATTCTGTGTCTTTGCCATGAAAGATAGTATGATGGCTGGGCACAGCAGCCGGGGTGGAAGTGGAAAGGGGTGGTTTTGGGGAGCGCAACTGAGATCTGCAGCACCCCCTAGATCCAGTAATGAATCTCTCATGGCTTCTCATGGCTCTCTTCTGGCTGCAGGCCCTCAGGCAGTGCTCACATGCCTGAATGTTCAGTCCACCCTTGGTGTCACCCCTTTGACAGGTGTCACCCGGGTGCAGTCCACACACACCTGCGCCCCCATAGGGACGCCACTGAATATAGAGGCCACTCGATCCCCACTGCTAGATGTACCATATTTCTCTACTTATAAAGGGTACTTATTAAATCTTAACAAAAAATACAGTGGTGTTCTCCAGTATTCCCATTGTCAACAATTTTAGGATCTTCATCTCAATATTGTCTAATTTGGAATGTCTAAGTGTACCTATGTCACCTCTTGTATTTTACATTCATAGTGAAGTGTTATATACCATAACCATATTAAAGGAAGTGGTGGAGAAAAAAAGGAGCTCTGGCTGCACTGCTCACCTTTAATCCGGATCTATCCACTACAGCAGGGGTCATCAACCCCCTTTCT
Organism: Lithobates sylvaticus; assembly: GCA_028564925.1. Classification (NCBI taxonomy): domain Eukaryota; kingdom Metazoa; phylum Chordata; class Amphibia; order Anura; family Ranidae; genus Lithobates; species Lithobates sylvaticus. The sequence goes on from CM053030.1 coordinate 274,018,693, forward strand.
GCATCCGGGCCGTGGGTGTGGGCGGCGTCATGAGACAACTGGGTGGGCGGATGGCATTAAAAAAATAGGCGACAGGCATAAGAGAGCCGGGCGGGCGGCATGAGACAGCCGAGCGGCTGGCATATGAGTGCTGAGTGGATGGAAGAAGCGAGCAGGCGGGCAAGCAGCAATGACATCATCTCTCTCTGCCCCTTGCATCACCGCTCTTCCACCCCCACAGCCAGTTTTCTGTCAGCCTCAGTGTCAGAGGTGCGGCGGGGAGCAGAGAGATGACATCATCTCTCACTGCCCGACCCAAGTCACCGCTCTCCTGCCTTCTTTTGGAACCCACCACTGCACAGAGGCCTGCCTCTGTGCTAAATGGACCAGTCCTGTCACCAATGCAGTGGTGGCAGGCAGCGTGGCAAGTGACATTCCGCATCTGGTGACAGGCAATGTGGCAGATGGTGTGGCAAGGGACATTCCGCATCTGGTGACAGGCAACATGGCAAGTGACAATCCACATCTTGTGGCAGGCAGCGTGGCAAGTGACACTCCACATCTGGTGACAGGCAACGTGGCAAGTGACAGTCCACATCTTGTGGCAGGCAACGTGGCAGGTGGTGTGGCATGTGACATTCCACATCTGGTGACAAGCAATGTGGCATGTGGCATGATAAGTGACATTCCACATCTGGTGACAGGCAGTGTGGCATGTGGCGTGGCAAGTGACATTCTACATCGGGAGACAAACAATGTGGCAGGTGACAATCCACATCTGGTGGCAGGCAGCATGGCAAGTGACATTCCACATCTGGTGACAGGCAACCTGGCAAGTGGCATGGCAAGTGACATTCCACATCTGCTGACAGGCAATGTGGCAAGTGACAATCCACATCTTGTGGCATGCAGCGTGGCAAGTGACAATCCACATCTGGTGGCAGGCAGCGTGGCAAGTGACATTCCATATCTGGTGACAGGCAACATGGCAGGTGACATGGCAAGTCACATTCCGCATCTGGTGGCAGGCGACAGTGGCAAGTGACACGCTCCCACTGATTCTGTATTATGGTGAGTTGAACTATTTCATTTATCTCTACAATGTAATAATATAAATAATGCACTTCAATCACCCTGACATCATATCAAGCATGGTGTCATGATGATTAAAGTGCTAACACCAGCCATTGCCCGTGAAAAATAGTTTACCCCCGCATGACCCCCCCCCCCCAGTCCTTGGCATAATTTTCTTCCATGCAGCCGGTCCCCGGTGCCAAAAAGGTTGGGGATCGCTGCCCTACTGTATGTCTTTGCTATGTGTACTCAGTATTTCATAGTTTCATAGTTAGTAAGGTTGAATAAAGACATCAGTCCATCCAGTTCAACCTGAGTGAGTGTCTACAATTGTCCCTATACCTGTACCTTGCACACTCACATCGGTCCCTACCCTCCAGGAGCCCACAATCCAAGGTCCCCATTCATATACTAGGGCCAATTTTTGGGCAGAAGCCAATTAACCTACCTGCATGTCTTTGGATTGTGGGAGGAAACCGGAGTACCCGGAGGAAACCCACGCAGGCACAGGGAGAACATGCAAACTCCAGGCAGGTAGTGTTGTGGTTAGGATACGAACCAGCGACCCTTCTTACTGCTAGGTGAGAGTGCTAACCACTACACCACTGTGCCGCCCTGGGTGAAATAACACCCAGCATCATTTAAAACAGAAAAATTAGGACAAACTGTGAATGCAGAGGCTACATGGTCCGTTACAGAGCACTCTACACTCACATTGTATTGATACATACGCACCATCTAGAACCACCCAATATAAGGAGAGGACTAGGGAGCAAGAAGACACAGTGGGGTTGATTTACTAAAACTCTACTCAGAAGCTGATTGCCTACCATGCCCAGCTACATCAGATTCTAACTTCAACTTGTTCAATTAAGCTTTGACATTAAAAACTAGAAGCTGATTGGTTTCTATGCATAGTTGCACCAGATTTAGTAAATAACCCCCATTGAGTCTAGTGACATCTGCAAGGGTAAGGATTATAGCTCTTGGCCAAATTTCTGTCTTAAAGAATTTACTTTAAATTTTTCATTGCTGTATGAACTTGGCCTCCTCAAAAATAGACATGGCCGTGCTGCCACATTTGCAGAAATACACATTTGAAACTCCTTCAATAACATAAAATCTGCACCAAACATATTTTGCTTTGCAGCGCTTGGTGAGCCAACTTTGAGAATACCTCATGCTTAGTGCAGCATTCTGTGACATTCTCCACTTTGTAAATGACTCAGTAACTGCTCATTAAACACATTCTCTGTCACGTATCAAGTAGATTCCAGATTCTGCTTTTGACTGGTAATCAGCTCTCAGATTAACTAATTGTGAGCAGATGGCAAGGAGAAATTATGGCAGTATTGCATTGATCCAGTGCTGAGAAGACGTTTAAGTTAAAAGGTTTTACCCGGCTGGATTCTTCATGAATGCTGAAAATTAAACAGACAAGCATGCCTCTATTTAACTACAATACTGAGTATCTATGCGCAAATCAACATTTATAGCAGTCTGTCAATTTAAGCATGATTAATAAGTAGCAGTGTAACGTATTTATAAATAAACAAATTTGTGTTGCCTACATAGCGCATTCTGCACTCCAGTCGTGGAAGAAAGAAAAGAAAAAGGGAACTAAAAGAAAACAGTGGTCAGTAAACAAGTTAAATTGCGTTATACTGTAATGCCGCGTACACACGAGCGGAATTTCCATCCGAAAATTCTTGGATGTTTTTTTCGACGGAATTCCGCTCAAGCTTGCCTTGCATACACACAGACACACCGACAAGAACATGGTGACATACAACACCACGACAATTAAGTTCAATGCTTCCGAGCATGCGTTGAATTGTTTCCGAGCATGCGTGAATTCCGGCAGCAAAAGTCTGATGGAGCATACACCAGACAAAATACACTCCGACAAAAAGCTCTGACAAAAAGCTCTCATCTGAGTTTTGCTGGCCGCATTTCCGATCATGTGTATGCGGCATAAGACTCAAAGGAGCAGAATGCACTTCTTTTTGAATAAACACATTTCTAACCGTGTATGTGGATTTCATTCTGTGAAGTCCATTTGTTCCAATATCAAATGTTTAAAAACAAATGACATTTTGAAGTATTTTCTAAAGACATTCGTCATGTCATCAAATGTACTGGGAGATTTCATATACATTTTCATATGAATGTTCATACATATATTAGTTTGAAAAGCTACTACTTTATGGCCAGCTTTAGTCTTCAGATATACAACGGATTTTAAGAATGTCTGGCACTGTTACATATTTGTTCTTTTTGTTTTTGTTTTGTTTTGTTTTTTATCCCCCCTTGCCTTTTGTGCTGGGGTAGACTCTAGGACAGAACAGGATCAGTGAATCCAGCATTGACCTGCTGTGATCTGCTGCTCCATTGCAGTAAGTCAGGTCCTGCACTGCCTATGTCAGGAGCCAGCTGTCTCTTCCTGGTTAAGTCAGTCTGCCCCCTGATGACTGGGCACCAGGTCTGATATGCACATCCAAGGTATCCCAAAGAGTAGGACACATTCTTCCTTAGGTAAGTATCGAGACAGGGGACAGGCTGGAGCTAACAGATAAAATGGTAAATATATGGAGCTAACAGATGAAATTGTAAATATGCAAAATATGCTTTTACATTGTGGATGAGAGAAGGGTTTTAATAACCCAATTTAGGTAACTTTATTGGAGTCATGGTCCATTTTAACCTCCCTGGCGGTATGATTCTGTCTGGAATTTGGTGCTGAAAGCGGTACAATTATTTTGCATGGAAATTTGGCGTTTTTATATTGTAGGCATGCAATTCTTATGAATAACTCACTTAAATCTGTCCGAACCAGAGTCTAGTAGACATCCCGGGTATGATAAAGTTTGAAACACAAAATAATAAATTATAATATAATAAAAATATATATAAAAATGATTCAATAATGTAATCAAATCAAAAACACTGAAATTTGCTCAGTTGCAGAATAGTCGCTGTCATTAAATTTATTGTTTGATGATAAATTGTGATTTTAATTTTTTATCGGTGTTTTCTAGCTGGTCTAAAACCACTTTTGACATAAAGGGACACTTTTTGGTTGCTATGGACAATCCCCAGTTTCCAGGCAGAAAAAAAATCTTTTTATTATATAAAATGACATGCAGGGCACTGGGCAGACAACTAGGGACAAAGGGGGTGTGTATTTTTTGTATACAGTACTGTAATCTGTAAGATTACAGTACTGTATGTGTGTTGTGTTTTTAAACTTTTTTAAAATTTGGCGCCGATCTCCGCTCCCGTGCGTCGTAACGTCGCAGGGAACGGAGACCGGCACTGTGTGAATCGAGCGAGCGGACGGCTCGCTCACACAGCGGGGAGACATCGCAGGATCCAGGGGAAAAGGTAAGTAACTTCCCCCCTGCATCCTGCACGCAAGCCCGAGCCTGGCTCGGGGTTGCCGCTCCCAGCACAAAAAGCTGGACCCGAGCCAGGCTCGGGGTTACCGCCTAGGAGGTTAAAGGTCTGTACCAAAGCAGGAGCAGGTCATATTTTTCAGTAATGGTAGACACATCTATGTATGAAAAGTATGCTAACCAGAACATTTCTTTTGTCCAACAACAAGTCAGCAAAATTAACTCCATCATTGGCGGAGAGGCTGGTCACATGACTTTGACAGGTCAGGTGACTGGACTCCCCTTCACCTGATTGTTTATTTTTTTTAGGGAGTTGGAACTTGTGTTAGGGTTTTATTACTATCTGTATTTCTGCTGGACAGGTTCATCTTATCTGTTTGTCCTGGAGGCCTTTGTTACATAAGGTGAAGGAAAATCTGCATTTCTAATCTGCCACCAGAGCAATTCTTCAATGGGGACATTTTGTGCTGAGGACAACTTTGCAAGAGGGGATTTCTCTAATTTTGGAGAGTATTTCTTGTACTTCCCGTTGTACATACAAAAAGGGAAATCTTTGAATGGAATATATTTGGAAAAAAAAAACGGATAGGGGATTTAACAAATCCTGTTTTTTCTAAAATGAAAAAAAATGTTTTAGCTTTACTTTAGGTGTATTTGAGAGTACTAATATTATACCTTATCAGGGTGGGCATACCTCACAAGTGTGACTGACTTTAATAGATTAGGTCAAAAAATCAGTCAAATTAATACCATAGCTCAGTCTGAAACTTTCACTTGTTTTATTTAAGTTGGCTAAACATTTAGTAAGACTTGATACTTCAGAAGGGAACTTGTGTGTTGCTCACTTGGAAAAATCAAACCTACCCAAGGGCCCATTTACCCTATTTACGCTAACCTGCATTTTTCTGCACTGAATAAATGCAGGTTACCACAAGGGCACATTGAAAAAAAATGAAAAACACAGCATGTCTACATCTTTTCGCACTGCACTGAATAGCATGGCATGTCACCATACAGCAGCGCAATGTGCCATGCTGTGACACTTCACACTTCAAATAAAGTTGTGAAAAAAATACAGCATCACATTGCTGCCTTCTGAAAGTGACACTGCACTAGGGATGAGCCGATCAAATTGTTCGAACACCGTTAAAGTCTATGGGACGTGAACATGAAAAATCAAAAGTGCTAATTTTAAAGGCAAGTTATTTCCATAAAAAGTGTCTGGGGACCCGGGCCCTACCCGAGGGGACATGTATAAATGCAAAATGAAGTTTTAGAAACTCCCATTTTTTCAGGAGCAGTAATTTTAATAATGCCTAAAGTCAAACAATAAAAATGTAATATTTCCTTTAAATATCGTGCCTGGGGGGTGTCCTTAGTATGCCTGAAAAGTAGCACATCTTTCCCATGTTTATAACAGTGCCACAGCAAAATTACATTTCTAAAGGAAAAAATGTCATTTAAAACTGCTCAAGGCTGTAATGTATTGTCGGCTCCCCGGCAATATAGATAAAAATACCAGAAATACCAAAAAGAAATGGCGTGGATGTCCCCCCCAAAATCCATACCAGGCCCTTCAGGTCTGGTATGGATATTAAGGGGAACCCAGCACCCAAGTTTAAAAAACAAAAACTCCCCTAGGCCCCCAGGCACTATAAACTCTGAACAGCAGTATATATACTTTACGGCTTGCCCTATATACTCTGCAGACAATTGGTACCAGAACACTGTAAGCCCTAACAGTTACTCTTGTTGGGTGCAGGAACAGGCCCTGCTGTGAAATATTAAATCAAAAGTTGTAATTACATGCCCCTGTTAAACAATGGCAAAAAAATTGGGCCTTGGGTGGTGGTGGAGGTGCCACAACACTGTAACCCCTCACAGATACTCTTGTTGGGCGCAGGAATGGGCCCTGCTGTGAAACATGACTGCCATTTTCTTGTCCTTCTGTGGCACCCCCTCTCTCTAGGCTCATGTTACTCCCTTCCTCAACCTGGGAACCAACATCGGAGCCTTCAAATTGCTGCGCATCCTCCAGCAGCATATAACCGACTCTGTGGTCGAATAATTCTGGGGACTCCTCCATGCATGATGGTGGGGCTTTGGAAGAAGTGACTGTGGGTAAGGAGCTGGTGGAATTGGCCACTTTGGCAGCTGTATTGGAAGGCAAACTATTCTGAGCCTGGGTGACAGAGGATGAGGAGGATGAGGACGGCTTCATTATCCACTCCACCAACTCTTCTGCATGCTGTGGCTCAATAACATGGCCAGCAGCAGCAACAAAGGACAAGTGTGCCCCACAGCCACCTGCAGAGGATGCACCATGTCCATGACCACCGCTGTTGACTGTAGACAGAGGCTGCTTGCACTCTTTTAGTGGCCTGTGAGCATCTGCCTCTCCTTGGTGGCCTTCCGGACATGATGTATTTTTTTGTTTTGCAAAACCACACTACACTGTATTAGATACTGTGTACACTGCCTGAAGTGTATTAGAAAGTGTTCAACTGCTGCACTGTATTGTATACTGTGTACACCACCAGAAGTGTAGTAGAAACTGTACACACTGTATTAGTTACTGTGTACACTGCCTGAAGTGTATTTTAAACAGTACACCACGGAATGAACTGTAGATATAGGCTACACTGAATGCAGAACATATATATATATATATATATATATATATATCAAATACACTGCCACTAACTAAATAACCTGCCTGCTTAATCTAACTCAAGCTATCTCTCTGTCCACGCTACAACAACACTACACACCGCCGCTCTGTAAGCAGCCTTATATAGTGTGGGAAGTGGACTTAGCCCCCCTGAGCCATAATTGGCCAAAGGCACTCTGCCTTTAGCCAATTATGGCTCTCTCAGCAGAGCGCGCTGTGATTGGCCAAAGCATGCAGGTCAGGTGCATGCTTTGGCCAATCATCATACAGCAATGCACTATGATCTTGAACCTTCCGTGAATGCCCCATACGTTCGCTTCATTTTAGAACAAACGAACACCCGATGTTCGAGTCAAACTTACGTTTGATTTGAACTGCAGGCTCATCCCTACACTGCACTGACTGAATAGCAAAATTCAGAGTTTTACCATGCAGGCTAGTGTGAACATAGGGGTTGATTTACTAAAGGCAAATAGACTGTGCACATTGCAAAGTGCAGTTGCACTCTACAAGAGCAGGTGCTCCAGAGCTTAGTAAATGAGCAGAAGCTCTACTGACTTCGATCATCCAATCATGTGCAAGAAAAAAATGCTGTTTTTTTTTATATTTTCCTTGCACGTGATTGGGCATTATTTGCAAAGTAAAGTTTTACCTCATTTACTAAGCTCTGGAGCAACTGCACTTAAAGTGCACGGTCTATTTGTCTTTAGTGAATCAACCCCATAGCCTGAATGTGTTCCATTATAATTACTTTTTTTTGCTGTGGAAGTACTTTCTTATATACACCTATGCTTTATACTGCTTATGTCATTTTGTGTAATGTGGTAATTGGCAGGTAAAGTCTTAGTATATATGGCAGGATACAAGATGCATTACTATTGTCATCACTATTTAGGAGAGCTATTGGGCGAAAGTTTTGGGGTGTCACTGGGTCTTGGGGTCTCCCTGGTTTCAGTAGGGTCACAATTAGTGCTTTCAGGGATTCGCTGGGAAATTTTGCAGAGGAGGCCGCATTGTGAAACACAGTGGTTAGATGAGGTACTAGTTGGTGGGCGAATTGTTTAAAGTATGCTCCTGTGAGTCCATCGGGACCTGGTGCTTTATCTGGAGGGAGAGATTTAACTGCTTCAGCCCCGGGTGATTTTATCCCCTTCCTTACCAGAGCACTTTTTGCGATTCGGCACTGTGTTACTTTAACTGACAATTGTGCGGTCGTGCGACGTTGCACAAAAACAAAATTGATGTCCTTTTTTCCCACAAATAGAGCTTTCTTTTGGTGGTATTTGATCACCTCTGTGGTTTTTATTTTTTTTTGCGCCATAAACAAAAGAAGAGCGACAATTTTGAAAAAAACACAATATTTTTTACTTTTTGCTATAATAAATATCCAATTTTTAAAAAAAAAAAAAAAATTTTTTACTCAGTTCAGGCCGATACGTATTCTTCTACATAGTATATAAAGCAATCAGCGCAAACCAAAATTAACAAAAGACAAACAAAATTGCAAGCTGAACACAAAAAGGTAAATCACAAATCCTTAAGAATAATATGTAAAAAAAGAAAGTGCAGCGCAAAACATATAAAAAATAGAATATAAAAGTTCATATCCAATTAGCAATGTGTAGAGTGATGTGGATGAGAACACCCAGTGACTGTAGACTTTCAGTAAGTTTCACAGTGACAATCCTCCACCAAACGGAAAAGGTACTCTTACCCAATGTGATAATCAAAAACGCATGGACCCATTCGTGGGATGATGGTGCGATAACGATCCAACCAGGAGAAAATCCAAAGGTGTGTGATGACCAGGACACCAGAACTATCCTGAGGATGCGGCTCCAACCAAGATGATCCACCATGAGATGATTATGCAGGTTTAATGCCCAAGAAAAAATAAAAGATGCAATCTCAGTGCAGACTGTATAAAAATCTTGTTTTATTTAAAAAGGGGGGATAACACTGAAGCTCCAATGGATATAAAGGACTGCACAGACAGTTGAAGCATGCAAGCCTCTGCATAAAAAACAGCACAGCAGTGGAGCCCAGTAACTCAATTAGAGCTCTGATGAGTATAGGCTGTACAAGCAATTAGGGCAAGCAGGCATCTGCACTGAATACATCACATACATAGAGCACAATGAAAACAAATAACTAAAAAACATCAGCAGTGTAAAGCCACTGTGTATAGCGTGATGGAGCGCGGGTGACTGGCATAAGCGATAGCTCCTCCCCCGTACGCACGTTACGTCCTGTGGACTTCGTCAGCGGTGGGTGGAGCTATCTAGTCACCTTGCGCTGTTAATATAGAGGCCTGGGTGGTAAAACGAGCAGCGTGATAGGTGCAGAGAAACACCAGTGCCAGAGGTCCTAGCACCGGACGTTCTTTAGTGACACAAAGACACAACTTAGCTTGTGGGGACACCGAAGGCACAGTTTTAAAACCTGTACTGGAATTAAAACATACTCCCATGGTATATGCTGGATTCACATGGCTGAGTGATAATTAACCAGCACTAGCAAAAGCAGCCAAAAGGAGTCTATATACAAATAAAAAACAAACAGTTATAAAAATGCCACAACCTTCCAAAAAAATAATGGATGATTAATGCACCCGCGTCCATCATTACTAAATTCACATATTATATAGATAACAAGTCTCAACCTTACTAATTTAGCTGATTTAATTTAAGATATACAATAAAATATAATATAAAATTATATAATAAAAAAAAAAAAAAATATATACATATACACACACACATATATATATAAAAATTGTATAAAAATGACACTAGCAATTAATTTTTAATCTATTTATCTGATATAAAGCAGTTAAGGTCGAAGTCGACGTTCATCCCTCCTGGAACAAGTACCTGCATCTCATGAATCCAGAAGAAAGAAAGAATATATTTTATTTTTTTTTTATTATATAATTTTATATTATATTTTATTGTATATCTTAAATTAAATCAGCTAAATTAGTAAGGTTGAGACTTGTTATCTATATAATATGTGAATTTAGTAATGATGGACGCGGGTGCATTAATCATCCATTATTTTTTTGGAAGGTTGTGGCATTTTTATAACTGTTTGTTTTTTATTTGTATATAGACTCCTTTTGGCTGCTTTTGCTAGTGCTGGTTAATTATCACTCAGCCATGTGAATCCAGCATATACCATGGGAGTATGTTTTAATTCCAGTACAGGTTTTAAAACTGTGCCTTCGGTGTCCCCACAAGCTAAGTTGTGTCTTTGTGTCACTAAAGAACGTCCGGTGCTAGGACCTCTGGCACTGGTGTTTCTCTGCACCTATCACGCTGCTCGTTTTACCACCCAGGCCTCTATATTAACAGCGCAAGGTGACTAGATAGCTCCACCCACCGCTGACGAAGTCCACAGGACGTAACGTGCGTACGGGGGAGGAGCTATCGCTTATGCCAGTCACCCGCGCTCCATCACGCTATACACAGTGGCTTTACACCGCTGATGTTTTTTAGTTATTTGTTTTCATTGTGCTCTATGTATGTGCTGTATTCAGTGCAGATGCCTGCTTGCCCTAATTGCTTGTACAGCCTATACTCATCAGAGCTCTAATTGAGTTACTGGGCTCCACTGCTGTGCTGTTTTTTATGCAGAGGCTTGCATGCTTCAACTGTCTGTGCAGTCCTTTATATCCATTGGAGCTTCAGTGTTATCCCCCCTTTTTAAATAAAACAAGATTTTTATACAGTCTGCACTGAGATTGCATCTTTTATTTTTTCTTGGGCATTAAACCTGCATAATCATCTCATGGTGGATCATCTTGGTTGGAGCCGCATCCTCAGGATAGTTCTGGTGTCCTGGTCATCACACACCTTTGGATTTTCTCCTGGTTGGATCGTTATCGCACCATCATCCCACGAATGGGTCCATGCGTTTTTGATTATCACATTGGGTAAGAGTACCTTTTCCGTTTGGTGGAGGATTGTCACTGTGAAACTTACTGAAAGTCTACAGTCACTGGGTGTTCTCATCCACATCACTCTACACATTGCTAATTGGATATGAACTTTTGTATTCTTCTACATATTTTTGGTAAAAAAAATCGCAATAAGCGTTTATTGATTGGTTTGCGCAAAAGTTATAGCGTTTACAAAATAGGGGATAGATTTATTGCATTTTTATTTTTTATTTTTTTTACTAGTAATGGCGGCGGTCTGCGATTTTCTCGTGACTGCGACTTTGCGGCGGACACTTCGGACACTTTTGACACATTTTTGGGACCATTCACATTTACACAGCGATCGTTGCTATACAATTGCACTGATTACTGTGTAAATGTGACTGGCAGGGAAGGGGTTAACACTAGGGGGCGCTGCATGGGTTAATATGTTCCCTATGTGAGTGATTCTAACTGTGGGGGGAGGGGACTCACAAGGGGAGGAGACCGATCGGTGTTCCTCTGTACTTGGAACATATGATCGGTCTCCTCTCCAGTGACAGGACGTGGAGCTGTGTGTTTACACACACAGCTCCACGGTCCCGCTGTTTTCCCTCGGCTGCCGGGCACACGCACCGGGTCCAGAGCGACGCCGCGGGCGCGCGCGCTCCCCCTAGACGGCCGGGATGGGAGATCCACCCTGTAGACGTCATATGAACCGTATTGAAGTGGTTAATAATTGTTGAGATTTCTTGGTCCGTGAAAGGATCATTTAGACGGGTTAGCTGGTCTGTTGCTAGTGTCGGGAGATTGATTTGGTTTATGAATTCATTAATGTCATCAAGTGTAGGTTGGTGTGTATCCGGGTCTTGTTTGAGGTTGTACAAGTCACTATAGTATGTGTTGAAAGCATCTGCTATTGCTTGGGGGTTTCTTATATTTTCCTTTGTGTGGGGATGGTATAGATGTTCTATTTTATTTTTAATTCTCCTATTTTTAATGCGTCTTGCTAGGGCTTTACCTGCTTTATTGGAGGTGGAGTATGACGTAGCTTTTATTTTTCTTTGTGAGTTTTCAAATGATTGTAATAGGGGTAGTCTAAGTTCTTGCCTGAGGGATAGTTGTGCGGAATGTGATGGGTGGGGGTTTGATTTGATTTGGTTTTCTAAGATGGTTATTTGTGATGTGAGTGTGTCCTTTTCTTTTTGAATTGGGAGCTCAACTTTATCAATACACCTCTAATAAATGCCTTGTGCGCGTTCCACATCACTTCTGGATCGGACACAGAGCCTGCGTTGTTTTCAAAGTACTCAGATAATTGATTAGTTATTTCTGGGTAGTATTCTGGGTGTTGTATAATGTAGTTGTTCGTTCTCCACAGGAAGGTATTTTTTTGTTGAGGGGAGTCCAAGATAGAAAAAGTGATGGGGGCATGGTTCGACCAAGTTGTGGTATGGATTACAGATGCGCTAATTTTTTGCAGGAACCATTTGTCTGTAAAGAAGAGGTCAATTCTCGAGTAGGTTTTATGGAGTGGAGAGAAGTATGTGTAGTTTCTCTCCGATCCATGTTGGCAGCGCCATACATCAAACAAATCAGGAGTACAAATTAAGTTTTTCAGTGGGGATTCTTTACGCTTTGCTGCATAGTTAAGAGTCCAGTTGGACTTCTGGGACTAGATTAAAGTCTCCACATAGAATTAAGTGTCCTTGTTGTAAAGGGTGGACCCTTTTCATAAGTTTGTGGAGAAACTGGATTTGGCGGACATTTGGTGCATATAAGTTGACTATTGTGTAGTCCGTTTTGTTGATGGTGCAGACCAGGATGATAATAGCTTGTTTCAGTTGAAAAGTAGCCGTGTCCTTAATTGCTATCAATACACCGCTTTTCTTTGAGGTGAAGAGGCAGTGTAGATATATGGGAAGTGGATGCTCTTACAGGTTGGTGCAGCTGAAGTAGCAAAATGCGTCTCCTGCACACATAGGATGTCGCATTTAGTGTCTTGGGCTGACTTCCAGAGCGAATGTCTTTTGGCTGGGTGGTTAAGCACATTTGCTTTTAGGGACAGGATTGTGATTGTCATTTGCGGTGGTGTGAGGTTGACTCAAACGGTCACAGGAACTTACAGTTACAGTGTTTCCTCTGTAGTCTCTGGTGGTCCTGGTCCTGGTATTCGCTGTTGGTCACTAGAAGAATGTAGAGCTAGAGCTGCAAAACAACAGAGTTAACAAAAGGAGAACTGAACGGGAACCAAATAGAACTTGTAGGGTAATAGATGTGGGTGGTTGTACCAGGGTGGGGGTGACAGGTGGATTAGAGAATCCTGTGGTTCAACTAAACAACTTCAGGGGGTAATAAGAGTCAAGAGCTTTGGTGACAGATAATCATAAAGCTGATAGCTGGGGAGAGGTTCAACTATGTGTGGATATGGGCCCAAAAGGATTAGGAATCGTGGCATGCTTCCCATTGGGTGGGGTCCACGTTGCTCCAACGGTGGGTTGGAATCTTGCGGTTGGTCAGGGATGATTCGCCAAGTATGCAGTGAGCGCATGCCACTTTTGAGATTGTTAATCACGCGTGGCGTACCTTTGTGTGTAACAAGCAGCTTTTCTGGGTATCTCCATTTAAAGAATATCTTGTGATTATGGAGGCCTTTAGTAACTGGATTAAGTTGTCTTCTTAATTGCAAGGTATATTTAGATAGGTCTGGAAATAGCAGGATATTCTCGTATGGTGGCAATCCTATGGATCCGATCGACTAATAGGTCTCTTGGCAAGGCATCTGGGAGGATCGTATGCATGAGCTCTTTGGCAAATTTGGGGAGATCAGGATGGATTCAGGAATTCCCCTCAGCTTAAGATTATTCTTCCTGGATCTGTTCTCTAAATCTGCCAATTTGGCCCTTACCCAGGATTGTTCTTCTTTTATTTCATCATATGTGTCAATTATATCATTAACAGTTGTAGTACATTCCTCCATGCTATTCTCTATGTGTGACACTCTCTCATCCAGTACATGCATGTCTGTGGATATCTTGGTAAACAGGGATGATATGTCAGTCATTAGAGAGGACTGGAGTGATAGTAACATCTCCTTTAGGGTGGTATCGATCACAGGTTGCCCTGCGGTGGGGAAGGAGGTCATGGAGGAGTGTAAGGCCTGGTTTGACTAGAAGGGGTGAAAAGCCTGGGCCTCAATTTGTGTGAATGGTGGCTGCGGATTCAACCACATGCGGGCTTTCGCAAAAGGCTGCCTGTGTTGGGATTAAACTCTGATCTATGACTAGGAGCCAGGGCTGAGGTTTGGGGATCCTGATCACCCTGAGTCTCGACAGTGTAAGCCTCGTGTGTTGCAGTCTAGGCCTCGCTGGTGCCATCTTAGCTCTGACTGACCTTAGGTGAGGGCTTGAGGAAGAAGGCCTTCAGTTTTTGTGGACGATGGTCGTTGGTTCTCTGATATCTCTGGGTGATAGGGAGTCAGGAGGCTGTGGATCTTCTGCGTGATTGGGCCCGTGTCGCTCCGTTTCTCTCCCCAGTCTGACGAGCTCAGAGTCTAGGCAGCCATCTCCAGCGCTGGCAGACCACGCCCCCTACTTTTTCAAATTCAACACAGCACCACAGTCGCGTTGCATCGGTTTGAACATGCCATTGCTGACAATAGGGTGCAACTTATCATGCGATTTGACCTGTCAAATCACATGACAAGTCGCTCCAATGTGACTGAGGGCTGACACTTGTGTCAACATAAACAAAACATATGTGTATGACAAGTCGCTCCAATGTGACCGAGGGCTGACACTTGTGTCAACATCAACAAAACTTTAAAGCTGCTCAAAACAGTTACTTTTTATTGATGCTTACACAAGTGGTAGTGTGCCTACATTTCTAAGGCTGGAGTGTTTCAGGGAGAAGATCAGTCCCTGAGGGGAGTACAGTATTTGGGTGGTATGTGCAGCCAAAGAAGCTTGAGTGTCACCATTTGATTCCTTAAATTACAACGTAGCAAAATGTATAGTGTAAAAGAGAGTGTGGCAGACTAAAGAACAGATTCCATTGCTTTTGGAAATTTGTATGAAGATAGGCACTGTATTAATGGAACTTTACAGATTATTATTTTTGGGGGTAAGCACATGGCCCATTAACAGAAAAGCAAGAGTGATACGCTTTTTTGTAAAGATGTGATACCTTATTTAAAAAAGTTCCAGTTTAGAGAGCAGTTAAAAAGTTTGGAGGAAAAAGACAAACAATTCATTCCCCTTTCCACTGGCCTCTTCTCTTTCTTAAAAGAGAAGTATGGAGCTTTTTTTTTTCAGAATCATACTTACCTAGGTGGGTGTAGCATCGGTCCAATGCTGCATCTATCCCCCACTGGCTCTAACACTGAGAACTGAGCGATCAAAAACCATCGTTTGTTCGGTTCTCAGAGCTTCCTGAGCAGAGAGCTGGTGACTGTCAGTCACCTCTTATCTGCTCTGCCCCGCCCCCTCCACAGCTCAGCACTGCAGTGAGAGCGGAGGGGGAAGCGGCCAGCTCAGTCTCTCAGCGGCTTGTTAAGAGGCTGAGCCAGGTGCCAATCTTGCCCGAGCCTGGGCTGGCTCTGTGCCGTCAGCCGGCAGCAGACTTCAGCCTGCTATCTGCTAAAAACATGTCATAGGAGGGGAGAACAAGCCGCGCTCCTGTGATCAACAGAAAAAGTACAGCCAAATTTCGTTTGGCTGTACTGATCCTTTTAAGGAAGAGAGGTGGAATGGATTGTGGTTGGCCTTCACATGATTGGGAGACCACCCCACCAGCTCCTGATTAAAACAAAAGACCAGGAGCTGTCAGCCATGGACACATTAGTGTTATGTGTGAGCATATGCATTACAAAAAACAACGATTAAGTCCCAAAACACTTTTTTCAAATATAAAGGCAGTAAGTATTCAATAAAACAAGGGTAAAAAGCATTATATAAAGAATCCAATTGTAAGAAAAACTGGTAAGACGGGGGAACTTTTGATACTGATCAAACAGCAGCTGAGATGAAAACATCAAATTAAAAAAAAATATATAAATACTAAGAAAATGTAAATAGCTGGTATGAAGTAAGTACCATGTTTCCCCAAAAATAAGACCTAGCGTTATTTTCCAGGAGGGCTGCAATATAAGCCCTACCCCGAAAATAAGCCCTAATTTAAAATGCTTGTAAAATACTATAATCCACTCCATTACAGTAGTATATAATGTACAATGTGTGTGTTTCTGTAATATAATTGTGCCAGATAAATGAATGATTTGTATAGCTCTGCAAATGCGAACTGAATCGCCTCAAGGTGCTTTGTCTGTCCTTGTTGTTCTTCTTTATTAGAAGAGGTGGGTCTTGAGTTTTTTCCTGAACACCCGATTGTTTTCTTCCAAGCGGATGTTGTTTGGTAGAGCGTTCCATAGCCGAGGTCCCTGTACTGCGAATCTTCTTTCTCCCTTAGATTTGTAGCGGGCTTTGGGGATGAGAAGGCGGTTTTGGTTTGTTGATCGAAGGTTGAGCTTTGGTATGTATTTTCGGTACAGTGCTACTGATCTCCTGCTGATCTCCTCCTCTTCTCCAAGCTGTCAGCGAGGGATCTAGCCACCCCCTTTGCAGTGCTCGGGTGGGGAAGAGAGCTCTGGTGGGTCACGGCGCTATAATGAAGGTTTTTGACAGTATATTACAGAAACGCACACATTGCACAATATGTACTACTGTATTAAAGTGGATTATACAATTTTACAAGCATTTTATCTCGGTTCACACTGGGGATTCCTGACAGTCAGGGAGGGGGAGAGAAAACAGCATATTACATGGTAAGACCTACCCCGAAAATAAGCCCTAGTGCGTTTTTGGTTGCCAAAATTAATATAAGACCCGGGCTTACATTCAGGGAAACAAGGTAGTGTAAAAAGAGGAGGTTGCAGGCACCACAAGGTGTTTGTTGTTACTTCTTGCTATCCAGGGACTTATTTTTGTGACCAAGTTCTTTACTGCCCTTTGCGGTCTCTCATTGGACCGCAGTATAGTAGGTGGCTAGTGTTGACCTTGACGTCAAGAAAAGTCAAACCATTAAAGCTGAAATCTTGGCATATCTCTCCCTCCCCGTCCTTGCCCCTATATATGACAGGCCAAGTCCTAAGTCTTCTATCTTTTTCAGGTGTCCATGTCACTGCCTTGGTGACATGGGCACTTCATATTGGCTGTTCAGTGGGGGGGGGGGGTACTTTCAGGATCCTGAAGACTGGAGCAGAGAGTTCATGACAGGTCTACTCCAAAGCTGGATCCACTCCTGGAAGCAGCGATGGCAGGGGACATCAACAGCATATTCAAGTGGGCATAAAAAGAGCGTCATAAGGTATTTGTTTCAGTCATAAGAGTCAATTCATTGAGTTGAGGTTGGGAGGAAGGTTAAAAATTGGGTTCTTTTGCAGAGAAATGCACCTTAATAATAATGTAACATTTCAGGGTGGACATAGAGGTTAGTTTTCTGCAGATAAATATGTGGAAGCAGCTACAAAAATAAATTTTTGTTTCGCAGATACAGGACACAAGTGCCTGTTCTGTGTGTGATTGACTAATATCTATAACGCCCCTTTTTCTGCATAACCCTTTACAGACAAACTTTTTTGCTGTCCCATGAATTTTTTCCTGTATACATTATAATAAACGTACATGGTTTTCAAAAATAATTTCACAAAATATATGTCCCTAAAACCTAGCCTATTCCCCAATAAGCTGTATCCCTGGAGATTCCTGACAGTTGTCATTAAAAAAATTAGCTATGGATAGCTTGAGGAAGGGTTAGAGCCCCTATCTATTTTATTGATGCCTATGTCCCTGTTGGGGGAATTCCCTACACTTCATGTTGTTTCTCTGGCACAGGAAGTGACCTAAAATCTCTCCAGCAGGGACACCAAAAAAAAGACATAACATAATGGGGGTTATTTACAAAAGGTAAATCAACTTTGCACTGCAAGTGCACTGAAAGTGCACTTGGAAGTGCAGTCGCTCTAAATCTAAGGCGTAGATCTAAAATGAGTGGAAGCTCTGGTGATTTTATCTTTCAATCACGTGCCAGCTAAAATGCTGTTTTTTATTTTCCTTGCATATCCCCCTCGGATCTACAGTGACTTTACTTCCAAGTGCACTTTCAAGTGCACTTGCAGTGCAAAGTAGATTTGCCTTTAGTAAATAACCCCCAGTGTGTAGAATATGTCATTTTATACATATGGGAGTCTACAAAGATAAATGATTCATAAACCTACTCTGTTCCTTTTAGCTCAGTCTTAGTGGTCAGGTTTCTAATAATGTTCCTAATTTCTTTCCACTAGCTCTCTCTACGCCAGTGTATTCACATTACGCCTTCATTAATTATATTTTTTAATTAAAAAAATAAATAAAACAGTTTTAAACCATTGTATACTAATTGAAGAGCGAATTTAATGTTATTGGTTTGAAAGTGCTGTAATTATATTCTGAGTTAGAAATCTACCTTCCATAATTGCGACTCCTCCCTATTACAGAATTTATCTTTTTTGTACAAGCAAATATGGTAAGCTAACTGACAAAGTAATTAGCACAGATAATGAGTCTTGGTACAAAATCCCTTGTGGTTGATATTGCTATAGGATGTGTAACATTTTCAGAGTTTATTCCAATTAAACTAATTTGCAGATTCGTGTTGGTAAAATTTTAAGTTATATGTGCTGTGTTTTCAGTTTTAATGGGTCAACAAACATTGCTAGTCTTTGAACTTCATGGTTGTTTACATAGTTTAAAATGCAAAGCCCATAGGAATTTTCTATTGCTTAGAGGAAACAATTTGTCCCAATTTTTTTCATGTTTTTATCCATATAGTTAAATTTATTGTACACATATTAAAAACATGGAATTTACAAGATGCACACAAGCTACACATTGTACAGAATGCCTATTCTGGCATGAGTAGCCTAGTTTCTGTGATAAACAATGGAAGTTCCCATCTCGGAAAAATGTAGAATATAAAAACTGTACTGCAAAACTTGATCCAACAGGATTCTCCCTCCCAAGGCCAACTTAAACTCCATTACATCTTTAAAGTGAAATGGATCAAGGCCTTTTCCATTTCCAATAATTTTTATTATTTTTAGAAAGCGCAAGTAAAAACTCTCATATAAACAAAGCAATGGATTTATAAAAAATAGAACAGAGATGTGTATGCAATTATAAGTACTAAGTAAATTTTTCTGTTATACAAAATCTTACAAACAGCTAGCATTATCAAGGCGAGGATGCATCTCTTACTCAAATACCACCCCCTTGGGTTGAACAGGTGCAGGGCTGGGATCAGAAGTGCCAGTTTTTTTACAATTTAAGAAGTATTGCGTCCACAAAGGTAACACCATTAACAAGTTAGAAATATGGGTCTTGGGATACACATTCCTTTCTGGGCTTTCTATAAGATTGCCATATGGAGTTTATTTTAGATAAATGCATGCCTTGCTGAGAAGGAAGAGAAAAGAACTATGCAATCATGACACTCTATAGATATCATAAGTGTTTCATGGGGCGCTAAGCAGTAACTGGGAGATATTTGATCCATGGGTCCCAGGTTTTCTCAAACCATTTCATTTTGTCATTCAAGATGGCAGAGAGTTTTTCATTAATCATTATCGAGGATAATTTTGCCTTTACCAGATTAAACGGAATAGTAGGAGACTTCCAAGGTCTGACTATAGCGATTCGTGTGGCTATAAATATGAAGATGATCAGCCATCTTACATGCCTCAGAGCCTTTTGTACAACGTGGCCCAATAAAGCCTATTTTGAGGTCTTTTTGAGATTTGTCACGGTCAAGGATTATATGAAATTGTATACCCTTATCCAAAATCGTCTCGGTTTTGGGCAAGTCCACCAGATATGGAGGAATGAGCTTTCTTTCCCACATCCTCTAAAGCATAATGACGAGGCTCTGGGGACATAAAAGGCTAATCTTTTTGGGATCATAAACCATCTAAGTAGGACTTTGTAGTTTGCCTCAATTTTGGAA
Source organism: Lithobates sylvaticus (assembly GCA_028564925.1). NCBI lineage: Eukaryota > Metazoa > Chordata > Amphibia > Anura > Ranidae > Lithobates > Lithobates sylvaticus. Next base: position 274,038,767 of record CM053030.1, read on the forward strand.
GTGTTAATGTACAATATGGAAGCCAGGCCTGCTAGCTTGTGCCATTCGTCCAATTCCGTATTGAGATCACATTCCCATTTAAGCATATACCTTAGTTTAAAAGGATTTGACATAAGTATTGAATAGATTGCTGAGCTATAACCCAAGATTTTATCACATGATCTACACAGAGCTTCAAAGGCTGTTAGGCTAAATGCTGTTTATTACCCTTGTGTTGCAAAGAGTTAACAAAGGGGGTCAGCTGCAGATAGGGATAGAGCTTAGTGTCCAGAAGCTAATGTTTTTCTTGTAGGTATTGAAGTGAGACAACCTTGCCTCCTTTACAAAGGTCAGCAATATGCAGTAGTCCCTTATTAATCCACTAAAACAGTATACAGCCACATTAGGTGGCTAATGAGTTTTGAAACAGCAGAGAGTGATTCCATTAACATCCAAGGTATAAATGTTTTTTGAATGTGAAATCTTACCAGTTGGGAGCGAGGAAGGAGGGGGAGAGGTTGGGGTTATTAGTATGGTTCAAGGTCAAACACTTGTGAAGGGTAGGTTAAATAAAGGCACTATTAAAACACTTTTCTAAAGTATATATATACGGGGTGAAATTAGATGCAATTTAAAACACTAAAGATAGGGTCATGGAATGTAAGAGGGTTGGGCACAGGGGGTAAGAAAGCAGCAGTATTTTCTGTGTTGAAAAAGTATGGCGTTGAACTGGTTTGCTTGCAAGAAAAGCACCTAACAAAGGACACAGCCCAGCAATTTAAAGAAAAAAAAGAGTATATCAACATCAGTTTCACTCAGTTTATAGTTCGTACAGTAGAGGGGTTAGTGTGATGGTGAAGACAGGGGTGAAGTTTTCCTGCACGCAAATCAGTATAGATGAACTGAGTCGATATGTTTGTCTTTACTGTTTAATTGAAGATAGAGCGCTGGTAGTAGCAAATTTTTATATCCCGCCCCCATTTAAAATAGATATTATGTTATAGGTTTGGTAGATTTACCGGTTTAGAAATAAATTGGGCAAAGTAGATCTCAACTGGCAGTGGTAGATTCCTTAAAATAGTTAGGGATAAGGATAACGAGAGATCCCAATCAATTCATAAATATAAATTTAGTACCACTCTTGGTTAAGCTCAGGGAGAAAATTGATATTTGGAAGCATCTGCCACTGTCAATGGCAGGCAGATGTTCCCTAATAAAAATGATCTGGCTGCCTCAATTGATGTATGTACTCCAAGAAAATGGTTTGATAAAATAGAGAGCCTGATAGGAATTGATATGGAAAGGGGGACAAGCCAGGATACGGCTGCGTACACTACAGCTCCCGGTGGGGGAAGGGGGACTTGCACTGCCTAACCCTGAGTTTTATTATTTAGCATCACAACTACAGCAGATATCGGGATGTAGTGACCAAGAAGGAGGCACACCCAATGGTAAAATTCTGTTGACAGGAGCTCTGCATGAGACATTAATAGAGACCTTAGAGGTCGGTTCTTTTAGGTACAAATATCCAACAATAAAAATGATCAGTAAAGTATGGAAAACAGTCAAAAAATTTATGAAATATAGAGAGTTTAATATAAATACCCCCATCTGGAACAATAGTAATCTACATGAAATAAGTTTAATGGGAAAGATTGGAGAGTGGGAAACAAAGGGAATTAAAAGGCTGAGACAACTCTATGTGGGCAATACAATTAAAGAATTGAAAAGGGAATTTAATATCCCCCAGAATACATTTTACAACTACCTCCAGATAGGTCATGCCTTAGAAGCCCAAATTTAGAACTCATCCTCTAGTATGGAAAGAGCTCCCTTTGGTACAATGTATACTGGGGTCGGGTTCTACTAAAGGACTCATCTGAGAAAAATATAGACAGATAAATAGGGAAATCAAGAAAGAGGTGAAAGTAGAAGAAGTAAAAGAAAAATGGGAACAGGATATAGGGGTAATACCCCAGGACCAGTGGAAGAAAATATTAGAGTTAAGTCCCGTTGTATCGGTTTCTCCTTCACAGAAGTTCTCGCCCTTAATGCTACTGAATAGTGCGTACTACACCCCAAGGTGATTATTTAAGTTTGGAAAAATACCAGACGATAGTTGTCCCAGGTGCCGAGGGCCGGGGGACTTACTCCACATGTTGTGGGGATGTCCCAAACTTTTTCGGTACTGGGAAGGAGTAATAGAAATATTTAAAATTAGGCTGGAAAAGGAAGTTAAGACATGCATATTGGAGTATAGGCAAGAGCAGGGAGAAACTAAGAGTACTACAGTAGCTATATTGAGGAGCATATTCCAAGCCAGGAAGATGATAACTGTGAGATTGCAATCAAAGGTACCGCCTACGCTAAAAAACTGGATAGATACAGTAAATGAAACCCTTCCTAAAGAGAGAGCCGCTTATCTAAAGAGACGCAATTTAAAGGAGTTTAACAAGATGTGGAGACTTGGATGGAAGTAACACATACAAGTTAGATAAGTAAAATGAGGGTAGGGGACTGGTGGGGATGGGAGGGAGGGGAGTTGGGGGGGGGGGTGAAATAAGGGGGGATCGTTTACCCTTTGCTATGCTGCTTCATCTTTCTTAAGAGGCTCTCTCTTTCCCCGTATGGGGATAGGTGTGGGGGTCTATAAAAAATTAAGAATGACTAACAAACACTGTTTGTAAAAGTCCCTCATATTTAACAAGAGACCTTATGTTGTTAAACATTTTTTGGGGAAAAATTTATAAAGAATAAATTATAAAAAAAAAAGTCTGGTTGGTAATATTTTAGTCATGATTTTTAAATCTGCATTAATCAATCATTGGGGTCTTTAATTGGCACAATCCTCTTGGTCTTTTTCTGATTTAAAATATAATTTATAATATAAGTCTTAGAGGGGACAGGCTGTGGCCTTTGCATACTTCATTAATATAGGAGCACAGATGTGGGTTCCACATATTTTTTATCATAATGGCCTGAAAAAATATCTAGGTCAGGTGTCTAGGATGGGGTATGGGATTTAATTGCGGTGCAGATCTCCCCAACTAAAAAGTTACCTTCAATTAAACCTTTATGATCTTTACGATGCTGAGTTAGGGGGATATCCTGAAAAAAAATTCTCTGTTGTGTTGAGTTGAAAGTTAGTAGGCAAGGCTTATAATTTGCTGAAAACGTTAAAGAATATGTGTACTGCAAGTTGTCGGTTTTGAGTGGGCTGACCAGATAATAAGGCGTAGTTTTGGGACTGAACTATAAGCCCTAGAGGTTAGTTTCCCAGCTAAGAGAGTGCTAGGTTTGTCCCCTAGAGTGTAAAATAACAATCAACATCAGAACGATTTGAGACAACTAATGCCTAACAAAACAGGCATGTAGTACTGCAATAGTTTTAAATATTGTTCAGAGTCCATGCAAATATTGCAAAATGGGAAGAAAAGGAGAAAGGGGGAAGAGTTAAAGTGTTGAAATGAGCAGATGTCCTGATCAGGCTACATTAAGGCCACAAATGTGGGAAAAGGGAAGGTCCTGAATTGCATTACAGGAAAACCTGAACAGGTGCGATAGCAATGTTTCTTGCAATCATGTATCTGAAGATCTGTGTCTAAGGCCCCATACACTATTAGATTTTCTGCAGATTTTTGTCTTCAGATTTACCAAAACCATGTAGGGCAAGGGCCTGCCTGATTGCATACAAATTGAAACTCTTAAAGCTTGACCTCATATTATAGGTTTTGGTAAATCTGATGACAAAAATCTGCAGAAAATCTAATAGTGTGTATGGGGCTGAAGGCCGGATTTACACTTGTACGACAAACGCTCCGACCATTGGGAGCTCATGTCGCATGACGTGTGGAAATCAATGTTTCCCTATGGGAGACATCTTAACTGGTCAGACACAAGTCGGTCCGACTTTGAAAATGCTCCCTGCACTACTTTGGTCCCACTTTGATCCTACTTCAGCCCATTGATTATCACTGAAGTCGGATCAAAGTCGGATCGCCGTCTAAACTGACCTGACTTTGGCATGCGACTTGTGCTCTGAGGATCTTGAAGGGGAACTCCACGCCAAATAAAAAAAAAAAAAAACGCATGGGTTCCCCCTCCAATAGCATACCAGGCCCTTCGGTCTGGTATGGATTTTCAGGGGAACCCCCACACCAAAAAAACGGCATTGGGGTCCACCCCCAAAATCCATACCAGACCCTTATCTGAGCACACAGTCCGGCAGGTCAGGAAAGGGGATGAGCAAGCACCTCCCCTCCTGAACCGTACCAGGAACATGCCCTCCCACCCCAAAGCACCTTGCCCCCATGTTGATGGTGACAAGAGCCTCTTCCCAACAACCCATGCCGTTGGTCTTCAGGGTTTGCGGGCGAGGAGCTTATCGGAATCTGGAAGCCTCCTTTAACAAGGGGGTCCCCAGATTCCAGCCCCCCACCCTATAAGAATGAGTATGGGATACATTGTACCCCTACCCATTCACCTAAAAAAAATTTCAAAAATAAAACACCTTACACGTTTTTAAAGTAATTTATTAAGGAAGCTCCGTTGTCTCTTCTGATCTCTTCTCCCCCTCTCCAGCTCTTCTGTCTCCTCCGCTGATGTCTTCTGCCTCTGCCGGTTCTTCTCCCCTCTCTAGCTCTTCTCCGCTGCTGGGTGCGCGGTGTGCCACTACTTATATTGGCATAGGGTGGGGTCATCAGAGGCCCACCCCGTAAGACATCACCGCTCCATCATGCCCGGGTGGTGATTTCATAAGGGGCGTGGCCCCCAGATGACATAACTCTGTGATCCTGCCCCATGCCAATATAAATAGTGCCACACTGCGACACCCAGCATTAGAGCGGGAGAGAGCGTTGAGTTAATAAATTACTTTAACACCCTGTGTGCTGTGCTTTATTTCTGATACTTTTTTTTTGCTTCCAGATTCCGATAAGCTCCCCGCCCGCAGACCCTGACAACCAACGGTCAGGGTTGTCTGGAAGAGGCCCTTGTCCCTGTCAACATGGGGGCAAGATGCTTTGGGGTTGGGGGGTGCAAGGCCCCCACCCATGCTGAGGGCATGCGCCTGGTATGGTTCAGAAGGGGGGGCGCTCTCTCGTCCTCGCCCCCTTTCCTGACCTGCCAGGCTGTGTGTTCGGATAAGGGTCAGGTAAAAAAAACAGCGTGGGGTGTTCTTCTTAAAATCCATACCAGACCGAATGGCCTGATATGCTCTTGGAGGGGGAACCCATGCCGTTTTTTTAACATTTTGCGTGGAGTTCCCCCTAAAGAATCATACCAGACACAGTGCCTGGTATTGTCAGGGATCAAAGTCGGATCCCTGTTCATTGAAGTCGGATGCAAGTCGCAGGGCAAAGTCGGATCCAAAGTGGTACGACTGTTGTAAATTTCCTCTGCTGTGTCCACAGAGGAGATAGTTGATGTTTGTCAGTCCAGGGGATCTTAGGCATGGAGATGCTCTGGAAATAAAGCCATAGAGGGATGTCCTCACCTTCCTGCAAAGTGGAGAAAGAATGTGATTTGCCCCGTATGGGAAAGTTAGGTAAAACAGAAATGCCCAGTGATACTCAATATTCTGGTTCACAAGCTGTAGAAGTGGTTTTAGAGTTTGCCTTTTTGGAATTGTCGATGGGGCCAGATCTGCAAACAGTTGGATGATATGGCCCATGAGTGTTATGTTAGTCCTGGTTCTTGTGGCAGAGATGAGTTTTTCTTTAATTTTGCAGTAGTGGGGCAATATTATCTTGTGGGAGGCTGTTCGCTCTGGGAGCTGTGAGAGCTAGGTGGACCATGTCTACCTCCAGATGATGATCAGAAATGTCAGGCATAAGGTCTTTCATCAGTGAGTGTACTGCGTCTTTAAGATCTGTGACAGGTTTAGGTAAACACTGGATGCGGACATTATAGCGCCTGGATCTGTTTTTGAGGTTTTCAATTTTTGTGTTGGCCTGATCTAGTTGAGCCTGTAGTTCTGTGATCATCTTTGAGTTCTGATTAAGCTGGTGATTGAGACGGTGCTGTCTAATTGTTCTCAATAGTGTTGAATCTCCTGCTGATATTAGAGAATTTAAAGAAATTAAATTCTAGAGTAATGATATCACAAGCCTTAGACAATTCCTGCTGCAAGAGATCTGAGAAATATGCAATCAACACTGCATCTCCTAAATAGGTTGGTTGCTGGAACTGAATAGGTTCCTGCACAGAACTAGTTTGCATTAAATCAATTTTAACCATTTTAGCCATGGTTCTGTCCATGGAGGGGGCTGGAGAATAATCAAATTCCAGGATTCCTCTAGGGTAAGATGGTCAAGGGGATTTTTGAGAGTGCATGCTCACCTGTAGTCAAATGTAGCTTGTCACCTTGCGGAGGATGGGAAGGTAAAGGGCTGTCTTTGTCCCCTGCTTTTCTCCTTGGTGTTTCATTATCGCTGTGCTGAAGGGAGGAAGCTGAATCATGCAGGCTGCTGTGGCTGTTCTCTCTTGGCTGCTGTGCCATCTTGTGATATTGAGGCTGCGGCTGAGAGAGGCAGGCAGAGAGTCTGCGGCGTGGCTGTGGTGGATTTTTCTTCAGAAATCCCACTGTCCTCCGCTGCATGATGTAGTCCACCACCTCCCTTGATAGGGTCCTTGTCTCCCTGAGCTGCAGATCCACTGCAAAGCCTGTGAGAACATATCTACCACTGGGTCTGCGTGCACGTATACTCTGATCAAGGCCTTTTTTAATTGAGATATGTACACAAAAGTTCTTCAAAACTTAGTGTAGTTTTATTAATAATCAAAACATGTCTATAAGAACACAATATTATATTACTGCTTCTGACTGACCCCATGGTACCTGGAAGCATTAATCAGCATTAGCCCACCAACTTAATTGCCACACTTAGTGCAATCTAGAATCCACCCAAAGAAAAATGGGTGTGCCAGGCCTTCACCACCACTGCATTTAATCTTTATACAGCTTATTAAGAAGAGATGACGTAATAATTTGAACATTCAAAAAGTCAATGTCAAATGTCACTGCCTTCCTAATTGTGCTTCTGTTTTTTTTTTCTTTCTTGTTGTTTTATTCATCACTTTACTATTGTAAATTAACATATTCAGCTCTGTTTAATGAATTCTAATAGAACGCTTTATCTATCTGTAACATTGTATTCCAGTATTAACCAGCTAACCATACATTGCACCACTGTACACTTCAAATTGTCTCTATTATGAACTGGCTAACTGCAATATACTATGCCATGTATAAACATATATACTATAGTATACAGTGGTGTGAAAAAGTGTTTGCCCCCTTCCTCATTTCCTGTTCCTTTGCATGTTTGTCACACTTAAGTGTTTCGGAACATCAAACCAATTTAAACAATAGTCAAGGACAACACAAGTAAACACAAAATGCAATTTGTAAATGAAGGTGTTTATTATTAAAGGTGAAAAAAAATCCAAACCATCATGGCCCTGTGTGAAAAAGCGATTGCCCCCTAAACCTAATAACTGGTTGGGCCACCCTTAGCAGCAACAACTGCAACCAAGCGTTTGCGATAACGTGCAATGAGGCTTTTACAGCGTCCTGGAGGAATTTTGGCCCACTCATCTTTGCAGAATTGTCCTAATTCAGTTACATTAGAGGGTTTTCGAGCATGAACGGCCTTTTTAAGGTCATACCAGAACATCTCAATAGGATTCAGGTCAGGACTTTGGCTAGGCCACTCCAAAGTCTTCATTTTGTTTTTCTTCAGCCATTCGGTGGTGGACTTGCTGGTGTGTTTAGGATCATTGTCCTGCTGCAGAACCCAAGTTCGTTTCAGCTTGAGTACACGAACAGATGGTCGGACATTCTCCTTCAGGATCTCTTGGTAGACAGCAGAATTCATAGTTCCTTTTATCACGGCAAGTCTTCCAAGTCCTGAAGCAGCAAAACAGCCCCAGACCATCACACTACCACCACCATATTTTACTGTTGGTATAATGTTCTTTTTCTGAAATGCAGTGTTCCTTCTACGCCAGATATACTTGGACACACACCTTCCAAAGAGTTCCACTTTTGTCTCATCGGTCCACAGAATGTTGTCCCAAAAGTCTTGGGGATCATCAAGATGTGTTGTGGAGAAATTGAGACGAGCTTTGATGTTCTTTTTGCTCAGCAGTGGTTTTCTCCTTGGAACTCTGCCATGCAGGCCATTTTTGCCCAGTCTTTTCCTGATGGTGGAGGCATGAACGCTGACCTTAACTGAGGCAAGTGAGGCCTGCAGTTCCTTGGACGTTGTTGTGGGGTCTTTTGTGACCTCTTGGATGAGTCGTCGCTGCGCTCTTGGGGTAATTTTGGGCGGCCGGCCACTCCTGGAAAGGTTCACCACTGTTCCATGTCTTCGCCATTTGTGGATAATGGCTCTCACTGTGGTTCGCTGGATTCCCAAAGCTTTGGAAATGGCTTTATAACCCTTTCCAGACTGATAGATCTCAATTACTTTCTTTCTCAATTGTTCCTGAATTTCTTTGGGTCTCGGCATGATGTGTAGCTTTTAAGGATCTTCTGGTGGACCTTACTGTGTCAAGCAGCTCCTATTTAAGTGATGCCTTGATTGTGAACAGGTGTGGCAATAATCAGGCCTGGGTGTGGCTAGAGAAATTGAACTCAGGTGTGGACAACCACAGTTATAGTATGTTTTAACAAGGGGGGCAATCACTTTTTCACACAGGGCCATGATGGTTTGGATTTTTTTTCACCTTTAATAATAAACACCTTCATTTACAAATTGCATTTTGTGTTTACTTGTGTTGTCCTTGACTATTGTTTAAAGTGGTTTGATGTTCCGAAACACTTAAGTGTGACAAACATGCAAAGGAACAGGAAATGAGGAAGGGGGCAAACACTTTTTCACACCACTGTATACTGTAAGTATATGTACTCCATGGGAAACAGGAAAATTTGCCCACAATGATTTGGTGTGGTTGGTTCATCATGATAAGAAGTAAAGGGAAAAACGCCTCTATGAGATTACAGACAGACGAGCCAGATTTATCTTAAGATACCATGGGCAGAAGCAAAGAGACAGCTTTTTCTTTTATATTTATGGACCACATCTTTTTTTTCTATCATCAAAAGGAATAGTCATACCATATTTAAGTATATAACAAATTATTAAAATTTTCTAAGCCAGGTTATGACCAGGAAAACACGTAAATGCCCTTTATTCTACTGGTGATTCTAGTAGAGGGGTGTTACTTGAGCTAGCTACACACCTCTGGGTCTGCAGTTTCAGATGTTTTCACAGGTACATTTTCATGTGTTCACATAATCTACGACTCAAATGGTTCAAAAGCCCCAATGCATGTCCATTGACAAAAAACGTGAACTTGAACTTTTTCAGTCGACACCTTGCACGTGTTACTGCCAATAAAAACAAAACTGTGTATATGCATTAACATGCTAAAACATACTGTGAATGGTGTGTGAATGGACCCCTAGGGCACCAAAACTCATGTGCCTACTGGCTCCAATCATGGAAGCCAGTCCTGCAAACAGCAATGAAGCTCTGACAGAGAATATAAGCCAGGAGTAGGCAACCTTTTGAGAATGTTGGGGTTGATTTACTAAAGCGAAATAGTCGGTGTACTGTATATGCACATGCAAGTGCAGTTTCTCTAAATCTGAGGGGAACATGCAAGGAAAATAAAAAAAAAAACAGCATTTTTGCTTGGTAATGATTGGATAATATAAATCAGCAAGCTTTCCCTCGTTTCAGAGCTTCCGGTCAGGTCTATCTTAACCTCCCTGGCGGTATGATTCTGTCCGGAATTTAGTGCTGAAAGCGGTACAATTATTTTGCATGGAAATTTGGCGTTTTTATATTGTAGGCATGCAATTCTTATGAATAACTCACTTAAATCTGTCCGAACCAGAGTCTAGTAGACATCCCGGGTATGATAAAGTTTGAAACACAAAATCATAAATTATAATATAATAAAAATATATATACAAATGATTCAATAATGTAATCAAATCAAAAACACGGAAATTTGCTCAGTTGCAGAATAGTCGCTGTCATTAAATTTATTGTTTGATGATAAATTGTGATTCTAATTTTTTATCGGTGTTTTCTAGCTGGTCTAAAACCACTTTTGACATAAAGGGACATGTTTGGTTGCTATGGACAATCTCCAGTTTCCAGGCAGAATTATTTTTTTTTTATTATATAAAATGACATGCAGGGCACTGGGCAGACCACTAGGGACAAAGGGGATGTGTATTTTTTGTATACAGTACTGTAATCTGTAAGATTACAGTACTGTATGTGTTGTGTGGTTTTAAACTTTTTTAAATTTGGCGCCGATCTCTGCTCCCGTGCGTCGGAACGTCGCAGGGAACAGAGATCGGCGGCACTCGGCACTGTGTGAATCGAGCGAGCGGACGGCTCGCTCACACAGCGGGGAGACATCGCAGGATCCAGGGGAAAAGGTAAGTAACTTCCCCCCTGTATCCTGCACGCAAGCCCGAGTCTGGCTCGGGGTTACCGCTCCTAGCAGAAAAAACTGAACCCGAGCCAGACTCGGGATTACCGCCTAGGAGGTTAATGTGCACTTGCGGGTGCATTTGCAGATGACCGTATATTTGCTTTATTAATCAACCTCCCTGTGTCAAAAAATATTTTCAAATAAAAGTGCCAGCTACAAGAAAATAAAAATGTCAACTTCACACTCTTAATCACAGAAGGAATCTTTATAAAATAAATGCTGTAAACAACTTGGATAATAGGAAGAAATAAATGCCAAGCTTTATTCAGTCCAATTCCTCCACCTTCACACCTCAGATCAGCCCTAATCTCTTCACCTTCACACCTCAGATAACCCCTATGCTTTCACCTTCAAACTTCAGATCACCCTAATTCCTGCACCATCACACCTCAGATCATATTCAGTGCCTGTACCTTCATGCCTCAGATAACCTCAATTCCTGCTCCTTCACATCTCACATCACCCCAATTCCTGCATCTTCACACTTCAAATCAGCCCCAATTCCTGCACCTTCATGCCTCAGATTAACCCCAATTCCTGCACCTTCATGCCCTAATTCCTGCACCTTTATGCTTTAGATCAGTCCCAATTCCTGTACCTCTATATCTAGCCTGTCTGATCTGAGGATATCATTGGCTTTGCTGGTATATGGGGTGGTGGGTATCCCAGGCTTCCCTTACATGCCATCATAAATGCAGCTACGTACGGCATCTGGCATACGTGCTAGGGGTCGCCGGCCACTAATATAGCCTTGCTTACTCTATGCAAAATTAAAAAACAAATGCTAAGTACACTTTAATTAGTTGCAGTATAATATAAATGGTTGCTTGGGAGAAAGAATGTTGGTAAAGCTGTGGAAGAATTAGTCTATATTTAATAGAAAACTCATCAATCAGAGACCTGTATAATTCTTAGCAAGTCAATTAACACATTTCTGCCATCACAAATGTAAGAATTTTTATGAACAAAATGTCAAAGGATATATAACAACTTTCTGGCTAGCTGTTAAATTTACCTGTATAATATGTTGTCAGATCATTGTTGGTGCTGTTTTCAGTATTGCAGTGAATAAAGCAACTCCTTCAATCAATTTACAAAATGAAAAATAAAATGAGATCTAATTTGAGTTAGCAATTATTTGCATTAGCTGTTGCATGATTAGAAATCCCTGTGTGTTCAGCAGACTGGAAAAGAAAAGTCAGATCACTCTAACTGCCTGGTATATAGCATCACTCAGCATTCCTACACATGGCAGAGCACCGTGCATATCATTTGACTGATTGGTGTCAGGAGAAAAATTAACTTTTACTCTAGGGGAAAATGAAAACCATAGCACATTGTAAAAAATAATTATGCCTGTTCTTAGTAGATTTGACACAATGGTAGATTAAACATGACAAATTGATCATTTTCACAGTGGACACATTCTTTATTCCACTTCTAACAAAAGTTTATTATTTTTATTATTATTATTATTATTATTATTATTATTATTATTAATAATAATAATAATAATAATAATAATAATAAGTAAAATCAGTATCTAGTCTACATAAACAGTTTCATTTTTGAACAATCTTTGTTTCTCCTTATCTATCAGTCTGGGAACTTTAGAATAAAGTTAATTATCTAAGACCAGGTTCAGCAGGAAGCTGAGATTCAAACCGTTAATGGGCAGGTTGAATTTATGGTGTATGGTGTGTTTTTAGCCAACCCACCAGTGCTTGATCTAATATGGTAAGGAGTGAAGGATGAGTAACATATAGCTTCTGTTTTTAATGTTCCCAGATGCTTGTTACTGATACACTACATGTATAAAATTTGTGGACACCTGAGAATTTGTGCTTTTTCAGCTAAAGAAGCATTTGTGAATTCAGTTACTGATGCTGGATAAGAACATTTTTTCAATGCAGGCTACATGAGCTCCTCTAAAGTTATCAAATCATGTCTTTATGGACATGTAATTATGCATGGGGGCACAGCCATGCTGGAACAAAAAAAAAATATATATTCACCAAACTGTTGACACAATGTTGAAAACACACAATTTTTTTAAGTGTATTTGTACTGTATACAGTAGCATTAACAGTGCCCTTCATGCGAAAAACAACTGAACTCAATAATTTGGAAGGGTGTCTACAAAATGTTTGCCATACAGTATAGCTGCATGTAAACCCCAATAAGCAGTTTGCTTTTACTACACGAGAAGGCAGGTTTTTATAAAATAGTACTAAGGTATTATTTTGTGGTAGGTTTACATGCAAACAAAGCTTAGCAGATTCTTCTTTAAGTATGTACTAACCATATGTGGTCATCCATGCCTTTTTTTACTCAAATTGTGAAGTGTGCAGTACCTCTTGTCTTAAAACGATACTTCACTAATTTAACTTTGTAACACAACTGTGCCTTGATTATACACTTTCAAAGCTAAATCAATTCTTGAATAAAAAATTGCAATGGAATTTGTGCATGAATACAGAACTAAAGATCCTATATGCTTAGTTGGCTGTTCCGTTTCTAACCCAAAAAAACAGGTTGTAAAAATTACATATCTAAAAATACCTAGTAATTGCATTTCTTTGTTGAATGTGCCAATTAGGAAAGGGGAAGCAAGGATTAAGTGAGCATAATGATTCCTTAATAATGCAGATTTGTGTGTTCGCCAGACCATGCATAGACTCTCTGAAAGGAGGCATCAAAGCCAGAGATTTTTTTTTTTTTTTAATTAAGTGAAAGTAAAAATAAATTATTCATGCAAAATGGAGGTATATTTTTATCAGCATTCCCCAATAACTTTACTCTCCAATGTTCAAATTCTTTGCCAATAATTTAAACAGCATTTTTGTCTTTTGTATTTCGTATATTTTAATGTTTTGCTATACAATAGTCTTTGACTTGGCCACTTCTTATTGCAAATGGTGTTGTATTAACACAAATATTAGCAAAAAGACAAATCTAAAACTGGATGACTGTTTAAAAAATTATGGAAGATGGTAAAAAGAAACCTGTAGACTAAAGCAAAGGAGACGTAGACACAAAATCTATAATATACAGTGTGCCCAACAAAAGCAATTTTTGTCTAAATGGTCTAATTGACTAGTTGAACCTTCTGACCATTTTGTTTTAGTCTCAGACTATAATACAAGAAGTTAGAAGGAAATCTATAGCAATAAGGCAAGGCATGAAATAATTATTCCCTGGACAAAAACCACAAACTGTGTAGACACTAAAGGTCTGTGCTAAATATGTCTGCACGTGGAAAGGAGCATTTTCTCAGTAGCAACATTTTTAATATATGTATCACAACCAGACCAAGTTTGCTGTCAGTGTACTTTGCCCATGAAAAATAGAGGATGCCATTTTTTTTTACTTTAACTAGTATCTATAAAGGCACATATTTTAGATCAGTTGAAGGTAGTGACATTACAGATACATTTGATAGCTATGCTGATACTGATTTCTATTGGTATCTACAATAAAACTGTTGTAGTATAAAAAAGTATCCTAATACAATAAGCCAACAGATCTGTGACCAATTTATTTTAAATCAGGCCAGTTATAAATTTGTGATAAGTGGCCAAAAAGCATTTTTTTTAGATGAATGGGAAAGTTCTAAAATCGGGTTTTATTGCTATCTGCATCCTACTGGGGAATTTTACCCTTTGTTCCAATCATGGAGACACTGATCAAAGGGCAAATATTTAAACCTAGAGGTTATGGCTGTCCTTCTACTTTAACTATAAGTATGTTGCACACATATTTGTTTACATATAGGGTGGAGCCTGTACATCATTAGTCATGAGCCTAGGACATGATAATCTCTCAATACGTAATCCACAGAAAGGAAGCTGCACTACCCCATATCAGTGTTTGCTAAATCCTCATCCATTTAAGCTTATGGTAAACCCTAGCCTGATTTAAGTCATGAGTAAGCTCAGATCTTGGGTAAAATTCATCATACAAGAGGTGTTTTCTGGTAGATAACTGCTATCAGCTTTGATCAATAGAGTTTTAGTGAATATTAATCTGCAGCAGTGCAGCTTGCTTTCTGTGGACACATGACTGAATGCACCTTTTTGCCAGCCAGCACCCCCCAGATGGCTGTTTGCAGCCAGGTGGCTTTAAATGGTACTGTTGCTTATCGGAATCTCTAAATACATTAATTATTAAACCTTGTGCAGTTTAATTGTCTGCATTGTTTTAATATGTGATACTGGCTGGCCAGTTACAATGTATAATAAGACTATACTGTAACATTTTTACATCAAGGGTGGACAAAGAAATGCAAAAATAAAAGTATAGGTAAATCATGGAGTCCACAGGCAATTTCAAAGCACCATGTGTTTCTACTCACAAGAAGAAGGCTCTAAACCTTAAGACCTTAAGACACCCATTGAAGATTGCAGGCACTTTGGCTACTTGGCTCTTTGTATTTATCAAGCTCTGCTGTACATCAACAGCTGTTTTGCGCTACAAAAGACCTGTAGCAAATTACTTAAAATGTTATGAATGCATTTTCAATTTGGGAGCTGTGCCATAAAGCACAGTTATGAATTTGTTAGATGTCAAAGTAATTATAAGGAGAACTAATTCCCATTGCATGTTTTCAAAACCTGTAATAAAAACTAAGCTATAAAAGAGAAAAATAACCACTTGAGAATTTTGGAAAATTGCTTAGTAATTCAAGCTTTCCTTATTGTCAAACCCTGTTTAGTGATGTAAAAATGGAGCATATGAAATCAAAGTTATGTGCTATAATTATGTTTAACTGTAGTTTTGTGTTCATTTGTTATACATTTATTAAAATTGCAATCTATTTGCTTTCAGTGGTAGCAACATTACCATGTTATAGTGAAGAAGTACAGTATAGTGAAATTTAATTTATACAAGGTATTCTGGTTGTATGAAGGTAACTTAAATGGATATGCAGCACACTTTTTTTTATACATTGTGAGAATGTTACAGAGCTTAGCAGTAAAGAGCAATATCAATAGTTTTGAGCATTCAGGGTTGATTTAATAAAGGCAATAAGACTGTTCACTTTGCAAGAGCAATTGCACTTTGCAAAGGAATTGCCTTAGAGGTTAGTAAATGTGGTGCAGTTTCACTTTTCAAAAAATACCCAAACACATGCAAAGAAAATAAAAAACAGCATTTTTGCTTGCATATGATCAGATGATGGAAGTCCATAGAGCTTCACCTCATTTACTAAGCTCTGGTAAAATCCTCTTGCACAGTAAACAGCCTATTTGCCATTAGCAAGTCAACCCCATTGTGCCAGAAAATCAATTTCCTAAGCTAGCAGCAATATTCCATCCAGTAACATGCAATGGATAAATCTAGTTGTTAGCCGGCACCTTAAATGTAATAAACAATCAACAGATGTGTAGAATTGAGTAATGGTGCCCATACACGATTTCACTCCCACATGTCAGTCCAGATTTTAGTCGGGATTTCACAAACATCTGTGCAGGTTTCTGCACAGATGTCAATGTAGATCGCAGCCCAAAATCTCAAAAAGTAGTACAGGAATGACTTTTTGAAATTGGTGCAGCGCCGCAGATGCTGCGTCGCACCGATTAGGACGGTGCCATTGACAACAATTGCTGCCGATTTGACATGTGGCATACAAAATGTTCTAGTGTGGACCAGGGCTAAACTGAAAGGTTAATGTGTTTCTCTCCTGTTAAAAATGTAACTGTTGGTACTGCGGATATGTGACTCCAAAATAGGAATTTATGTCCATTGTATGATTTATTGTGGCCATTTACTTATATTGTATGCAGGCACAATCTACTTTTGCCATACATGAGGACATCTAAGGAAATGCAAATAGGCTACATACAATATGTAACAGAAAAATTCATAATTTCACTAACCCCTTTAGGGATGAGAAATGTTCTTTTGGGACATTTTCAGTGAATTGTTTTGGTTTAATTGGGGGTGAATTTTATTGAAATTTCATCATTCATCTCTGCTCCCCAAAGATGCCGATACGTAAATTAAGACCTGTTGCTTTACAACATTCAATATGTAAATTGTTAGAAATCTGAGTTGTGATCAATGAATCATACTCTGAATAGACTGCAAAGGGAAAAAAAATGCAGCCTTCTTGATTGCTAGCAGTGCTGACATCTGTCTTCCTCACTCAGCCATTACTGTTTATGCATAGTGGATTTTTTGTTCAACTGGGACTCCTGACTATTTAACAACACTTTTGTTCAACTGACTGTTGTAAAATTCTAAAGTGAAGGAAACACCAATATATTAGTTAATAAAATTAATGTGTACTCATGACTTTGGAGTCTTTCATTTAAAATCATTGCTAAAAATATGTCACAACTAACGTGGGTGGCATGCTTAACAACTGTTATTGTACTATACACCCCATAATTTAACAAAGCATTGATCAAAGAACAAATAAATCTAGTGTTTAGAAACGATCATTCTTAGCATAGTTTGGGAAATACCATTTTGCTTGTGTAAATTAATACATGAAGTATTATATGTATGCTTAAATCATATTATATGTACCTAAATTGTTAAATGTGCTTAAAAATTATTTTTACTATTATTATTCTAATACTCTGTATTTTAAAGAAGATATTTGGCTTTGTGTTACTTTCTGTCATCTTTTCCTCCGTTCTGTTTTGGCATCAGCAAATAAATTAACTTCTGTTTCTTGTGTAAAAGAATACATGTTGCTGGTGTAATACAGAATATATGGGATAATATATATATATATATATATATATATATATATATATGCTTTAAGTGAATATATATGCTTAAAAAATAATTTATACAAATGCTATGCAAAGACTCCATTTGTATTTTAAGGCTGGGTTCACACCGCAGTACAGAGCGGCTCACAGCAGGGGTCTGGTGCATCCCTGTTCATCGTCCGTTTTTGGTCTGAATTTTCGGCTGAATTCGTACCTGAAATGGACCAGAAAACGCACAGGACTCCTGTGCAATTTGCTTTGGGGTCGCTCCAAAAATGTGTGAACCGGCTCCATTGAGAGCCCCTCACACTCTCCTGACATGCGAATTGGATGCAGGGAAATCCGATACAACTGCCATTCTTTTAGTACAGTGGGATATTTATTATAGCAAAAAGTTAAAAATAATGCATTTTTTTTCAAAATTGTTGCTATTGTTTTGTTTATAGCGCAAAAAATAAAAACCGCAGAGGCGATCAAATACCACCAAAAGAAAGCTCTATTTGTGGGAAAAAAAGGACGTCAACTTTGTTTGGGAGCCACGTCGCACGACTGCGCAATTGTCAGTAAAAGCGACGCAGTGCCGAATCGCAAAAAGTGGTCTAGTCTTAAAGCGGAAGTAAACCCATCGATTTAACAGTCTAAAAAAAAAGGCATGCCGTGAATGCTAACTGCACATTGGCTGTGCTCTCAACCAAACAGTCAAACCATCCAATGGCTGGTGTCATAACGGATCACATGTGCAGCACTGTAGCAGTTGAAGATTAAACAGAGGCAAAGATGGCAGCTTCCTTGGCTGAAAATGATAGGGGGGTTTACTTCCACTTTAAGCCAGCAAAATGGTCCGGTCTGAAAGTGGTTAATCTAGTAGCCCTTGCAAGGATCTTAACATCTGAGTTCAACAATTAAATCGGTCGATAAGATTCCAGTAATGTCTGATCTTTATCTGGTTTAGGTATTACTATAATACTAGCATCATTTATGGATTCTGGGAGTTTAAAGGAATCATGCACCTGATTTAACACCTTTAACAAGTCTAATAGTAATATATCTCCATATATCTTATATATTTCAGGCGGTAAACCGTTGGTGCCTGAGGTCTTCCCATTAGGAGATTCTGAAGCTTGCTTTAGTTAATTCCTCTAATGTTTGTGGAGCATTAAATCTTTTTTATCATCACTAGAATTTCAAATACTTAGGAGTTGTAATTTCCGCCAAGCTTCTGAATTTATTCCTTTAAGTTTGATGCTGATTCTGGGAGATATAGGGTCGAAATTTAAAATGTATGGAAGTCTCTACCATTGTCTCTATTAGGAGGTATTAATCTTCTAAAAATGAAAATCATACACAAATTTATGTACTTTTTTAGACACCCTCCTCAGTGGCTTCCTATGCCTTTTTTTACAAAATTAACTGCTTGCCACGCGCCCACCGTCAAATGACGGCAGGGCGGTGTGGCTCTCGTTCTGGGAAGCTCTCACACGCCTGCGGTGTCGCGCAGCATGGCGATCACGGCCACGCCGGGTTTTTAGGGCACGGTTCTTTAACCATGTGATCGGCTGTGTCCAATCACAGCCGGTCACATGTAAACAAGGAAGTGCCGGTAATCAGCGCTCCTCGCCTCACACTGACAGAGTGTGTGGCGAGGAGAGCCGATCAGCGGCATCTCCACGCAGGGGGACATCTAGGAATGTAATTAGGGCACTGATATTGCAGAATAGTGTCACAAATCAGTGCCCATCATTGCCCACCAATGCCAGCTATCAGTGCCCACCAGTGTCAGCAATCAGTGCCCACCACTGCCCACAAGTGCTTTCAATCAGTGCCCATTAGTGATGCCAGTCAGTGATTTCAATCAGTGCTACCTATCAGTGCTGCCCATCAATGCCCATCATTGCTGTCAATCAATGCCCATCAGTAATGCCCATCAGTGTCACCCATCAGTGCCACCCATCAATGCCCATCAGTGCCCATCAGTACCACCTATCCGTGCCGCCTATCAGTGCCCACCAGTGCCGCCTATCAGTGCCCACCAGTGCTGCCTATTAGTGCCCATCAGTGCCACCTAACAGTGCCTATCAGTGCCGCCTCACAGTGCTCATCTGTGCCACATATCAGTGCCACCTATCAGTGCCCATAAGTGTGGCATATTAATGCCTCATCATCAGTGCCCCCTGATCAGTGCCCACAAGTGCCGCCTCATCAGTGCCCATAAGTGCCACCTCATCAATGCCCACCAGTTTAGCCTATCAGTGCCCATCAATACCGCCTCATCAGTGCACATCAGTAAAGGCGAAAAATTACTTAGTTACAAAATTTACTGACAGAAAAAAAGTAAAAAACATATTTTTTTTCAAAATTTTTGGTCTTTCTTTTTTGTAAAAAATAAAAAAACCCAGCAGTGATTAAATACCACCAACAGAAAGCTCTATTTGTGTGAAGAAAATTATAAAAAATGTGTTTGAGTACAGTGTAGCACGACCGCGCAGTTGTCATTCAAAATGCAACAGCGCTGAAAGCTGAAAAATGGCTTGGGCAAGAAGGGGGTGTAAGTGCCCGGTAGGTTAGTGGTTAAGCAAACTCTTCTCATCTTTTTTATGGGGATCGAAAAATCCCAGGTATAAATTAACTACTCTGATGTGCCCTTGTGAGCAGGGAGGACTAGCCTTCCCAGATCTACATAGATACTTTTTAGCCACTTAGTTGGTTACAGGAGCATGGTGGCTGAATACTGATATATATATATATATATAACTCCTCTACTAGATTGGAAGCGGCAGTAGTAGGCTCTGTGGATGCCCTGAAGGCTCTTTTATTTAGGGGCCGCAGGGCACCATATCAGCTGACTCCTTCAATGCTTATCACTATTCAAGCTTGGGAGGCTGGTCTTAGATGTGAGTATTATCCTAAGGGTGCTTTTTCTCCAAGTGCTCCTTTATGGTTTATTCCTACTCTTCCTCAAATTTTTAAAGCACCAGAGCCTATTGCATGGACCAGGTATAATATTAAACTACTTTCTCAAGTAATTACTGATCTGAAGCTATCTACCTTTTCTACACTTACTTACGACTTACTTAATGTCCCAAGCTCCTAATTATTCATACCTTTTATGCACAGTTTCCACAGGATAGTTTAACGATTAGACAATCCACTTTAGACCTAGTGCTTAGGTCTGAGTGTCTGGATAAGCCCACCTTGAGATTGTATTCTCATCTCCTATTAATTAATCTGCCATTAGAGGCTCTCAGAGGTAGGTGGGTGCGAGATTTAGATATGGAGGATTGGAGGGGTGTGTGGGATTTCTCTCTTCGATCTTTGATATCCTTAAGAGATCATATGATTCAATATAAATTGGAACATAGAGGATATATTATGCCACATAGACTTAAAAAGATAAATCCTGTGTTCTTCGGAGGGTTGTCGATGTGGCGCGAATCAGGAGGGTTTTACACATATTTTCTGGACTTGTCCATATACAGCTATCTTTTGGGTGGAAGTGGTGGATTTATTGAACTCTATCACTTCTGTTCCCTTAACAGTTTCAATGTCTGTCTACTGAGCCTGGTAGAGACTATTCTTCCCACAGTGTCTGAGCAAGTGTTTGCTAATAAAACATTATTTTACGCAAGAAAAGCTATTGCGCTGCATTGGAATAAACCTCGGTCCCCTACACTCTCATATTGGAAACAATTGGTAAATAAAATAATAATCTTCCATTGTATAGAGATACTTACATAAATATGGGCTGTCCTAGTAAGTATGATAAAGTGTGGGCAAAGTGGCTGGACAAACCATATACAGTATCGAATGCCCATGGGGGCAATTGTTTATAATAGGTGTGCTCCCATATGAGAAATGTTTGGGGTCATTGGGCAAAGAAGGAACTAGTGTTTACTTTAAAAATCTTCTTTTTCCTCTTTTTCTCTCCTTATTAATAATTGCTATACTGGATTTTGGGATATTGTGCTAATGAGGCCCTCAAAGCCAACCCCACTCCAAGAGGCCTTTGCATGCATGACTGCATACAAAATGCAGCAAATGGAGGAGGGCCAATGCCTCTTGTGTGAGGAAATTATGGTGATCACCCAAAATAAGGGGTTGAGGGGCCAACTCACAACAAAAACCCACCTGTGTGAGTTGGACCATCCTCCTCCTCTTCCACCTCCTGCCACACCTCCAACACCACAGCCTGGAAGAAAGCATGTAAGGAAGACAAAAAAGTGATGGCCTGGGTTCAGTCTGGTCTGGCAAAAGATGCAGGCTGTTGTATGACCAAAGCCTGGGGACATATATGTCATCTGCTGCTGTTCGTGATCTCTTGGAGTCCTGGACCGGATTGTGCTCACTATTATATGGACTCCTCAGGACACCAATTTTGGCTGGCAAATAGTTGATGTGTGCCCTGGGGTATAAGGGCTTTGCCAATTTCAGCAGTTTCTGGAGCATTGCCTTCCTCTTTATTTTGTTATGACCCAGAATAAATGTCTTTTTTATTTTCAGAAATACTCGCCTATGTGTTTTACTTCAAAAAGGACAGTTTGTTTGTGAGAAGGCAGGTACATTTCCAAAATACAGCACCAAACAACCTCCTTGAGATTAAAAAATACAAGATAATAATGGTGTTGTGGTAGTTTGACACACAAAACGAAAAAAATATTATGGAGATCACTAGAGAAAAATATATATAATAGTAAAAAAAAAGATAAACAAAAATTAGAAACATTATTATGGAGATCTGATGAAAAAAAAATAATATTATTCAGGCGATCACAAGAAATAATAAATAATAATGTATTAAACTATTTTAAAAATTACAGCATGACGAATGTGCTATCTCCATTATGAACGGTTGTTTTACCAGACAGAGTGATTCCATCTCGTAATTTATTCTGAGCATGCGTAGCACTTTGTGCATCTGTATTGTGTACACACGATCGGAATTTACAAGAACGAATTTTGTGAAATTTGAGATCCATTTTTTGCGATGGAAATTCTGATGGAAAATGTCAGATGGAGCCTAGACACGTCCGGAATTTCCGACAAAAGGCTCCCATCGAACATTTTCCGTCGAAATATCCGACTGCGTGTACGAGGCATTATAGATATTTCACTTTTTTCAAAAATCTCTTTTTAAAAATCTCTTTTAAAATAACTAGCATTTTTTATTTGTTCACCAAAGTTCATATTTCAAATTCTGTGATGTATCAATGCGGTGCACCCTAAAAATTAAAATAATTTCTTATGTTTCGCTTATTAACATTAAGGCAGCTCATCAATCTAAATAAGCTACCTAATGCACCACAACAGACCAAAAATCATGCATGAAGCATTAACCTCCCTGGCGGTATTCCCGAGTCTGGCTCGGGGTGAGATTTCAGTACCAAAAGCGGTATTCCCGAGCCAGACTCGGGATCACATCGCAGGATCCATGTAGAGGTTTACTTACCTTGTCCCCTGGATCCTACGATGTCTCCCCCCTGTGATCTACGAGCCGCTGTGTCTCGCTCGATTCACAGTGCCGAGCGACGTTGCGACGCACGGGGATGGAGATTAGCGCCAAATTCAAAAAGTAAAAAACACAGTATAGATACAGTATACGGTAATCTTACAGATTACAGTACTGTATCAAATAATTACACATCCCCTTTGTCCCTAGTGGTTTGTCCAGTGTCCTTCATGCAGTTTTATATTATAAATACGGTTCTTTATGCCAGAAAACTGGAGATTGACCATAGCAACCAAAAAATGTCAGTTTACGTCAAAAGTGCTTTAGGACCAGCTAGAAAACAGGGATAATAAATTAGAATCACTTGCAGAATTGAGCGATAGCGATTTGTGGGGAAATTCGTCATCAAACAATAAAAGTAATAACAGCGACAATTCTGCAACTGAGCAAATTTCTGTGTTTTTGATTTGATTACATTATTGAATAATTTTTATTATTATATTATTATTTGTTATAATTATTTATAGTTATTATATATATATATATATATATACCGTATTTATCGGCGTATAACACGCACTGGTGTATAACACGCACCCCAAGTTTAGGAGGGAAGTTTAAGGAAAAAAACTTTTAGGAGGGAAGTGTAAGGAAAAAAAAATAAAAAAAAACTTACATTTAAATGCGCATTAATGAAGCCTTGCACTGTCCTCCTGCAGCCTTGCACTGTGTCCCCCTGAAGCCTGGCACTGTGTCCCCCTGAATTCTGGCACTGTGTCCCCCTGAAGCCTGGCACTGTGTCCCCCTGAAGCCTGGCACTGTGTCCCCCTGAAGCCTGGCACTGTGTCCCCCTGAATCCTGCCACTGTGTCCCCCTGAATCCTGGCACTGTGTCCCCCTGAAGCCTTTCTAAAAAGCATGGTTGATTTTTATTTTTAAACTTACCGCCGCCGCCATCTTCGGCTCCTCCCGCCGCCATCTTCGGCTCCTCCCGCCGCCAGGATATTCGGCTCCTCCCGCCGCCGCCGCCGAGATCTTTGGCTCCTCCCGCCGCCGCCGCGGAGATCTTCGGCTCCTCCCGCCGCCATCTTCGGCTCCTCCCGCCGCCAGGATATTCGGCTCCTCCCGCCGCCGCCGAGATCTTCGGCTCCTCCCGCCGCCGCCAAGATCTTCGGCTCCTCCCGCCGCCGCCGAGATCTTCGGCTCCTCCCGCCGCCGAGATATTCGGCTCCTCCCGCCGCCGCCGCCGACATAGACCGAGCCGGCTCCACTCTCAGTAACGCCCCCGTCCCGCCCCTTGGCCCGGCTCCTATGATGGACACAATGCCGGGCCAATGGCGGGACGTAAAGGCTAGGGAGGAGGGACTGGGCGTGACTGCGAGCGGAGCCGAGTACACAGAAGACTCGGCTCTGCTCGTAGATGTCGGCGGAGCTCCAGATCGGTGGCGATTGGCGGGGGATCAGCGTATCACACGCACCCACAATTTTCCCCCGATTTTAAGGGGAAAAAAGTGCGTGTTATACGCCGATAAATACGGTATATATATATATATATATATATTATATTATAATTTATGATTTGGTATTTCAAACTTTATCATACCCAGGATGTCTGTTAGACTCTTGTTTGGACGGATTTAAGTGAATTATTTCTAAGAATTACAGGCCTACAATATAAAACACTAAATTTCCATGCAAAATATTGGTACCGCTTTCAGCACCTAAAATCGTAAATAATCATACTGCCAGGCAGGTTAATAGGCCTGTAAGAGAATGTGTAACACAGAGAGTGACAGAAGAACAAAGTGAGAGATGCTACCTGAGTTATGAGAGTGTTAAGTTGTTTATGTTTAGGAAGCTTCAAGTAATGCAGACAGGGGTGTTAGGCTGGGTTCACTTGTCCATCCATGCTAACACATTTGTGCACGGTGCATTAAATTATGCGTTTTGCAGCAGTGGCATACCTAGGATATATGGCAAACAAGGACGATATTTTTTTGGACACCCTCACCAAACTGTTCTGAAGCAATAAAGTGGTAAGCTGCACTGAAGTTTGGGCATGCCAATCTGTGCTAACAGTGGGAGGGGCCTAACCATGCATGGTTAAATAAACCCTGAGCCTACTCTCACTATGCACAACACAGATATGCCACAGTGCTTTTACCTCCACCAAGCCAATTTCTCTCACAGTAAATATCTCCCCTAACATCCTTAAATCCCCCCCAGCCCTCCCACCCCAGTAGACACCCCCATTACACCAGCACAGACCCTTGAGTACAGACACCTCTCCCCAGTGGAGACCCCTCAGTACAGACTGACCCTTCACACAGCACACCAGTAAAGACCCCTCAGTACAGACACCCCTAAATACAGACACCCATTCCCATTGCAGACCCCTCAGGACAGTTCCCTCCAGTACAGACTTCCCCTCTCCAGTACAGACCTTTCGGTGCAGAGGCACCACCGCCCCCTCTTCCCAGTATTTGTTTTTTGTATTGCATAGTGCTGCAGTACAGTGTTGAGCCACACAAAAAAAAGAATGTCAGGTGGACCCAGCACACCTAGCAATTTGACACACAGTGCGGACCACCCCCCTCTTAGTACCCCACTGTTTTTCACATTGGTGTGCTGTGGTTGTATTTATTCTTATTGGAACCCCAATGAACCTTGCCAGTAAACATGCATTGCATTGCACCACAATACACAGTAACACACTACCATACTTTTTGGTGTGATGCGTTACAAAAAAGTACGTATCCCAAAAAAGTATGTGCCTCAATTTCATTGGTTTTGATGCATTAGGCAACCCTTTGAATTAATGAAAACAGATGTGTGAAACCAACCTAAAACAAAATTTGGGGCAAGAAGCCTCTGGTGCTCTTTTGTTTTATACAATGCAAGATATAGAAAGGATAGCTCTGGGTACTGAAGTAGTCATCTCACTAATGGTATAGATACTGGGAAGTGATGTATGTGCACTGGGGGAAGGGATATACAGGAAAAAAAATATTGGTGTGTTGGGGGTAGAATCTCAATGAACTGGAGAAATACCTTGGATTACGAGCATAATTTTTTCCGGAGGAATGCTTGTAATCCAAAGCACTCATATATCAAAGCGAGTTTCCCCATAGGAAGTAATGGAAACTCAGATAATATGTTCCACAGCCACTGCTGGTCTATGCAGTACTGTATGTGGCCAAAGGTGTGGGGCGGCGGTGTATGCAGTACTGCTTGTTGCCAGAGGTGCAGGGGCGCGGGAGACACTCAGAGACACTCAGAGATGCTCGGAGACACTCGGGAACAGAGTGTCCCTGAGTGTCATCAGCATGACGTGCAGCATGACGTGCAGTACCGCCAAAGGCAGGCGTGATGTGCAGTACCGCCAAATGCATCATGGGCGTGACATGCAGTTCCCGCCAAATGCGTTACTGCACACCCCAGTGGCTTGAATCCTGCTCGTCTTGCGAGACAATGCTTGCAAAGCAAGTCAGAATTTTTTTTAAAGAACAGCTTGTATTGCAAAACACTTGTAAACCGGATTACTCGCAATCCAAGGTTCTACCCATATGTCTTTTGACTTTCAGGTCACAGTGAAAACATAGTTTTCATGATGTTTGTAGAGTTGTGACCGACTAAAACACCCTATATTTAGCACCTCATTCCAAGTAATCAAATATTCAAAGAAGGGGGAGAAGTTGGGAGGGTGCTTGCAAATAATAATGGAAACCATATATATATATAAAGTTAAAGTTTAATAGAAACAAAATTGAAAACCAAACAAAGCCACTTGTTGAGTAATATTTAACATTTCATTGTGATGGTGGTCACGTGGCGAAAGTTAATGTTGAACAGGAATCTCATGTTTTTATATTAACCCAACATGTTTCGCCTAATTGCTTTATCAGAGGATATATACGAATCAACCAATAACTACGTGAGACTGTACAAAGAATATAGAGAATATAACATAAACAAAATATATCAAATATAAACATACATCAATGCATATTACAAACAAAATTACATCATTTGCCAATGTCCGCCCCAAAAAAGGGATTTTACTGCCTCAAAATTCCCAGAAAGGGCCACCACCAGGAAAGGAAAGGGGGAAGGCACAGAGGACACAAAATGACCAGGCTAAAAAGCAGATCAGAAAATGGAAAAAAAAAAAAAAAAATAAAAAAATAAAAAAAAAAAAAAAAAAAAAAAAAAAAAAAAAAAAAAAAAAAAAAAAAAAAAAAAAAAAAAAAATGGAAAAAAGGGGACGTAAAGCCCACATGTTTGCAATATTAGTCATTTAAAAAAAACACACCAAAATCACAAGAAGGTGCATTACAATTGAATCTATGATAAATAGAGATTTTCCAGACAAAATACTTACTTAAAATAGAATGAACTCAGAGGATATGGTGGAGGGCGCCTAACATATAGAACATATATATGTCCAATAAAGATGAAATAAATATCTCTGGAACAAAGAGGAGGGAAAAATTCAATAAATTACTAAATAGAAGGAGAAATGCAACCGGAAGACGAGAAATGTGAAAAGAATATCATTGAACAAGGTATAAGAGTAACTAAGAGTTTTACTGAAATAAAATTAAGGAATAAAGGGGCCTGAAAATTAAATTTTTTACACAGCCCATACAAAGAAGTATTTTGGAATATTGGCAAATGAACCACAATAATCAGAATTAAATATAAACATATCCATTTAAAGATTAGATTTCATAAAACTGTACCACAAGGTACACCAGACTACTGTCTCAATCTGTTCAAAGAAAAAATTAAATCAAGGATATATAAATTAAAAAAGGGGGGAATATAATGATAGATAAGGACGGAATGAGAATTGTTGAAAGGTACAATTTATAGAAAGAATATTTTTGAGAACAGTAAATATAGAGCCCACAATGGGGACACCTAATTAGCCAGAAATAGCCCAAGGGCATCTATAGGACTAGTTAAATGATGGTATATTAAAGAGCAGCAATGTCCGAACAGTCCAATCTTGAATGACCATACAATTAGAACAAGAGAGTATATGTAAGGCAAAAAGTTTTTACCCTGTGAACAAAAGGAAGTAGTACGAGGGTCGCCCTCTGTCTCTGGCAATGGTTCTGCCTGGGAAGCATGCTTAAATGTGTCCTCCATTTGGTCTGTGTCTGATGTCACTGACCAAATGCGGACGTGATGGCACCACCATGCACGTGTGAGCTCCAAATGGTCTCTCAAACTAAACTAACCAGGCAGCCTAGTGGCGGGCAGTGGAGGGCGTGGCCAGAGGCAACGACATGAAGAGAAAAACCAACCAGTCTTCGCATCAGGGGACAGCCCTCCCCAGCAAAACACACCCTGCAGGCAAAACAAATGGCTAGAGTGAGAGAAAAACACCACACTGATTGATGGGAATGGTGTGCTGAAAAAAGGGAGATGGACACTATGAGATGGAATGTCTCTGGGAGTGGAGAATACACACGCAGCGCAGCGTCATGTAAAGGGCGTCGACTGGGGAACCCCCTCAGCACCATGGGCATCCATATGGTCGCAAATGCGCCCAACACCCCAGAGGGGAGCCCCATACAATGGCAGCCATATCGGGACGAGAGGTGGCGAGATCCCAAAAATAGAGGATATGAGACCGATGACCACATAACAGTAACCCACAAAGAAAAAGGTGGACAAGGCCAATGAATACATAATTAAAATAAAAAAATATTATTAATGTGATTTCATATACTTGAATATACAGTGCAATATTTATAGTCAAAAATCTAAATCTAGTACAAAAAAGCATATGATCGTAATACTTAAATCAGTTTACATGAATACACAAAAACAGGGGGAATGAGGAAAAGAAAATGGAAAATAGAAGGAAGGGGAAAAGGGGAAAAAGGGGGGGGGGGAGAAGAGGGAAGAAAAAGAAAAAAGAAAAACAATTGGCTAAATAAAACTACCCCATAAGTGGGACAGAAGGGGAAGGTTGATTAACATGATATTATAAAAATGGGGGTTATTTACTAAAGGCAAATCCACTTTGAAGTGCACAGCAAGGGCACTTGGAAATGCAGTCGCTGTAGATCTGAGCGGGACATGCAAGGAAAAGGAAAAAAATGCATTTTTGCTTGCACATGATTGGATGATAAAATCTGCAGAGCTTCCCCTCATTTCAGAGCTTCCCCTCAGATCTACAGCGATCTACAGAGATTACACTTTCAAGTACACTTGTAGTGAAAAGTGGATTTGCCTTTAGTAAATAACCCCCAGAGTTTTGTTAAAACCAGGAAATTCAGTGGCTTTCAAATTATAAATCCACGAGCCTCAAGTTGTAGCAGTGTTTTATCTACACTTCTCCCTCTAACATGTTTTGTTATGTGTTCCAAAGCCATACATTTTATCATGTTCGGTTTTAAATGATGCTACGTGCCCACATGTCTGCTAATGGCCGTCTCCATCTTGCACTTTAATGTGGTCTCTAATGCGCTTAAAAAACGGGAGCTTAGTTTTCCCTATATAGAAGCCCCCACACAGGCATCTAGCTAGGTAGACCCCCCCAGCGTTTGGCAGGTGACTCTGTATTTGATAGCATGGGTACGGCTATGAGGAAGCATAAAATCACTACTGTTGATCAAAAATGGGCTAATATGACAATGTGCGCATCAAAAAGTACCTGGGCTTTTTGGCTTAACTGGGCTCAATGTATCAAAATGGATATGAACAAGATGATGGTCTTTCAGGGACGGTGTGCGTCTATATGTGATTTCTGGAAAATCTTTTACATATTTCTTTATAGTTAGGTCTGCTGACAAAAGAGGCCCGAATTTTCCAACAATTTGTCTACACACAGACAATTTTGGCACAGTCATGTATTGTATGAGTGGCAGAGTGAGTGCAGGTTATTCATTAGAGGACCTTGGTAGTCTATTGGTGAGACAAAAAAAAAGAGTTAGGAAAATGGCAGCAAATTCCTAGTTCTTTTGTGCTGATTTTGCATACAGCTACTCAAATGAATTCATGGACAACAAAATAGAAGGGATTTTTTTTTTTTTTTTGGTTCATGGAAATCACTGCTATTTTTTAGCTAAATCACAATGTACAGAAATGACACCGCAAACTATTGCTTTGAGCTGAGGAAGAGAGTAGATCTTTCAAAAGCTTGCCCAGACAAATAACTGTTATTGCAAATAAAAACATATCACATGCAGTACTCAATTGTTTGGTTGCTAGTAAACATTTGTGTTTCAACAGTACTTACCAGCCAATAATTACATTGCACTTATTTTTGAGAGATGAAAGGAGTTTAAAAAATAAAAACCTATATAAAAAATAATAATTTTAAAACCAAATGCTAATTTTTCTAAACATTTCCTTTCAGGGGCAAGTTGTGTTCAGAAATGGAGAAAGAATGGGGACCATCAAATTTACACAGTTTCAAGGTAAGGAATATTATATTTGTCTTGTAATTGAGAAATCCTACTCTATCAAGCATAATTAGTAAGACAACGTGTAATGTGCATAGTAAAGTAATCCATAAAAAAACTATTTAGAAACCTCACTGATCTGAACATATTAATCTGAAATCTAATCAGTTATGGTATTGGGTTGCTGCACTTTTTACTGCTCTATTGAATAAGACCATATGCTTGATTAAATCAAAATACATTTTGCATCTACATATGATACCAGAAGCCAGCATCTAAATGTTTAGTGTTGGATTAAGTGGTTAATAACTGGAATGGGATGTATATATAAAATGTTTGTATTGTTCTAGACGTGAGTATTTATTAGATTTTGTATTATAGTTTTTTTTTATGATAAACCTGGGTTACAGGCACATTGCCGGTATAAGTATCGATAGAAAAATAGCTCTGATTTTGTATGTAGTTTACAAATGTGTTGTTAATACTAAAGTGAATGACGCATGTTTTAAAGTTTTGGATATAGTAAAGAAGGGTTAAAACTGTCATTATTTTAATTTTTTTCTGGTTTGCATCCTGTTGGGGAGATTCATCTTTACTGTCTGTCCTTGAGATGCAAAAGAAAATAAGAAATAAAACTACAAAGTGAGGCAAATTATTCTCTTAGACAGTTATCACTGAAAAAGGTGTCCCCATTGAATTTCCCGTTTTGGATTTTCCCACCACACTTGGTCTCAGTAACAATGGTCAAACAAATGAATCTACCTTGCTTTGAAAGATACAGCAAGAAAAACTTGATTGGGGTTCTAATTCAATCCTGCTCTATCAATGACCAACAAAATGTTTGTGTACATATATTTTATATAGATTGCAACATCTCATGCCTGATTCAGCAGGTATAAAGATGTGTTTGTGAAACTTTTCCATCGATTTGACATAAATGATTTTGTTCCCATCAGCAACATTAAAGTTTTAAGTATTTATAGCACACTTTTGTCATAAGATTGTTGTACTAAGTCATAAAAACAGTACTTTTACTTCCTAAATTATTTTTGATATTGTTTAAATTTAAATCTGCATGAATGTCTTTCTTATTCATCTTCATACATGGCAACATTCCAATGGAACAATAGAACCATGTACTGATAACAGCTCTGTGGATTCCTATCATCAGTCATGTCAAGAATGTTACGAAGTGCTGCCCTGGCACAACATAATTACCCTTTTTTAAAGTTGCACTGCTTTTAATCATTAAATCTAGTTTGAGAAGGCATGTTAAGACTTTTACATTGCAGGTGAAGCAAATAATTTATTACTGTTGCATAATATTTAACTACAATCTATGAGATTGGAATCACCAGTTGCCCTACTTAGTGAAAAGTAACTGATGTTACTGCCCATAAACATGTGAAGAACTGTAAAGCTTTACAGATAGTTGCCTGAAAACAATGTTGTCCATTAAAATGTAAATCACATCCGTGCATTAAGTTAACCTACTATTAGGTATAAGGGATGAGGTTCTCAGAATTAATGGCCTAAAATTTGTACCTGAATCCATAAGGCACTACATAACTCTTGTCCTGGATCAGATAAGTCCATGGGAACCAATATTGTAAAATAATAGACAAGCCAGCCCCCTCACTATAAAAGGTGGGCTTGCAGCAGCCATATTGTCAGTGTGTGTTGGATCTGGTTAATTAAGGATGACAGGATAGTGTGCAATATAGTGCTATATTGTAGATTGCAGTCCAGCAAGCTACATACCTTTGTGTAATTCACCCTCCCAATGCCCTTGTTCACTGTTCTATAAACCATACTTTTTTTTTTCTTTTTGCGATATATTAGGGTCTTGTTTTCTTCATTTTTCATTATTCATTATTATTTAAATACATTTGTTTATTTGTTTTCTGCTATATACAGTAATATATATATATATATATATATATATATATATATATATATATATATATATTAGGAGTGTACTCGCTTTTGTTGCCAGCGGTTTAGACAATAATGGCTGTGTTATTTTGAGGGGACAGCTAATTTACACTGTTTTATACAAGCTATACACTCACTACTTTACATTGTAGCAAAGTTCAGTGTTGTCACATGAAAATATATAATAAAATATTTACAAAATGGTGAGGGGTGTACTCACTTTTGTGAGATAATGTGTATGTGTGTGTGTGTATATATATATATATATATATATATATATATATATATATATATATATATATATATATATATATATATATATAATTTTTTATGTTGCTTCAACCTGCTAGACCCGCAAGTGCCTCTTTCACTGGACTGTTTGCATCTACTGTACTTGCCTTGAGTGCGGTGCCCACAACAGTTCAGTTGAGCTGCATGGGAGTTTTGTGATGCCTAAAAATGGGTGCACTTCACCAGCAGGTTCCACTCTGCTTCTAATATAGTCCCAAATATAAGCATTGCACTCCAAAAATACTAAGTCATAAAAGTTTATTTTCTAATGGCAGCATTACATAGAAATGTACACAAGGAAAACAGTTTTGGGCATCTCCAACCTTCCCCAAGTTCAAGGTAAGTAATAGTAATTAAAACTCAGTTTAAAACTGATATGTGGGCAAAAACTGTAGTGATGAATTACCTGGGTACCAATAAGATACCTCTAAGGTACTTTTAATGATGTGTATCCACTGGTGGCTGCTGCTTTTTTTCTTGAAAAAAATATGTTACTTACATACAGCCTCTGACATTGATGTCAATAATACATTGATAGTGACATTTGGGGAGTCAAAGAATTCAAGGCATACTGTGACTGGACAAAGAGAGATCATGACATTCATAATTCCCTTATCTAATCATAGGACTACTTGTATTCTTTGGGGGAAAAAATATATTTTCTGAATGGAGGAGCTGCACAGCATGTGAACCCACCAATTCTGCACATATCATTAGAGGTATCCTATTTGTACCCAGTGCAGATAATGCCCCAATAAAGTCTTTGACCACACTTCAGCTTTAAATGTCTACACAAATGCCTACACAAAGAAGCACATCTTAGAAAGGCAAAGGCCTAAGGGAAACATATCATAAATAAGAGTAACATTGTATCCACCTCAACATTGATTACAATAGTTTTCAACTGCAAATACATTGCTGATTTCCTCAGACAGGTACATGTATAATAAACTGCATCATGCGTTGCATTGAAGTATCCTGTAGAAAAAAAAAACATACAAATAATTCACATAAAAAATACAGACCGGCAACCTTCTTTACTCCCTCCCTTATTGCTCCTGAGCTTTGATGCCGAGAAGGCTTTTTACAAGATAGACTTGTCTCTCCTGAATCATATTCTCTCTGTCTTGGCTTTTGGACATGTCTTCTCTTTTTTCATACAATACATTTACCAAAACCCTGGTAGCAAATGAATCATCAATAACTAATTATCCTCCCTAATACCAATGTCCAGAGGCACCAGCCAGGGATGTCCCTTCTCCTAATTTTTTAACCTTGCACTGGACCCTCTTCGTCGCCTTCTAATATCTCAACCCACATTTCAGGGTATAACCATAGGTCATAAAACCATTAAAATCATTGCCTTCATGGATGCCTTGCTTCTGTATATTTCTCACCTAGAATTTTCACTGACTAGCATATTGTCCCTTATTACATCCTTCGGTTTAATCTTAGGCTATTCCATCAACCTTGACAAATCAAAACTACTCCATCCGTCGTTGCAAGCATCCTTGAAATTACACTTATCCCTTTATTTGGTGCAAAGAAAACATTTGTATCCAAAATTGCAGTACCCATATCCAAAAACCATTACAACCTATACAAGGTTAACATTTCTCCTTTGCTACATTCCATAAAAGTGGCCCTTGATGTTTGAAAACACTTTAACATTTCTTACATGGAGAGAATACGTTTAATAAAAAAACGGTAGCCTTTCCTAAGCTTTTTTACAACATTCAAGTTTTCCCGCTACTCCTCAAACACTCTGATCTCAAGTGTATCTATAAAATGTTCGCTTGGAGCAGCATGAGAGCAATTAAAGACCTATGTATCCTATAACAACCCTATAGTAATGGAGGCCTCAATTTTCCTGATCTGGAATTGTATAACCTAGCATCTTTAACTAGATATGTGAGGGATTGGATTCCTGGCACTTCGATGTATACTGGTACTAACCGTGATCAAAACATGGCCCCCCAAAATATTTTACTATATGTTCTTTATATACATAAAGAACTTCTACCTACAGAGTTGTCTGCGAACCCTCTCCTATACGCCACATATTTAACATGGCATAAAATAGTCACATGCTGCATGCTAAATAGCCATGCATCTCTCTTTCTTTCCTTATGGAACAATGCAGACCTCCCAGAGTCTTCTGGTCATTCCACCTTTAAACAGTGGCACTATGGAGACCCTCACATTTTTGGGAAATGTTGGTAACCAGCAATTATTTCCTTTTAATGTAGCACTAGAGAAATCCGCCTACTTATCCAATAATCCATTTCTCCTTCTAAAGGCAAATCCTACATTACCTTCATTATCAAAACATTCTTTCAAATAAACTGGGAGAACTCATTGGATACACTCCTAGGACATCCTAACTCAAGTGAAAAATCTGTGTCTATCCTATATATTTTTTCCAGCAATCGCTGGACTACACTGCCACAACTGGTCTTAACTAGGGATGAGCCGAACACCCCCGGGTTCGGTTCGAACCAGAACCTTCGAACCGACCGAAAGTTTGCGTGAATTTTCGAACCCTATACGTTATAATGGACGCGAACGTTCGAAATCAAAAGTGCTAATTACAACGGCCAATATGCATGTTAATGTCATAAAACAGGTTTGGGGACCCGGGTCCTGCCCCAGGGGACATATATCAATGCAAAAAAAACTTTTAAAAACTAACGTTTTTTCGGGAGCAGTCATTTTAATGATGCATAAAGTGAAAAAAAAAGTGAAATTTTCCTTTAAATATGGTACCTGGGGGTGTCTAAAGTATGCCTGTGAAGTGGCATGTGTTTCCCGTGTTTAGAACTGTCCTTGCACAAAATGACATTTGTAAAGGAAAAAAAGAAGCCATTTAAAAACACTTGCGGCTTTAATGGCATGTCTTGTCCTGGCCGCCATATGGCTGAAAATCCTTGAGAAAAATGGCATGGCTACCCCATCAAGCCCCCCACCCCAGCCCCTTTGGGTCTTGTATGGATATTAAGGGGGACCCCGCACCCAAAATAAAACCCTATACCTACAACCCTATATACTCTGAACAGCAGTATATAGGTGGTGCAAACAAGACACGGACTGTAGGTTTGTTCTTAAGTAGAATCTGAACAGGTACATTATGAAGTGTAGCTCCATCCCAAAAAAATCTATTTTTAAGCTTTTTGGAGAACATAGGGAGGGGTTATCACCCCTGTAACATTTGCTGTCTTTGCACATCTGTTCAGAACATGTCACCTCACTTTCCGTCCCAATGACAAATGTTTTTGGAAAAGTGGGGTTTGAATTGAAACAAGGATTGGTGATAAAGCATCAGTAGAGAGGAGATACCTTTTTTCCCAAATTAAATCTAACAGCATAGAATTTCCCTTCCTAGGGGTAGATTTCCTCTCACTTCCTGTTTTCTCTTTCCGTTTGCAAGTAGGAGTCGTTTGTAAGTTGAATGTTTGAAAGTAGGGGCCTGGCGTATATACTCTGCAGAAATTTGCCCTATTAGATGTTGGTGTAGCCACAAGACTGGTGGGCACAGGAATGGGCCCTGCTGTGAGTTAATAGATCAAGATTTGTACTTGCATGCACCTGTTGAACCGGCAGAAAAATTGGGCCTTTGGTGGTGGTGGTGGTGGACGGTGTTGCCACAAGACTGTAAGCTCTCACAGTTACTCTTGGTGGGCGCAGGAATGGGCCCCGCTGTGAGTTATTAGATCAAGATTTGTAATTGCATGCACCTGTTGAACATGGCAGAAAAATTGGGCCTTTGGTGGTGGTGGTGGTGGACGGTGTTGCCACAAGACTGTAAGCCCTCACAGTTACTCTTGGTGGGCGCAGGAATGGGCCCTGCTGTGAGTTATTAGATCAAGATTTGTAATTGCATGCACCTGTTGAACAGGGCAGAAAAATTGGGCCTTTGGCGGTGGTGGTGGACGGTGTTGCCACAAGACTGTAAGCCCTCATAGTTACTCTTGGTGGGCGCAGGAATGGGCCCTGCTGTGAACTATTAGATCAAGATTTGTAATTACACGCCCCTGTTAAACAGGGGCTGAAAAATTGTGCCTTAGACATTGGTGCTGGTGCCACAACACTGCAACCCCTCACAGATACTGTACTCTTAGCACAGCAATGAGACCTGTTGCAAAAAATTGTAATTACACGCCCCAACAGGGGCTGAAAAATTGTGCCTTAGGCACTGGTGCCACAACACTGCAACCCCTCACAGATAACCCACCAAGATGGGAAGAGAGAGATAGACATGTAGAAACACCCAGATATCAAAATGAACAAAGACATAATAATGGCTATGGATATCAAACCCCCAAGAAAACGGGAAAAAAACCTTTTAAAAAAACGTATAACAACTGGCACCAAAATGAAAGAAATCCACGAGACAACAGAGGACCCCCACCACAACAAGAATATCATGGAGGATACAACAGAGCACCCATACCCACTTATAACCGATATGAGCCCATACGTGACTATTATGACAACTACGATAATCAACGAAATTATGGGAACCAACATGATAACCAAAGAAACTATGGAAATAACTATGACTACAATACACAGCGTTCTTTTTTAGACAGGGAAAGGAGGGACCACTCCCCGAGAAGACAAACACAAGAGACACATCATTCACCAAGGAGACAACAAGAAGAATACAGAAAAAGTCCAGAACGAAGAGAGGACATAGAGCGGGAAAGAGACTCCAAGCGAAAAAGAGAATAGTTGGAGAAAATGTGGTTAATCTGAGTAATATATCCATCACTTCTGAGGAATTGGCGGTGCTGGATAAAGGATTAAAGCATGCACCAGTCAGAAATTTGGATAAATTTAACACATATATTGGAATCCAGAAATACATCAGAAAAATCAACATCAAAAAATTCATTTTAAATAATGCATGGGGACCACAAGTCAAAAATAAAGATACTACACCTATAATAACACATAGCACTTTAAGAAACAATTCGGTATTCAATCCCCAAGTGTCTAATAATCACCACGTAGAGGTTTTTAAAAATCTGGTACTACAAGACTTTGAGGCACTCAAACTGAAGAAAATATCCGACCCTATACATATTAAGAAGGGCATCAAACAACTAACGGAAAGGAAAGATTTAGTGATACGACCCGCAGACAAGGGAGGAGCCATCGTATTACAATCTAAAGAACAATATCAGAATGAACTTAATCGACAGTTGAATGATGAAGGGACCTATATCAAACTCTTAGGAAATCCAACATCTAAATATAAGAAAGAACTGGAACTACTGGTGAACCTAGGAATAAAGAAAGAAATACTTAATGCAAAAGAATCCAAATATCTAATACCAGAAACCTGCAGAATTCCGATTATATATACAGTCCCAAAAATCCACAAATGTAAGGAAAACCCCCCAGGGAGACCAATAGTCAACGGGATAGACTCCCTAACATCCCGAATGGGCCAATATATTGACTATTATATTCAAACAGCGGTCCAACAAACACAAGCCTACCTCAAAGACACGAAACATATTTTACAGCTGCTAGATAGTACATCAGTACTAGAGGGGAGAACCCTACTAGCAACCGCTGATGTTGCATCACTCTACACCATAGTGCAACATCATGACGCATGCTCAGCCACCAAATGGCTACTCAGAAACTACAGCACCTATATATGTAAACAAAGAAAATACCTCATCAAGTGCCTTGACTTTTGCCTGAAGTACAACTACTTCTGGCATAACCAGACTTACTACAAGCAAGCAATCGGGATAGCGATGGGTGCCAAATTCGCACCAGGAGTAGCCAATGCATTTATGGCCCAATGGGAGGAGAATGCAGTATACAAGGACATACCAGCAGAACTCACGCTATACAAACGATACATTGATGATGTCATAATCGTATGGAATGGAGATAGAAACTCCCTGGAAAACTTCCTAAAGAAACTTAATGAGAACGAAAATAACATTAAACTAGAGTGGAAAATTGATGCGAAAGAGGTAGACTTTTTGGATCTTAATATCAGCATAGAGGGCAATAAAGTGGTAACAAAAACATACGTCAAGAATGTGGACACCAACAGTTACCTGGACATCAACAGTTGCCACTATAAACCATGGCTCTATAACATCCCAAAGGGACAATTAATAAGAATTAAACGGAACTGCACAAAAAAAGAAGATTTCCAAGTACAAGCCAAACAAATTGGAGAAAGGTTCATAGCAAAAGGGTATGACGATCAATGGATTAAACAACAAATACAATCAGTCAACCAAATGGCTAGAAGCATTATGCTCAAAAGTAACCCAAAAAAACCATATCAAAACAAAGCACCTTGCTTAATATTAGATTTCAATATCCAACACAAAGATGTAGCCAAAATGATAGAAAAACATTGGCACATCTTAAAGAAAGACAAAGACCTCAAAACCATATTACCTCAGAAACCAAATATTGTTTACAAAAGAGCACCCACAATTAGGGACCTTATAGTAAAAACAGTAATAGAACCACCAACTAAACCAACCTATTCATTTTTCTCAGGAAAAGGCTTCTACCCCTGCCGCAACTGTTATGTGTGTAGACATGCACAGAAGTTTCAAGGCAAAAGAACAGAGTTCATTGCCACGAGTACGGGTCAAACACACAAAATAAAAGATTTTATTGGCTGTCACTCCAAAGGAGTAGTATATGTATTACAGTGTAGTTGCAAACTACAATATGTAGGAAGAACAAAAAGGGCCCTAAAAGACAGACTAGAAGAGCATGTCCGAAATATTAAGAATGGATTCCCCAAACACAGTGTGTCGAGACACTTTGCTCTAAAGCACAATCAGGACCCTTCCACACTCCAATTTTGGGGGATCGAAAAATATAAAAAATCATGGAGAGGCAGCCACAAAATCAGAAGCATAAGCCAAAAAGAGTCCAAATGGATTCATACCATGCGGACCCTTGTGCCTGGAGGTATGAATGTGGAATTTGACCTCAATTGTTTTTTAAGCAATTTTTAATAATTTTATATCATTTTTATTATCTCTATGAGGCTCCACTATACACTCTATAAAAGTTTGGGTGTTATAACCCATCCTACCTCTATTCATGTAGTCAGAATACCATATAAGCCAACCAATAGATACACCACATATAGAGTTGTACAGTGTATGAAGATTTATATACAGTGGTGTGAAAAAGTGTTTGCCCCCTTCCTCATTTCCTGTTCCTTTGCATGTTTGTCACACTTAAGTGTTTCGGAACATCAAACCAATTTAAACAATAGTCAAGGACAACACAAGTAAACACAAAATGCAATTTGTAAATGAAGGTGTTTATTATTAAAGG
Organism: Lithobates sylvaticus; assembly: GCA_028564925.1. Lineage (NCBI taxonomy): Eukaryota > Metazoa > Chordata > Amphibia > Anura > Ranidae > Lithobates > Lithobates sylvaticus. The sequence continues at coordinate 274,078,416 of CM053030.1, forward strand.
TGAAAAAAAATCCAAACCATCATGGCCCTGTGTGAAAAAGTGATTGCCCCCCTTGTTAAAACATACTATAACTGTGGTTGTCCACACCTGAGTTCAATTTCTCTAGCCACACCCAGGCCTGATTATTGCCACACCTGTTCACAATCAAGGCATCACTTAAATAGGAGCTGCTTGACACAGTAAGGTCCACCAGAAGATCCTTAAAAGCTACACATCATGCCGAGACCCAAAGAAATTCAGGAACAATTGAGAAAGAAAGTAATTGAGATCTATCAGTCTGGAAAGGGTTATAAAGCCATTTCCAAAGCTTTGGGAATCCAGCGAACCACAGTGAGAGCCATTATCCACAAATGGCGAAGACATGGAACAGTGGTGAACCTTCCCAGGAGTGGCCGGCCGCCCAAAATTACCCCAAGAGCGCAGCGACGACTCATCCAAGAGGTCACAAAAGACCCCACAACAACGTCCAAGGAACTGCAGGCCTCACTTGCCTCAGTTAAGGTCAGCGTTCATGCCTCCACCATCAGGAAAAGACTGGGCAAAAATGGCCTGCATGGCAGAGTTCCAAGGAGAAAACCACTGCTGAGCAAAAAGAACATCAAAGCTCGTCTCAATTTCTCCACAACACATCTTGATGATCCCCAAGACTTTTGGGACAACATTCTGTGGACCGATGAGACAAAAGTGGAACTCTTTGGAAGGTGTGTGTCCAAGTATATCTGGCGTAGAAGGAACACTGCATTTCAGAAAAAGAACATTATACCAAAAGTAAAATATGGTGGTGGTAGTGTGATGGTCTGGGGCTGTTTTGCTGCTTCAGGACCTGGAAGACTTGCCGTGATAAAAGGAACTATGAATTCTGCTGTCTACCAAGAGATCCTGAAGGAGAATGTCCGACCATCTGTTCGTGTACTCAAGCTGAAACGAACTTGGGTTCTGCAGCAGGACAATGATCCTAAACACACCAGCAAGTCCACCACCGAATGGCTGAAGAAAAACAAAATGAAGACTTTGGAGTGGCCTAGCCAAAGTCCTGACCTGAATCCTATTGAGATGTTGTGGTATGACCTTAAAAAGGCCGTTCATGCTCGAAAACCCTCTAATGTAACTGAATTAGGACAATTCTGCAAAGATGAGTGGGCCAAAATTCCTCCAGGACGCTGTAAAAGCCTCATTGCACGTTATCGCAAACGCTTGGTTGCAGTTGTTGCTGCTAAGGGTGGCCCAACCAGTTATTAGGTTTAGGGGGCAATCACTTTTTCACACAGGGCCATGATGGTTTGGATTTTTTTTCACCTTTAATAATAAACACCTTCATTTACAAATTGCATTTTGTGTTTACTTGTGTTGTCCTTGACTATTGTTTAAATTGGTTTGATGTTCCGAAACACTTAAGTGTGACAAACATGCAAAGGAACAGGAAATGAGGAAGGGGGCAAACACTTTTTCACACCACTGTATGTACCATGCAATTTTATTGTAAGCTACATCGGTAACCTCAAGGCCTCTTCCTGTCCTAAAAGAACCCCAGGCATTCAGTTATACACAGAATGCCAATATATAATTGAGAATAAGGCAAGGACCCAGTCACCTCCAGATCATTATCTACTAACAAAAGATTACAGATGAATTCTCCATCATCATCTTATACATTCACTATGTATATGCATCCCATTGAGCCATACATATTAGGACTAACTTATACCAGTACTCCAAACATGCCAGATGATGAGGAATCATCCTATTTTTAAATGTAAATTATTTTAAGTCTCTAACATGATTTTAAAATATATCATATTAGCTATATTGCAATATTTAATCTTATCCATTTTTATGCCAGATTTACATCAAGACCACCAACGATTTTAATCCTAGTGTAAGTCTTCCACTCATCTACTTACACTACAATATACCGAATGTTTAAACCATGTTAGTACTGACAGCGCTAAAATGAGCGCCGCAGACAAACAGACACTCCGTTTCGAGGAGTACAGAGTGAGACATACATTGCTGACAGCACTCAAACTAGAACTGTATACAACCAACTAAATGGCGGCGCACATATAAGAATCAAGCCCCATTCATTATAGTCAAGAAAATGGCCGCGGCTCACCAATACAAAAAGTCACTCGCAATATGGCCGTTATACATATACATTGACCACAACAAAGATGGCCGCGACGATACTTCCGGTCTGAATAGATATTTAAACCACCGATGCCTGACCAATCCGGTTCCCCAGATGAAGACACGTGACGTGCCGTAACGCGTAGGGAGTGGCCGTAGGCAAACCTTGGAGAGAACAGGACGTGAGGAGGCGCTGAGAACGCCGGTGAAGTTCTTTACTCTTTATGCCGTTTTTAACTTTTTAAATGTACGAGTACACCTTTTGTTTAATAAATTGATCCTTTGATTTTAATCTTACTACACCAGTGGAGGCTTGTCTGTCCCCCTTCCCCTCTTACTTCCCCGGGTGTTATGTCATGATGAGCCAGTGACTACTAGCACCATAGATACATACTTAGAGAGACCCAAAAGGAGAAAGACTGGACTGGATCATCCACCAGACCAGACAGGGAAGACAAGCAATACTCCCCAAAACATGTACTCAAGATCCTTGAGGCACAGTAGAGTTCTGGATATCGATAGTTGGGGGACACAGGATACCCCAGAAAGGCGATACTCAATACTACCTGAGGTGAGAGACTAGAGAGACCGTTCTAGGATAACCCCACTATAGATGATCGCTAAGAAAATCCTAATTACTATATAGAATATAAGCCCGGCAACATCCGACTTTAATTTGGAGCATTATTGGACTAATTATCACGGACTTTTATATACTCACACACACCCTCTGTGCACACTATGTGACACACACACACGCCCCTTTTGGATTTATTTCTAGTGTTTTAGCACACCCACGTGCACTACACATTTAATAATAATATTTTTTTATAATTTTTTGACACTGTGTTTTATCATTGTTTATTTATATGCGATTCACTCTTCCATATGACTCATGCGATTCACCTTTTATGTCACTTATGCGATTCACTTTTTTAATATCGTTCATGATAATATGTAATTTATTACTATGTTCAACACTGGGCACTTTCTATTTTAGATATTTGTCACTATTGCTGCGTTTCCACTTCATTTGCACCTACTTGTGATCTCTGTAATTTAGTCGCATCAGAGAGTTTATATCATCATTATTATTTACTCACTACCTCCAGATCATGTGCCTCCATTGGTGATACTATTAGTATAGTTTTTATTCACTAGTGCACCTTTTTAACCATCTTTTTATTTAATTATATGCGCGAAAATTCTTTTACTTATTTTATGACTTTTTAGTGTATTTGTGAACACTGTTCATTTTTGCTGCATATCAATACGTTTTGCCATTTTTATAATTGACCCTAATTACTCAGAGTAGCGCCAGGGATCTACCCATACATTATAACCCCTCACAGATACTGTACTTGGAGCACAGCAGTCACACGTGTTGCGAAGCATTTTTTTAAAAAATTGTAATTACACGCCCCTGTTAAACAGGGGCTGAAAAATTGTGCCTTAGGCACTGGTGCTGGTGCCACAACACTGCAACCCCTCACAGATACTGTACTTGGAGCACAGCAGTCACACGTGTTGCGAAGCATTTTTTTAAAAAATTGTAATTACACGCCCCTGTTAAACAGGGGCTAAAAAATTGTGCCTTAGGCACTGGTGCTGGTGCCACAACACTGCAACCCCTCACAGATACTGTACTTGGAGCACAGCAGTCACACGTGTTGCGAAGCATTTTTTAAAAAAATTGTAATTACACGCCCCTGTTAAACAGGGGCTGAAAAATTGTGCCTTAGGCACTGGTGCTGGTGCCACAACACTGCAACCCCTCACAGATACTGTACTTGGAGCACAGCAGTCACATGTGTTGCAAAGCATTTTTTTAAAAAATTGTAAGTACACGCCCCTGTTATACAGGGGCTGAAAAATTGTGCCTTAGGCACTGGTGTGGTGGCATGGATCATTGAGGAGGAGGAAGAGGATAGTCAGTGAACATAACAGGACAGTCACTCAGCATCAGCATAGGCAGTCTTGAAGGGATGTGACATTATAAATTATTCCGTTATATCCGCTTCAGGTGCCTGGTAGCTGGTGGTGATCCAAGACTGATTCATTTTGATGAAGGTCAGTCGATCAACCGAGTCGGTGGACAGGCGCACCCTATTATCGGTGACAAATCCTCCAGCAGCACTGAATGTGCGTTCGGAAGGAACGCTGGAGGCAGGACAGGCCAGTAGCTCAATTGCATACTGTGCAAGCTCTGGCCAGTGATCCATCCTCAGGACCCAGTAAGCCAGAGGATTTTCGGTGGGAAAGGTGTCCAAGTCTGACCTTGCCCCAAGGTATTCCTGCACCATGTATATCAGACGCTGGCGATGGTTGCTGGAACCGATCATACCTTGGGGCTGCGGACTAAAAAATTGTCTGAACGCATCGGTCAGACGTCCACCTTCCCCACCGCTCCTTCTGCTACTGACCGAAGCCTCAGCAACTCGTCGCCCAGGACCAGGAGTTTGTAACCTCCCAGTTTCTGGAAACGCGTTGCACAGACCTTTCTGCAAGGCCTCCCTGAGATGTCTCATCCTCTGCTCCCTCTGCGACGGCAAGATAAGGTCTGCAACCTTACCCTTGTTCCGCAGGCTTTGCAGGATCAGGGAGGCCATGCAGCGTAGGTTAGCTGAGGCATTCAGTCCGGAGTCTTCTGGGTCACTGAGGATGACATGATCGCCAGCCACCTCCTCCCAGCCACGTACAAGTCCACTGGTTTGTTGGGACTGTACATCATCCCTAAAAGACTGCTGCTGCTGAGTGCCAGGCTCCACCTCCATGCTCACACAATCCTCCTCCTCCTCCTCCTCCTCCTCCTCCTCATCCTCTTCCTGTGTGATGGGTGGGACAGAAGGAACACTGTCCGGATAAAGGGGGCCTTGAGAGGCAAGGAAGTCCTCTTCCTGCCTCTGTTCTGCCTCAAGTGCCCTGTCCATTATCCCACGCAGCGTATGCTCCAACAGGTGGACAAGAGGTACAGTGTCACTGATGCATGCACTGTCACTGCTCACCATCCTCGTGGCCTCCTCAAATGGTGAGAGGACAGTGCATGCATCCCTGATCATGCTCCACTGACGTGGGGAAAAAAAACCAAGCTCCCCTGACCCTGTCCTGGTGCCGTAGTCGCAAAGGTACTCATTGATGGCCCTCTGCTGCGTGTGCAGTCGCTGCAGCATGGCCAACGTTGAGTTCCACCTGGTGGGCATGTCACATATTAGGCGGTTCTTGGGCAGGTTCAGCTCCTTTTGCAGCTCAGTCAGCCGAGCACTGGCATTATAAGATCGGCGGAAATGCACACAGACTTTCCTGGCCTGCCTCAGGACATCCTGTAAGCTTGGGAACCTGCCCAAGAACCGTTGCACCACCAGGTTGAGGACGTGAGCCATACAGGGCACATGGGTGAGCTGCCCCTGTCGCAGGACGGAGAGGAGGTTGGTGCCATTGTCAGAAACGACCATTCCTGGCTTAAGCTGGTGTGGCGTCAACCACCTCTCGGCCTGCCCCTGCAGAGCTGCCAGAACCTCTGGCCCAGTGTGGCTCCTGTCCCCCAAACACACCAGCGCAAGCACGGCATGGCATCTTTTTGCCTGCGTACTTGCGTAGCCCCTTGTACGCCTACGGAGCACCGCTGGTTCCGAGGACAGAGCACTGGAGGAAGAAGAAGAGGAGGGGGTGGAGGAGAGAGGTGTGTCACAACCAGTAGCAGTAGTAGCATTTTGGAGGCGTGGTGGCGGAACAACCTCCAACACTACTGCACCTTGTCCTGCATCCCTCCCAGCTGCCAATAGAGTGACCCAATGGGCCGTGAAAGAAAGGTAACGTCCCTGTCCATGCCTGCTGGACCATCAGTCAGCGGTAATATGCACCTTACCGCTGACCGCCCTGTCCAGCGAGGCATGGACATTGCCTTCCACATGCCGGTAGAGAGACGGAATCGCCTTCCGTGAGAAAAAGTGGCGTTTGGGAACCTGCCACTGAGGAACCGCACATTGAACAAACTCACGGAAGGGGGCCGAGTTTACCAACTGAAAAGGCAGCAGTTGAAGTGCTAGCAATTTAGCCAAGCTAGCATTCAACCGCTGGGCATGTGGATGGCTGGGAGTGTACTTCTTTCGACGGTCCAGCAGCTGGGGCAGGGAAATTTGCCTGCTACTATCGGACGTCGGTGTACTGCAAGTACTTGGTTGTGACACACCTAATTCTACACCTTCAGTCCTCTCACAGCAGCTTTCAGAGAGGACTGAAGATGTAGTGGGGATGGAGATCCCAGCTGATGAGGAGCAAGGAGAGGTCCGCTTAGTTCTTTGGTGTGGGTCTTTTATGTGTGCCTGCCAACGAGCTGCATGGCAGGTCGACATATGTCTGCTCATGCTTGTGGTGCCCAAGCGGCTGATGTTTTGGCCACGCGAGATACGCTTGAGACAAATATTGCAAATAGCAGTGGTGCGATCTGATGCACTCGTCTCAAAAAAGGCCCACACCAAAGAACTTTTCTGATAACGTGCAGAGGCAGCGCCCTGCACAGGCGGAGCTCTGCGGTGTTGTACTGTTGCTGTGCTGGCCTCTAGCTGGCCTCCAGGGGGCATCCTGCCTCGTTGGACATGTGACGCCGCATCCTCCTCCTCCTCGTCCTCCTCCTCATCCTCTCTCCCTCCAGGCACCCACGTGGCGTCAGTGACCTCATCATCCCCTCCCTCTTCACCACTAGAGCAAACCTGGCAGTAAGCTGCAGCTGGTGGAACAGTACTGGCAGATTGCTGTCCTTCAGCATCCCCTCTCTCTGCGCGCACACTACTGACTTCCTCAAGCTGGGTATCATCATCCAAGCCTTCGAATCGTTGGGCATCCTCCTGGAGCATGTACCCAACACTGTGCTCAAACAGTTCGGGGGACTCCTCAGGAGCACATGGTGGGTCTAGGGAAGGGGTGGCTGATGATGCCATTGAGTACGCGTTGGCAGCTGCTCTGCCAGTACCCTGAGCCTGGGTGAGAGAGGATGAGGAGGATGAGGAGGGCTTGGTCATCCATTCTACCAAGCCTTCAGCATGATGTGGCTCCACATGTCCAGCTGCCGAAAACAAAGACGCGCGTGTCCCATGGTCACGTGCTGATGACGATGCACGACCACGTCCACGGCCACGTCCACTAGAAACAGAGCCTGCCTGCCCTGTGTTCTTGGCTCTGCATGCTCTGCCTCCCCTTGGCGGTCTTCCAGCCATTGTAGTCGGTAGTCCTGTGGGTGCTGCTGAGAAGAAAATATAGGAGCTCTGTGTGATGCCACTAACACACTAGAAGTCCTATGGGTGCTTCTGCAAAGAAAATATAGGAGCTCTGTGTGATGCCACTAACACACTAGAAGTCCTGTGGGTGCTGCTGAGCAGAAAATATAGGAGCTCTGTGTGATGCCACTAACACACTAGAAGCCCTATGGGTGCTTCTGCAAAGAAAATATAGGAGCTCTGTGTGATGCCACTAACACACTAGAAGTCCTGTGGGTGCTGCTGAGAAGAAAATATAGGAGCTCTGTGTGATGCCACTAACACACTAGAAGTCCTATGGGTGCTTCTGCAAAGAAGATATAGGAGCTCTGTGTGATGCCACTAACACACTAGAAGTCCTGTGGGTGCTTCTGCAAAGAAAATATAGGAGCTCTGTGTGATGCCACTAACACACTAGAAGTCCTGTGGGTGCTGCTGAGAAGAAAATATAGGAGCTCTGTGTGATGCCACTAACACACTAGAAGCCCTATGGGTGCTTCTGCAAAGAAAATATAGGAGCTCTGTGTGATGCCACTAACACACTAGAAGTCCTGTGGGTGCTGCTGAGGAGAAAATATAGGAGCTCTGTGTGATGCCACTAACACACTAGAAGTCCTGTGGGTGCTGCTGAGAAGAAAATATAGGAGCTCTGTGTGATGCCACTAACACACTAGAAGTCCTATGGGTGCTTCTGCAAAGAAAATATAGGAGCTCTGTGTGATGCCACTAACACACTAGAAGTCCTCTGGGTGCTGCTGAGAAGAAAATATAGGAGCTCTGTGTGATGCCACTAACACACTAGAAGTCCTATGGGTGCTGCTGCAAAGAAAATATAGGAGCTCTGTGTGATGCCACTAACACACTAGAAGTCCTATGGGTGCTTCTGCAAAGAAAATATAGGAGCTCTGTGTGATGCCACTAACACACTAGAAGTCCTGTGGGTGCTGCTGAGAAGAAAATATAGGAGCTCTGTGTGATGCCACTAACACACTAGAAGTCCTATGGGTGCTTCTGCAAAGAAAATATAGGAGCTCTGTGTGATGCCACTAACACACTAGAAGTCCTGTGGGTGCTGCTGAGAAGAAAATATAGGAGCTCTGTGTGATGCCACTAACACACTAGAAGTCCTATTGGTGCTTCTGCAAAGAAAATATAGGAGCTCTGTGTGATGCCACTAACACACTAGAAGTCCTATGGGTGCTTCTGCAAAGAAAATATAGGAGCTCTGTGTGATGCCACTAACACACTAGAAGTCCTGTGGGTGCTTCTGGGAAGAAAATATAGGAACTCTGTGTGATGCCACTAACACAGTACAAGTCCTATGGGTGCTTCTGGGAAGAAAATATAGGAACTCTGTGTGATGCCACTAACACACTAGAAGTCCTATGCGTGCTTCTGGGAAGAAAATATAGGAACTCTGTGTGATGCCACTAACACAGTACAAGTCCTATGGGTGCTTCTGGGAAGAAAATATAGGAACTCTGTGTGATGCCACTAACACAGTACAAGTCCTATGGGTGCTTCTGGGAAGAAAATATAGGAACTCTGTGTGATGCCACTAACACAGTACAAGTCCTATGGGTGCTTCTGGGAAGAAAATATAGGAACTCTGTGTGATGCCACTAACACAGTACAAGTCCTATGGGTGCTTCTGGGAAGAAAATATAGGAACTCTGTGTGATGCCACTAACACACTAGAAGTCCTATGGGTGCTTCTGGGAAGAAAATAAAGGAACTCTGTGTGATGCCACTAACACAGTACAAGTCCTATGGGTGCTTCTGGGAAGAAAATATAGGAGCTCTGTGTGATGGGACTAACACACTACAAGTCCTATGGGTGCTTCTGGGAAGAAAATATAGGAACTCTGTGTGATGCCACTAACACAGTACAAGTCCTATGGGTGCTTCTGGAAGAAAATATAGGAACTCTGTGTGATGCCACTAACACAGTACAAGTCCTATGGGTGCTTCTGGGAAGAAAATATAGCAACTCTGTGTGATGCCACTAACACAGTACAAGTCCTATGGGTGCTTCTGGGAAGAAAATATAGGAACTCTGTGTGATGCCACTAACACAGTACAAGTCCTATGGGTGCTTCTGGGAAGAAAATATAGGAGCTCTGTGTGATGGGACTAACACACTACAAGTCCTATGGGTGCTTCTGGGAAGAAAATATAGGAGCTCTGTGTGATGGGACTAACACACTACAAGTCCTATGGGTGCTTCTGGGAAGAAAATATAGGAGCTCTGTGTGATGGGACTAACACACTACAAGTCCTATGGGTGCTTCTGGGAAGAAAATATAGGAACTCTGTGTGATGCCACTAACACAGTACAAGTCCTATGGGTGCTTCTGGGAAGAAAATATAGGAACTCTGTGTGATGCCACTAACACAGTACAAGTCCTATGGGTGCTTCTGGGAAGAAAATATAGGAGCTCTGTGTGATGGGACTAACACACTACAAGTCCTATGGGTGCTTCTGGGAAGAAAATATAGGAACTCTGTATGATGCCACTAACACAGTACAAGTCCTATGGGTGCTTCTGGGAAGAAAATATAGGAACTCTGTGTGATGCCACTAACACAGTACAAGTCCTATGGGTGCTTCTGGGAAGAAAATATAGGAACTCTGTGTGATGCCACTAACACAGTACAAGTCCTATGGGTGCTTCTGGGAAGAAAATATAGGAACTCTGTGTGATGCCACTAACACAGTACAAGTCCTATGGGTGCTTCTGGGAAGAAAATATAGGAGCTCTGTGTGATGGGACTAACACACTACAAGTCCTATGGGTGCTTCTGGGAAGAAAATATAGGAACTCTGTGTGATGGGACTAACACACTACAAGTCCTATGGGTGCTTCTGGGAAGAAAATATAGGAACTCTGTGTGATGGGACTAACACACTACAAGTCCTATGGGTGCTTCTGGGAAGAAAATATAGGAGCTCTGTGTGATGGGACTAACACACTACAAGTCCTATGGGTGCTTCTGGGAAGAAAATATAGGAACTCTGTGTGATGCCACTAACACAGTACAAGTCCTATGGGTGCTTCTGGGAAGAAAATATAGGAACTCTGTGTGATGCCACTAACACAGTACAAGTCCTATGGGTGCTTCTGGGAAGAAAATATAGGAGCTCTGTGTGATGGGACTAACACACTACAAGTCCTATGGGTGCTTCTGGGAAGAAAATATAGGAACTCTGTGTGATGCCACTAACACAGTACAAGTCCTATGGGTGCTTCTGGGAAGAAAATATAGGAACTCTGTGTGATGCCACTAACACAGTACAAGTCCTATGGGTGCTTCTGGGAAGAAAATATAGGAGCTCTGTGTGATGGGACTAACACACTACAAGTCCTATGGGTGCTTCTGGGAAGAAAATATAGGAACTCTGTGTGATGCCACTAACACACTACAAGTCCTATGGGTGCTTCTGGGAAGAAAATATAGGAACTCTGTGTGATGCCACTAACACAGTACAAGTCCCATGGGTGCTTCTGGGAAGAAAATATAGGAACTCTGTGTGATGCCACTAACACAGTACAAGTCCTATGGGTGCTTCTGGGAAGAAAATATAGGAACTCTGTGTGATGCCACTAACACAGTACAAGTCCTATGGGTGCTTCTGGGAAGAAAATATAGGAGCTCTGTGTGATGGGACTAACACAGTACAAGTCCTATGGGTGCTTCTGGGAAGAAAATATAGGAACTCTGTGTGATGCCACTAACACAGTACAAGTCCTATGGGTGCTTCTGGGAAGAAAATATAGGAACTCTGTGTGATGCCACTAACACAGTACAAGTCCCATGGGTGCTTCTGGGAAGAAAATATAGGAACTCTGTGTGATGCCACTAACACAGTACAAGTCCTATGGGTGCTTCTGGGAAGAAAATATAGGAACTCTGTGTGATGCCACTAACACAGTACAAGTCCTATGGGTGCTTCTGGGAAGAAAATATAGGAGCTCTGTGTGATGGGACTAACACACTACAAGTCCTATGGGTGCTTCTGGGAAGAAAATATAGGAACTCTGTGTGATGGGACTAACACACTACAAGTCCTATGGGTGCTTCTGGGAAGAAAATATAGGAACTCTGTGTGATGCCACTAACACAGTACAAGTCCTATGGGTGCTTCTGGGAAGAAAATATAGGAACTCTGTGTGATGCCACTAACACAGTACAAGTCCTATGGGTGCTTCTGGGAAGAAAATATAGGAGCTCTGTGTGATGGGACTAACACACTACAAGTCCTATGGGTGCTTCTGGGAAGAAAATATAGGAACTCTGTGTGATGCCACTAACACAGTACAAGTCCTATGGGTGCTTCTGGGAAGAAAATATAGGAACTCTGTGTGATGCCACTAACACAGTACAAGTCCTATGGGTGCTTCTGGGAAGAAAATATAGGAACTCTGTGTGATGCCACTAACACAGTACAAGTCTTATGGGTGCTTCTGGGAAGAAAATATAGGAACTCTGTGTGATGCCACTAACACAGTACAAGTCCTATGGGTGCTTCTGGGAAGAAAATATAGGAACTCTGTGTGATGCCACTAACACAGTACAAGTCCTATGGGTGCTTCTGGGAAGAAAATATAGGAACTCTGTGTGATGCCACTAACACAGTACAAGTCCTATGGGTGCTTCTGGGAAGACAATATAGGAACTCTTTGTGATGCCACTAACACAGTACAAGTCCTATGGGTGCTTCTGGGAAGAAAATATAGGAACTCTGTGTGATGCCACTAACACAGTACAAGTCCTATGGGTGCTTCTGGGAAGACAATATAGGAACTCTGTGTGATGCCACTAACACAGTACAAGTCCTATGGGTGCTTCTGGGAAGACAATATAGGAGCTCTGTTTGCTGCCACTAACACACTAGAAGTCCTATGGGTGCTTTTGGGGTGCAGTGCTGTACTAACAGCACTGCGGTTGGTACTACTGAAATACCGTACTAACAGTAAGACACGTACCAGACTAACCCCCAGCAGCAGCTAAAAACACACTAACCAGCAGCAGCAATGGACGATCAATGACAGGTAGCAATGGTTTAGCAAATAAATAGCCAATGGTTTAGCAAAGTAGAGCAAATCTTTCTATATGAATCTAGCAAAGAGTGACACAGAATCAGCCTGATCTCTCCTAAAGCCGGAACTCATGTGACCGGCGCCGACGGCGTGGCGGCCTTTTAAATGAGGGGGCGTGTACTAAAGCCCTTGAGCTGTAATTGGCTACAGGCGTCCTGCCTGTAGCCAATTATGGCTCTCCGAGTTTCCGGTGCTGTGATTGGCCAAGCATGCGGGGTCACAGTGCATGCTTGGCCAATCATCAGCCAGCAATGCACTGCGCCGGCCGCGCCGGCCGCAATGCATTGCGGGGCCGCTCACATCACACGAATGTGATGCGAGCGGCCAAAATAGTTCTGGGCTCGCCGAGCGAGCGAACACCCGGTGCTCGATGCGAACATGGGTTCGCATCGAGCACCGGGCCCATCCCTAGTCTTAACAAATGGACTAAAGAATTTCCCCCATTTATCTACTGACACTTTTCTAAAAACATTGTATTTGTCTTGGGGCATGACCAAAGCTACAGTGCCCTGCAAAATGATTCTATTCTTCCACCATTCTTACATATTTCCACATCGCTCTTACCTAATGGGCCTAAGCTCCCCATCTTTTTCCACCAAGTGTGGTCATCCAGATGCAGATTTGCTCCATGCTTTCTGGTCATGCCCTGGGATTAACCATTTTTGGCACTTGGTGGTGCATTACACCACCACAAATGTAGTGCACTACTTACCTCTAACCCCTGAATGGTCACTTTTTGGCCTAATTGATATCCCAGGTACTAAGACCTCAAGAGGCTGCAAACAACTCCTCACTATTCTATCCCATGCAGCACATAAAACCATCCTAGATAAGTGAATCTATCTGGACCCCCCCTCCCCCCCACACACACACATTATTTCTTTGTTCATAGCTAAACTATCCTTTGTTTTTCACATGAACTGGGTGGAGGCCTCCTTAAGAATAGACTCATGGGTCAAAATGTATTTTTGATGTTTGGGAATCATTTGTCTAAATCCTACTGGCAAACTAGATTGCTTATTAACAACCCTCCAGTTGATTCTGTATCCTCCACTTAATTGGAAATATCCTTTAAAACCTCCCCCTTTTCCATCTCCACCTAGCAATTTTTAACCGCCCGCTGCCCATCCTAGTGCTTACTGTGGCTGCTTTCTAATCCCTGTTCTACTAGTTTACTTTTAAACCATTTTTTAGAAGTGTATATTGTCATTTTCAATTCATTCTTGTTGCGGCCCCCTAACATTATTAAATGCATTCTCACCTAAAATATAAGTTGAAAAAAAACATAATGGGTAGTTTTACTATCCAATAAAAAGCTGAGGAGAACAGGAAGGAGTCAGCCACAGTGCAAGCAACAAGTTTTTTTCGCATTCAAAATGCATGTGATATTTATTGAGAAATCCTTAAAAGTTCACTTACTAGTCTGATAAAAAAAAAAAAAATGCAAGTTGTAATATACCTTGTGCACCAATACTGACCAAATCAGTATATCTGGAAGAATTTATTTTGCAACAGAAAAGAAAACCTTTAAATCAATGTGTTATCCTCTGTTCCAGCAATAAGTTCTTTATTCCTGGAATGTTGTATCGCTTTGTAAAATTCTCAAGCGTTTGAGATCAATTCTTTTCACTCAGTGCAATCCCACAGTCACAAAAGAAATAAAAGACCTTGGAAATTTAATTCAATACTGCTTTGTTTGATAAATTTATTTTTATATATAGTAAAGGAAAGCAAAATATATAACTCATATGTTGTGTTATTAAAGCGGAACTTCAGTCATTTTTTCATCTTTCCATCTAGTAAATCTTCTGCCCTTGTTGTTTTAACTTTGGATAGTAAAACATTTTTTTTCTGCCAGTAAATACCTTAAACAGCCCACTTCCTGTTTCTTGTCTGGAAAAAAAAGCCTAGGCGTTTGACATCATGCACATCTCTCTCTCACTCTCATGAGAGTTTACCAGAAAGGGAGGGGGGTGAGTCATAAGAGGGCCAATCAGAGCTGCAGAGCTGGAGGTGTACCTATGTGTGTCTGTGTAAATCCAGGAAGTGAACAGGCAACAGCTTCAGCTGCCCACAGTTAAAATGATTGCAGACAGACTCAGTGGAGGGAGATTTCTGCAGCATATTTGGCAAGTACAGAATCACAGTATTTATAAAATAATATGCAAAGTGGTTGGAGAAAAGCTTTAGAATGGCAAAGAAGTTTTTTTTATTACAAATGATGTGAGCAGACTGCAGTTTCGTTTTAACCTACTATGTAAGAATTACTTTTAGTGAACTAACATTCATTTTAAACTAAGTTTTGGAAACATCTTAAAATGTGTTAATGATATGTCTATTTTTGGTTTGCAATACAGTTTTTTTAATTCTGTTACTTATGTGTGAAAGTCAGTATGAACACCAGGAATTGTAAATCTCCCCTAAGAATAGTTTATGAGAGATAAAGCAGAGTTCACTCCACCAAACAAATATTTATTGTAGGTGGAACTTTTGTAAGCAGCCTATTGTTTTTATTTTCTAACCTGCATTTACTATTCCGGGAAAAAAATTACAGCTGGGATTGACTGTGGTGACACAGCTACTTCCTTTATTTCAAGTTTTCATATATAAAGTCTAGAGGTCCTCTTGTTAAACTTTCAGTGGCCTATTTCAACGTGACTGGAAGTGTCAACACTTAGTGTGTGAATGCAGTGTGAAAATGTTGGTAAAGTAATGTTACTGAGCTCCAGAATATGTGATATAATAATTGGTTATATTGTAATTTTTTGACTGTAAACTGGCATAGCAATGGGCATTACATGGGAATTACATGGTGCATTAAAGATGTGATCAAATCAGGTTCCTGAATTTCAAGGAGCTGACACCTTTCCAGAAAATCTAATGCAAAGAGATCATACTAGCAATATAAATTTGATGAGTATAGCCTCAAGTAGGGACACCTACAACTAGGCATAAGAAAGTACCATCATCCAAAATGATATAGGAAAACAAGGACAGGGGTAAGAGCGTGAGGGTAGCTGCTGAGGCTAGCCACACAAATGCTCGAGCCCCCAAAATTAATGGTGGGCTATCTCGGTACTGATAAATACAGGTACAATTTTTAGATAAAAAGATTAATTTATTACACGTAAACAAGAAGAAAAGAACATACAAAAATACATACAAAAATCACATTAAAATAATTGCATAAACCATTTACAAATACTCAGAGGAATCCCCTAGAAGTATCTGTTGGTGAAATGTTTCCCATAGATTAACCAGACCTCAACTAGTTTCAAGGTTCAAACACTGCTTCGTCAGGAGGAGTAATCTATAAGACAAGTAGTCAGATGAAACACAAGAACATATAGTAAGAATATATGATAACATCAAAAAAATACATACAATTCAGCAACAATGGAAAATTGCTTACCAAATACTAGCAGTAAAAAAGGCAAGATTCCAAGGCACAAAAAGAACTGTCACCCTATATGGCAGAATTCACAAAATGGGTCTTGACAAAATAGAGTGGCAAGACAAGTAAGGACTGTAGTAAACAAAGAAATGAGCTGAAACCTACTCAGTGGCATTTACAAAAGGACTCTACTAAAAGCATAGTATGAACTTGTAGACAAGCGTCTATAAAAAAACAATCCAGATATTTGTTAAACACTTTGTGAGAGCAGAACCATGCACATTGAAAATGTGTTGTGAAAGAACAGTAAAATGCTATAAAACATTAATGCCCCATACACACGGTCGGATTTTCCGATGGAAAATGTCCTATCGGACAATGTTGTCGGAAATTCCGACCGTGTGTAGGCTCCATCGGACTTTTTCTGTTGGATTTTCCGACGGACAAAGTTTTATCTCCTGCTCTCAAATTTTCCAAAAACAAAGTCCTATCAGACTTTTTCCGATCGTGTGTAGCGAATTCCGACGGACAAAGTGCCACGTATGCTCAGATCACATTACAAGACCAAAGCTATTGGCTACTAGCCTCTACGTAGTCCCATCGTACGCAACGAACGTCACCACGTTCAGAACGATCGGACTTTCCGACAACTTTGTCCGACCGTGTGTATGCAACACCAGTGTCGGACAAAATCCGTCGGAAAAAATCAGACGGATTTTTCGGTCGGAATTTCCGACCGTGTGTACTGGGCATAAGACCAAACTAAACCAGTGCTATGGTTTCACACACTTAAAAGAGGAAAATGCAGGTTTTACAACAATGGTTCAAAAAGGATGTCTGTAGTAGTACTTGCCTGTATATGAGCAACTTTTTAACTTTATTGAAAATAAGCTTTTGGGAACCATTATTTCCAGAAAAACTGTAGAATCCAATAGGGTCTGATTGGTAATGATTCAGAAAAAGCAGAATAGGTATACAAGCAGTAGGAATACAAGCACACAATAGGTAGCAGTATTTGTTGTCAATGTCATATTTCTACTATCTTTGATACTGCTAACATCTGGCAGGATGTCTGAGGAGTATTGTAGTATCACAGTGCCAAGATAAAGAGTATCACAAGGTTTGTATGCAGTGCTACTAAACAAAGAGCACAGTCACCTATCACTCTAGTCCCTCTTCTCTGCAGCCTAAATATCTCATCATGATATACAAAAACTAAATGTTTAGCTAAACACACACTGGGAGGTAGGTTGGGAGTCTGTTCACTCTTGGGGCTTTGCAGGTTCTGTGCATACTGACTTCAGGATATTATCGACATGCATGCCAGCTAACATGAGGGACTGATTGATTGTAATCATTAATACTGTACAATGGTTGGTGATGTGCATTAGCACTAAAATGTTCTTGAACAGTGGTAGTGTCTTTTGTCTATGGTTTAAAAACAGCATTGGAGTGGAATTCAAAGTATTTGTATTGGCTAGAACCAGATACGTGTGACCCACACTGCTGCTTTCACATCTAATTGCTGCCATGCATGCATTTGTTGTGACATTAGTGTGCCTCTCCATCATCCCTAGCATCATCCATGACCTAAAAAGCAGCATTGCTGCCTTATGCAGCCAGTTTGTAGGGGTTAAGTATGTGGGCGCTCCATTTTATAAAAATGTCAGTACACAGATGCAGGCTGTCATTAAATTTATTGTGAACTAGATATAAGGATGGCAGAGGGTAATATGATTCCTCATAGGTAGGCAGTTTAACATAATTTAGTCTGATGTCTGCTGCTTTTTTATTTGGCAGCAATGCTCAGATTCATTTGCAATGTTTAATCTAAGGGGCGTGTTCATCAATGTAACCTGGAGGATACACTTGCACTGGATGTTTGGTGACTATTACATTTATTGCTATATAAATGTATCCCTAAAAATGTATTATAACTATGTCTGACTACTGACAAGCATACTTGTGTTTTTGAAAAATAGATTTTCCAGGAATCTGACAGGCTGTTGTTGTGTCTGCTGTTTTTGTTACTTAGCAAGAAAGCCAAAATTTGTATTATTTTTATGATACAGGACTTATATAGCACCAACAGTTTATGCGGCACTTTACACAATAAAGAAGACAGTAAAGTTTCTAATACAATTCAATATAAGAGAATTAGGAAAGTTTCTAACAATCTAATATGGAGGGGCACATATTCTGTGTGAAAAAAATTACATTTTCTAGGAGGAGGTGGGATAATCATCCCTGAAGAGATGATTTTCAGGGATTACCCAAAGGTGGTCAGGGTAGAAGGGTGAAGCAACTGTACAGGGTCTTCATCATACGTGGATGTGTGCACACACATGGGACAGTGAGTGTGGCTTGTACTGACCCTAGCTGTTTTAACATTTATCCTTACCAAATGTGATTTTATTCTGGTTTTAATTGCATGTTTTAATAAATGCAGTTTAGCGATATGGTGGTCTCCCGCTTCTTTTATACTATGCCTCTGTTTGTATGCACCTGGAACTGGTAGAACGGGAGGAAGGGATAAGTAAAGGTCCACTTACTTGTTGATATAGCCATGAGCAGGATTATGCCGCGTACACACGAAAGGACTATCCCGCGGGATTGTCTGCTGGACTCGAGTCCGCCGGATAATCCCCTCGTGTGTGGGTGCCGGCGGACTTTTTGGCGCCAAAAGTCCGGCGGACTAGGTTTTAAGTTTTGTTTTAAAATTATCCGCTGGACTTGGCAGTCCGGCGGACAATCCCGCCGTTATTAGGCTAGTCCGCCGGACTTTTGAAATGAACGGACTTGCCGCTCATCGGAAAGTCCGTTCATTTAGCACGTGATTTCAGGTAGACGGAGCTAGCGAAGGCAGTGAATGCCGCCGCACTAGCCCCATCACCTGGCATGGATTTAAAGGGAATCCCCACGCCGAAAAAACGGCGTGTGGGGTCCCCCCAAATCCATCTCAGACCCTTATCCGAGCACGCAGCCTGGCAGGCCAGGAAAGGGGTGGGGACGAGCGTGCGCCCCCCCCTCCTGAGCCATACCAGGCCGCGTGCCCTCAACATGGGGGGTGCCCTGGGGAAAGGGGGGCCGTGCGCCCCCCCCCACCCCAAAGCACCTTGTCCCTATGTTGATGAGGACAAGGGCCTCTTCCCGACAACCCTGGCCGTTGGTTGTCGGGGTCTGCGGGTGGGGGATTATCGGAATCCGGGAGCCCCCTTTAATAAGGGGGCCTCCAGATCACGGCCCCCCACCCTATGTGAATGAGTATGGGGTACGATGTAGCCGCGCTGTGCTGGGACTTATATAGGGACAAGGGGACAGGGTCACATGCTCATGTCACATGGTAACCCCGCCCCCCTGTGATGTCACAGTCCCAGCATCCTCCGGGACTGTGACATCACAAGGGGGCGGGGTCACCATGTGACATGAGCATGTGACCCTGTCCCCTTGTCCCTATATAAGTCCCAGCACAGCGCGGCTCTGGCATTCCGGCCAGAGACAGCGACGGGTCAACATCGGAAGAAGAAGAAGAAGGCGGCGCCGGCGGCACGGAAAACGACGACCGTGGCAAGAACAGAAGAGACGCCGGAAGACCCTCGAAGGCGGATCGAGACCCCCAGACGACGGCGTCGACGACGAAGAAGGTAGCCGGCCTCAGGTAGCCGGCCTCCTCTGCTCGGTAAAAGAGCTAGGTAAATGGCGGAGGAGTCCGGCGAGAAGACCCCCCAAGACGGAAGAAGACCCCCGGAGCAGTGCAATAAAATATTTTTTCAAAATTGTGTGTTTTTTTTCTTTACAATTTACACCTTAGGTGAATGGGTAGGGGTACATCGTGCCCCATACTCATTCACATAGGGTGGGGGGCCGGGATCTGGGGGCCCCCTTATAAAAGGGGGCTCCCAGATTCCGATAAGCCCCCACCCGCAGACCCCGACAACCAACGGCCAGGGTTGTCGGGAAGAGGCCCTTGTCCTCATCAACATGGGGACAAGGTGCTTTGGGGTGGGGGGGCCACACGGCCCCCCTTTACCCAGGGCACCCCCCATGTTGAGGGCATGCGGCCTGGTATGGCTCAGGAGGGGGGGGGGCGCTCGCTCGTCCCCACCCCCTTTCCTGGCCTGCCGGGCTGCGTGCTCGGATAAGGGTCTGAGATGGATTTGGGGGGGACCCCCACGCCGTTTCCCCCCCCCCCGTCTACCTGCAGCTACGTTCTAAATCAACGGACTGCTCCGTGTGTGGGCAAGTCCATTCATTTTCAAAAGTCCCGCAGACTTTTTCCCGCGGATTGCCCACCGGAGAAGTCCGGGCGTGTGTGGTTAAGTCACACGCTCGGAGGTCCGGGCGTGTATGGGCAAGTCCCCCCTCGGAAGGTCCGGCGGACAAAGTCCGAACGTGTGTACGCGGCATTAGACTTACTTATTAACTTAAGTTGATCCCCAAAAGGGGTTAAAGTGTTTAGGTAAAGGTGTCATAGAGTGGATCCTCGTGGGAAGTATAAAGGAACGATTGAAGATCCCTTTGAACACATTTATTGCTGCACATAATGGGGGACATGTCACTTTATATTTTGAACAAATGAACTTTGTGTGGACTTGGCATGGAGAATCCCACATGCACTCTATATGAATTGTATGCATTTGTACTTTATTTGGACAAAAGTACATTTTTGATTAATTTTTAATAACTCTTTTCTATGTTGATTACGTTATTTAATTTTTTTTCATATGTTTTGTAGTTGCAGAGTTGGTTGGCATAAAACTTTGAACATATTTACTTGTAGATGTAGAAAATGTAGATATACAGCAGGGATATGCAATTAGAGGTCCTCCAGCTGTTGCAGAACTACAAGTCCCATGAGGCATAGCAAGACGCTGACACCCACAAGCATGACACCCAGAGGCAGAGGCATGATGGGACTTTTTTGGGTAGTTTTGCAACAGCTGGAGGTCCGCTAATTGCATATCCCTGATATACAGTAATGATAGGATTCAATAAGATTGTTTTGTAATTGCAGAGTTGGTTGGCATAACTTTAAACATATTTAGTACTTGTAGATGTAGAAAATGTAGATATACAGTAATTTTAGAATTCAATAAGATTGAAAGCACTATAAACTTAGGAACATTAGAGTAGAGGATAGCTTGACAGATTAGGTTAGGTGGATAAGAGGCTCTGAAGAAATACTGGAACCTAGCATGGGAGAAAGAGTTTAAAGAACTAGAGAGCAGGAGGCCCTGGGAGATAAAGAGAGGACAGTTTTGGTAGTATTGAAACAAAATTGGTGAGCTGTAAATTGCTTTGTATGTTGTTGTTGTGAGTATTTTCAATGTATTTGTTGGTGAGCTGAGGCCAGTTGAGGGATTGTCAGAAAGGGGCAGCAGACACTGAAGGTAAGGTGAATAAATATGGCAGCACCATTCATAAGAGACTAAACCCTTTTTAGAGGTAGGCTAAAGAGGAGAGAGTTTCAATAGTTGTGTTATGCAATAAGAAAGTGTGTATCTTGGAGATGCTATGGAGGTAAAATTAGCAAGATTTTTGGGGGTGGGAGGAATTATGATGTGTTCATTTTTGGAAATCCTGAGGGAGTGATGCAACATCCATACTAATAAGTCACTTAGAGAGGCTGAAGGGGTTCTTGGAAGCAGGAGAATAAGGAGTTTTTAGATTGTGAATATCCTGGGGGTCAGTGGACATCCTGGGGGTGAGTATACCCCTCAAGATGGCCCAAATACCCCACAAGACTGAGGGAAGCAGGAGGGTGAGATGGATAAGATAGGAGTAAGATTTATATGAGGTTCACAGTATCCTGGAATTTATGTTATTATTTTGGTTCAGAATGGGCAGGAAGGTGTGAGTATAGTAATAAGGAGAGGGCAGGTCTGAGGGAGATATGCATAGCCTGTTGGATGAAGAGGAGGGGCAAAGGAATGAGAGTTTAAGGAGAGAGGAAGTGAAAATCTAAAGAAGAGAAAGCATGTAACAGAGTGTAACAGAGTGGCGAGAGTAGGAAACAGAAACAGACTGGGAAAGAAAGCAATGTGTCTGATGTGGGTCACTCTTGTTTGTGCCTTGGCTGAAAGGTCATGTTTTACCCCTTCCGCTGGCTCCCTCCCGGCTCTTTAAGGGTTCTAGATGCTGGGAGGTGGAGGCAGGCATTTGGGTCATGTGACCGCTATGATTGGCTGTCGCAGTGTTCACGTGATCAAAAAGCTCCAGATAGCTAGTATGCCTTTTTTTCGGTAACCGCTGGCTACCGTGATGTGAGCGTGCAGGGATCGCGATATTAGTGTCGCGAGTGGTTTACACAGGGCCGCATATATGCGGCCCCTCAGCATGAATGCCCACATGCTGAGAGGCCAGTGATGTTTGTTCGGCCGGCGTGAAGAGGTTAAATGCACTGTACTTGAGCAGAGATGTACTTAGGCAGACATGCCTCTCTGTGCTAAACTAAATTTATAGAGAGATAGGGTGGAGGAGTGCTTGACAATTAATCAATTAGATACAAGGTTGAAACGGAAAACTTTTGATATTATGACAGACCATAAGGCAGACTGGCATCATAAAAATAAGATCATAGTTACATAGTAGGTGAGGTTGGAAAAAAGTCCATCAAGT
This sequence comes from Lithobates sylvaticus, assembly GCA_028564925.1. Taxonomy (NCBI): domain Eukaryota; kingdom Metazoa; phylum Chordata; class Amphibia; order Anura; family Ranidae; genus Lithobates; species Lithobates sylvaticus. Next base: position 274,100,909 of record CM053030.1, read on the forward strand.
CCAACCTATGTGTGTGATTATATGTCAGTATTACATTGTATACACCTGTATGTTGTGGTCGTTCAGGTGCTTATCTAATAGTTTTTTGAAACTATCGATGCTTCCCGCTGAAACCACCGCCTGTGGATGGGAATTCCACATCCTTGCCGCTCTTACAGTAAAGAACACTCTACACAGTTTAAGGTTAAACCTAATTTCTTCTAATTTTAATGAGTGGCTATGTGTCTTATTAAACTCCCTTCCGCAGAAAAGTTTTATACCTATTGTGGGGTCTCCAGTGTGGTATTTGTAAATTTAAATCATATCCACTCTCAAGTGTCTCTTCTCCAGAGAGAATAAGTTCAGTGCTCGCAACCTTTCTTCATAACTAATATCCTCCAGTCCCTTTATTAGCTTTGTTGCGATTCTCTGTACTCGCTCCATTTCCAGTACATCCGTCTTGAGAACTGGTGCCCAGAACTGGACAGCATACTCCAGGTGAGGCCGGACCAGATTCTTGTAGAATGAGAGAATTATCGCTTTATCTCTTGAGTTAATTCCCCTTTTTAATGCATGCCAATATTCTGTTTGCTTTGTTAGCAGCAGCTTGCATGCCATTGCTCAGCCCACCATCTACTAGGACCCCCGGTCTTTTTCCATCCTTGATTCCCCCAGAGGTCCCCCCCCCCAGTGAGTAGATTACATTCGTATTTTTGCCACCCAAATTCATTTTTTTACATTTTTCCACATTAAACCTAATTTGCCATGTAGTTGCCCACCCCATTAATTTGTTCAGATCTTCTTGTAAGGTTTCCACATCATGCGTAGAAGTTTTTTGCCCTGATTAGCTTAGTATTGTCCGCAAATACAGAGATTGAACAGTTTACCCCATTCTCCAGGTCGTTTATGAACAAATTAATTAGGATTGGTCCCAGCACAGAACCCTGGGGGACTCCACTTTCCACCCCTGACCATTCTGAGTACACCCCATTTATCACTACCCTCTAAACTCGCCCTTATAGCCAGTTTTTAATGTACTCAGCCTATGGTCCATGCCATATTTTCTCTATGGTCCATGCCAATGAAGCTTACTTTGTACAGTAAACATTTATGGGGAACTGTGTCAAATGCTTTTGCAAAATCAAGATACACCACATCTACGGGTCTTCCATTATCTAGATAGCAGCTCACTTCCTCATAAAAAGTTAATAGATTGGCTTGGCAAGAATAATTCTTCATGAATCCATGCTGATTACTGCTAATGATACCGTTTCCGTTACTAAAATCTTGCATATAGTCCCTTATCATCCCCTCCAGAGCTTGCATACTATTGATGTTAGGCTAACTGGTTTGTGATTCCCAGGGATGTATTTCGGCCCTTTTTTAAATATTGGTGCTACATTGGTTTTCTCCAATCAGCTGGCGCCATTCCAGCTAGTAGACTGTCAGTAAAAATTAGGAACAATGATCTGGCAATTACTTGACTGAGTTCCCTAAGGACACTCGGGTGCAAGCCATCTGATCCCGGTGACTTATTAATGTTAAGTTTTCATCTGTTAGCCATGAGGGTGCTTCCTGTGATGTGTCATGAGGATAAACACTGCAGTTTTGGTTACTGAAGCCCCCCGATTCCCTCGTGAAGACTGGGATTTTTTTTGCTTTCCTCCACTATGTGTCTTTCATTTTCTAGCTTAGCAGCCCTAATTGCACCCTTACAATTCTTGCTGCATTCTTTGCAAAGTCTGAATGCTGATGATGATCCCTCAGCCTTGTATATTTTGAAGGCCTTCTCCTTTGCCTTTATATGCATTTTTACATTGGAGTTAAGCCATCCAGGACTTTTGTTCGATCTTTTAAATTTATTCTCAAATGGGATGCACTGACTCATGCCCTTATTTAATATGCTCTTAAAGGAAACCCATCTCACCTCTGTGTTCTTTGTTCCTAAGATTCTATCCCAATTTATATCTTCTAGCAAGGTTCCTAGTTTAGGGAAGTTGGCTCTTTTGAAATTCATTGTCTTTGTATTCCCCTTATGTTTCCTATTTGTGTGATTTATACTGAAGATAATTGACCTGTGATTGCTGTTTCCTAAATTGCCCCTTATTTCCACATCCGTGATCAGGTCTGTATTGTTGGTAATCAGTAGGTCTACTAATGTTTGTTTCTAGTTGGTGCGTCTATCATCTGACCCATGAAATTGTCCTGCGAGACATTTAGGAACTGGCGAGCCTTAGACAAATGCGCGGTTCCTTCCGCCCAGTCTAAGTCTGGATAATTAAAATCCCCTATTATGATGACACTTCCCATCCTTGCTGCTAATCCAAATTGTGATAGGAGGTCCGTCTCCCCCTCCTCCTTCAGGTTAGGGGGCCTAAAGCATACTCCAAGTATTATTTTCCCCTTAGTTTCATCCCTTTGGAGCTCTACCCATAACGATTCCACCTCCTCCCTAGCTCCCTTAGTGATGTCATCTCTCACATTCACTTGTACATTATTCTTGGCATACAGGCATCCCCCTCCTGCTTTTTTACCCTCTCTATCCCTGCGATAAAGGGAATACCCTTGAATGGGACAATTTCAGCCAATCATGAGAGCTGTTGAACCAAGTCTTTGAAATTCCCAAAAAATCTAAATCCTCCTGGTACAACAGTATCTCTAGTTCTCCCATCTTGTTCACCAGCCTCCTGGTATTGGTGAACATACCACATAGTTTAGACCGGTCGCATACTGTCCTCTTATTGAGTGTTCCGAGATTGCAAATACGACTTATTACTATACTTACCATGGGTTTATGTGCTTTAGTCAGCCTACCACTAATGCCCCCAATGCTACCCTCTGGAATATGTTCCACGCTGACTATCTCTACCTCTGGACACTCCCCCCATCGCCTATTTTAAAAGCCCTGCTAACCTTTCAAAGAGATCAGCTCTTTGATCAAGCAAAGTAAACATCTCTCAGAAATACAGAAAAACTTTAGTATTCATATATGCCCAGCAGATAAATGGGCAACTTGTAATTTTCAGTCATTCATAATGGATAAATGGTTAGGGTGGAATTACCATAACCTTTTGCCAATACTTGTTTGACTTGTTTTGGAAGTATGTATTTATACACAGGTGTTTTTCCTTCAGAATCCTAGGTTCACTTGTATAATTTATATGCATTTTTAGGTGAATTGGGGGGTAGCAAATTTAATGCAAAAGAAAAAAACAAATTAAATACATACTGTATGTTTTGGGCAGATATTTATAGAGACATATTGTATATGAGCAAATGTAGCTTTATTCAATGTGGTCTTTCAATGTGAGGTTCTGAGGGAGTATGGCTACTACCTGACAGTACACCCCTCTATAATAAGTAAGAATGCCTGGTGAGTGACCTCCAAGTGCAAACTGGTAGCAAAATGTGGTGGCCTCTGTTAAGAAGTGTACCTTCAACTGTCTGGGTAAAACTCAAGACTAGGGTTGAGCGAACCCGAACTGTAAAAAATGCCTGCCTGCACCCGGAAGTGACAGCCAGCTGAAGAGGTCCAAGATGTTGGCATGGGACCTATTGTGTGGTACCCGAATAGTGAATCACAGTGGGACAATGGCAGATTTGGTGTGGGTGATTATGTGCTTTGAAGAGCACCACAGTACTGTAGGCAAGTGGGGAAAAAATTGAGTGTGGGGGGGGGGGGGGCATCAGTATCACTTTAAAGCCTTGTACACACAATCCGCCTGTTTTTTTTGCATGCTAGTCGCATATTGAACATTAAGAGTTTACTAAAGTTACGAAGACTCTCGTACGACAGAAATAGAAAATCGGAAGTGATGTCATGTGTTGTAATGTATTTGTATTGTATTCTCGAAGGACAACTGTACTGATTACTGAAACTTTTTCATGCATGTCCGATTGGATAATATCAGATGAACTGTCATGATCGGCTCTCAAAACCTCTGTACTAACGATCTGATTATCGTACGATCCATTCGAAAGTGGTATTTTTCATATGGTTTTCTGATCCTGTGTACGGGCCTTAAAGTTGAATTCTGGTTTGTAGAAAAAATACCCCATGCAGTGATGCTCACTTTGTCTAGAGGATGATTAAACAATTCCTCACTCCCCCGAGCAGTCGGTGCTCTCTGACATTCCCAGGTTGTGGGTGGATCCTCTGCATCTTCAGGTACAATGCAGGACCAGGATATATAGATAGATAGATAGATAGATAGATAGATAGATAGATAGATAGATAGATAGATAGATAGATAGATTGTTCAGTTGCTATGCTGTTCTTGAAAGGAGATTAACTAAATACATTTTAATGTACTGCTTTATTAAACAACATGTGTCATTACTCAATACTGAGTACATAAAGGTATAGTTTTGTAAATGTTATGCTCCTGTAATGAACAGTGTAGGTGCCATGCCATTCACAGGGCATAGGTAGCTATGTTGCATCACTGACTTGCATTGCACATGCATAACAGCCTAAATTCTCCCTAAAGGTAAGTGGGGGTTGCCCTAAGTTAAGACATGCAGCTGCCACTAAACATCATCTTTTTCTAGTCAGATATGTTCCTGTATGCTTATGGCATAAGATAACACTATTTTATTATATTATATAGTTATTGCATGCTACTACTAATACTACTTTTTACAAGAAGTGTTTACATTAATGATCAAATACTATGGTAATAAAATAGGAGCAGTAGTTGTATGGGTTTTTTCTTCACATAAATCAAAATGTAGTCTTTTTTAGGTACTTTAATTTAAATATTTCAATTTTTTCATAATTACATGTTTATATAAAGGTTAAATAAATATAGTGATTGCAGATTTGTCATCATTAAGTCTGCAACATTGTAATAGTTAACAAACATTGCTAAATGGATGAAAAATAAGCTTCCTCTTTTCCCGATGAATTATTTATGCTTAAATGGCTGTGCTCTGAATCTTACAGTTCACTGGCTGACTTATATAATACCAGTCAGAGTAACATCATTTTCAGTTAAACCTGATAGAGAAAGTATGAAATTCTAACATAAACAAACAATCTGTTTGTTTTTGCTTGAGTTTTATACCGTATATACTTTTCCGGGAGGGTCACATAATTTTTGTCCCTTTGCTTTGGCAAAATGGTTTGTAATATTACTGACAGCAGACATGAGTTCCAAATAAATATTAACTTGGTTTTTAATGCATAATTCATCTTTAGAGTCTACATTACTTCAAACCAAGTCACTCCTGTCAATTCATTTTCGGAATCCATCTTAAATATATTCAAGCATCATGGATTCTTAGGAATCCAGTATGCATTTTTTTTTCTTTAGTTAGTGATTTCAAATTTAAATTTAAAATTTGTTAATCATTATTTATCAGTTAAGCACTGAACTATGTGCTGCTGAGTCAATACCAAGTCAATATGCACAAGACAAATGTTTTCATTTACCCATATAAGGTAGTAATTACTGAGTTATGGAAATTATGATTATAATAATATAATAATAAATATAATTCAGTGATAGGATGCTGTCACTAGCTCTTCTGGTTGTTTTAATCTTTATGGTTGTTTAGTCATCACTCTAAAGACATGTGTGAAAAAAAAAAGTGATAATATAAGTTGTTAGTACATTAAGTACATTCAGTAAATAGGCACATGTAATACTTGACAAACACTGTGTGATTTCTGCACGTAAAAACAAAATTGTCTGTAGACGTGTAACAAAAGGTGGAGCTAGGTCAAAAAATTACCTGTCACAACACTTTGCTTTGTTAAAAGCCATAATTTGCAACTTTTTCTAAAACATGTTTGAGTGGTTTTGAGAAACAGGAGTTCTGGGAGGTCCCCAGTCCTGTGGCATTAAAAGTACTTAGCGGTCCAACTGAAGCTTTGAGGAGTGCAGTACAAGTGACCCTCAGGTTGAGGAAAGTGGTAGGTGGGAGAATAGTTAACTGCATAGACAATTATTCAGGGGGTGGACAGTCTTCGTTTTAGGAGAGCAGCTGATGCTTATCAGCTGACAGGGGAATTATGGTTGCTCAGGGGGCAGACAACTGCTTTTCAGTGAGGAGTCACAGGGGCTCCGCCTCTGAGGGCCTCCCTGGTTTGAAACTACAATGTGATAGACTGCCGTTATAAACTGTTGTGTGAATGATTGCCCTGTGAGAGGCTGCCATGTTTGAAAAATAGAATGATAGAATGCTATCTTAGAGAAGGTCAGTTAGAGCTTGCTCATTCGGAGATAGACTTTCCTGTTTAGACTGACATGTTGAGGATAGACTGTCTTGTTAGAGATTTTTATTATTCTACCACTCTTTGTATAGTAATATATAGTTACCAAAATAAACTATCCCTGTTCAACTTCACTTCAGTATCACATCACTTTAGTATCACTTGCCAAAGTACAACAATGTCATCCTTGGAGTCACAGCAGAATGATGCTATACACTGCCTTAACGTTTATGAGTTTGAATCTTATTAAGCAATTCTGGTAAAAGCATGGGAAGCTGAGAACTGCCATGGGAGACATGTACCAATGGCAATGAAGAGGGGAGTGTGTCGTTATCATGTAGCTTTGGGGGTAACATGAAAAAATACAATAATAAAACCGCAGCTCCCTAATATGACAACAGCCAATCAAATATTCTATATAAATCATGTGCATAAAAATGTGAAGGTGGAAATCACAACCAAGTAAATGCATAAATAAACTAAAAAGTCAGAAATGTGCATTGCTTCCACCATCCAAAAAAGGGGGACACCATATGCAAATGGGTGTAAGACGCACTCCCCAGCTCACCAGCTGCCAATGCAGCAAGTCACGCATTGGATATCATCAATTATCAATCTCAGCTTACACTCTATGGACATCCGTCTTTATCCATCCACCTGAGGTCCTTAGACTGTAGCAGCAGCCTACCACTGGGGGAGATTTGGAAAAGCCCATAACGCCATTAGATGGAAAACAGGCGCTCGTGTAAGGTGCCAAATACAAAAACGGACCAGATATAGTATAGTAATTTATTAATAATATGTAAGAATCACATAAAAACGATAAACATCCAGATGCCGAACAGTAAAATAATTTACAGCAGTACACTTACTCAGATGGCTGCCAGCTCTGAGGCCGGAAGTTGTGGCATTATGTCAGTGTATAGCTCCTTAAAGTCTATGAAAAAATACAACTTATAGAAATTACAAGCTTGAGTTATGCCTCGGAATTGTACGTTGGTTTATGGTGCAGAACAATTTTCATTGACAGCATCAGTGAAATTTGCCTATGGAATTGATGTTTTTTCCTTCCACAATTAGCTTGGCTTTCCCACAGCAGAGAGAGAAACAAGCTTTGTCATCAGTCGGTAACAGGCCTCATTTGACCAGAGGGTAGAAATGTGACAGTGGTTTGCTAAGCCTCTAATATAAGTTATGGTTGAACAAACAGATCACTGGGTTGAAAAATCCTGATCAGCTAATCAGGTTCAGCAAATCAGAAATGTTACATTTTCTATTGTCTAGGTAAACTAATTATGAATGACAGCATGAGAACTGGACTGCAGGAATCTTACAGAATTCCATGTTCTAGTTACTATAATATAATATAATATAGTTATTATAATAAATCCCTAAGAGACTTCTTTAAACTGGGGTTGAAAATTATAGTACTAAGATCCCCTAATTGTCTTTTTTTTTTAGTAAAGAGGAGATCTAGCATAGGATTGGTTGAACTAGATGGACTTGTGTCTCTTTTCAGTCAAACTAACTATGTAATTATGTAACTATATTGGAGTTTCCCGGTGAACTTGGTAAGTCTGAAGGGTGCTGAAAGACACTGCAGTGGGTCGCATACTTTCAATCCTCTTTCTATAAGGGTGGTTGCATATATATCTGGTGAGCTAGACTGGTAGAGCTTGTGAAGGGGGGTAGGGGGAGGGGAGGACTGAATTTTGTAAAAAATAGTAAAAAGCACCTGTGGAAAAAATACCATCAGATCAGCAAAATGAAACCCAGTGAAGCAGATCGGGTAAATCGCTGGCACTACAAAGTTTGCTCATCTCTGATGTTTTATCTATTGTAACATAACTCAATACCTACAAAAATAATCTGTTTTACATTATACCATTGTGACACACTCTCAAACTGACATCTAAGCCTCAAGCATTATAGCGGTGCCAAAAAAATAGAAAACATGCTCAGTGATGCATTCTTAAGCATGTGGATTGAAGTAAAAGGCAATGTTATATAGATTAAAATGTTTCATATAATTCAATTATTCACTACTTGCATAAACAAATTTTATATAAAAATGTTTATAGGTAATTTGTTAGCAAATGATTATAAATACTAAAGTTATAGTCAAAAGCAGAAATTGTGAGTTTATCCCGAAAGGTTTAATACATGGGTGACTTCCTGTAGTTATTATTTAATTTCATTGTAATTAACATTATTAAGACCATATGTTTATTGTTGCTAAATTGATAATGACAAAATTGTTTATACAATATGATAAAACGTCTTATACAAATTTCATATTCTTAAACTGGTATGAAAGAACAGAACACTAACTGAAAGAAAAACCCTGATAGCTTAACCACTTCAGCTCCGGAAGAATTTACCCCCTTCCTGACCAGAGCCCTTTTTGCGATTCGGCACTGCATCGATTTAACTGACAATTGCGCGGTCGCGCGGTGTGGCTCCCAAACAAAATTGATGTCCTTTTTTCCCCACAAATAAAGCTTTCTTTTGGTGGTATTTGATCACTCCTGCGGTTGTTATTTTTTGCGCTATAAACAAAAAAAGAGCATCAATTTTGAAAAAAACACATTATTTTTTACTTTTTGCTATAATAAATATCCCCCAAAAATATATTAAAAAAATGTTTTCCTCAGTTTAGGCCGATACGTATTCTTCTACATATTTAAAAAAAAAAAAAATTGCAATAAGCGATTATTGATTGGTTTGCGCAAAAGTTATAGCGTTTTACAAAATAGGGGATAGTTTTATGGACTTTTTATTAATAATTTTTTTTTTAAATGGCGGCGATTTTTATCATGACTGCGACATTATGGTGGACACATCGGACATTTTTTACATATTTTTGGGACCATTGACATTTATACAGCAATCAGTGCTATACAAATGCACTGATTCCTGTGTAAATGACACTGGCAGTGAAGGGATTAACCACTAGGTGGCAGTGTAGGGGTTAAGTGTGTCCTAGGGGCGTGTTTCTAACTGTGGGGGCGTGGCTGTGTGTGTCACGTCACTGATCTCTGCTCCGATCACACAGAGCAGAGATCAGTGACACTGTCACTAGGCAGAACGGGGAGATGCTTGTTTACAGTAGCATCTCCCCGTTCTTCCTCTCCGTGAGGCGATTGCGGGTATCCCTATTATACCTATATAAATATAATATATAAATATACCTATTATACCTATATAAATATATAATATATATAATATATATATATATATATATATATATATATATATATATATATATATATATATATATATGTGTATATATACTAATATATATATCTTTATACACCTAAAATTAACTAGTCACGCTTTAAGTGCCGTCAATTGTTAATGGCACCTCAAACGTGCAAAAAATGCTTGACAAATTAATCAAAACATGCAGTAAAAAAAAACATGCAAACCACAACACGCCAAAATGCCCTATGAGCTACTCTGCCGCATTTGTCGCTCGAAGAGCAGCCTGTTTAACTCAATGGGCTGACCCCTAGCTTCCATACTCCTAGTCTTATGTGTGGTACTCCCATTGATCAATACCAGAGAATATTAAGAAACTGCTCTAGTGATGCAACATTCAAATAATAATCTAAACAACTACTAAACAAGTTCAGAGAAAGGGGATGTAGGCAAAAGGATCTCAAAGCTCCTTATCGCAGAGATAAAACGGTGTGACAAGGGCACGTACAGCCCTTAAAGACAGATAATAAATGTAGTAATGAGAGGTTTATAAGATTCATTACAAAATACTACAAACATCTTACAGCCCTGGTGTTAAACCTGTGGCCCCTTGGAGTTTGCAGTGTGGTCCTCGGAAACCCAGCATGGGAGCTTTGCTTTGTAATAGGGCTGTGGTCAATAGCAGTTTCATGTGACATGTCCTCAGTCTCTTCTCTGACTGTCATCTACAGCATGACTCTAATCTACAACCATTAATTTAGCACAGTCTCTGACAGGGGGACGCCATGCCCCTATGACAGAAGCCGACCCGACTCCAGTACACCCATGGGCCAATGCCGCCCGGCATTCGGCCCGTGTGTACTATCTTTAAGTCTTCAACAGTCTATTGCATCATTACATATAATAAATATTATATGCAGCCCTTTGGTGACATCAGGCCTGCATTTGAGGCTCCATATACCTTCTAAGTTGGCAACCACTGACCTACAGCCATACAATGTATCCTAGCTCAACACTGTCACTGGCTTACAGAAGTCCCTGTCATTTCTAAATTCAGTACGTTACCAACTTAATTGTTATACAGTAGTAACAAATAAATGACGCCCTTGTGTTACAGTTAGTATTTCCCCCACCATGGATTACAAGGTGCTGTGTACAGATAGCCACTCATAGACATGATGCAACTCTACTCAGTTATACGTCAGTACTCATGTAAACACTCATATAGTGTATGGGCATATTACAAGAATAGAATATTGGTAATATGTATTATTTTGCCCAGTACCAGTGTGGTGCGTTGTGCTAAACGAGACAATATCATCTCAGAGCCATGCAAAATTGTGCTTTTGCTGGCACGCCCAAGAATTCTCTGGCTCTGGAGATGACACACGTGCCAGATGACAGAGCAAGAAGACTCCTGAGAACATAGCAGAGAAGAGAAGGATCTTACCTTCACAGCTATGCATGATAGATGAGATTCCTTATAAATGAAACATATTACTCAATAAAAGTTTATTTGGAATATTGGCATACTGGTGACAATTTGATGGATCAGTGTTTTCACAAATAGCTCTGCACATTATGTTAGTCACTGATGCACAATTTGACTTAATAACTACATTATTTCCCCATGTTATGCTATAAAAAAAAATATCTCTTGCTAGTCTATATATTTGCAAATATAATTGTAAAATTTTAAGAGATGTACACTTGATACTATTTCTACCTAAAAGAATAAAAATGTAGATTTACAGGCAATTAGTGGAAGGGAAATCTAACAGCATTTAGCTTTTTTTTCATTGACTTTTCCACAACCTATAGTAAATTGCATCTGTGTTTTTACCATTAAAGATCATTAATGGTATTTAAAAAGGAAACACGTTATCCAGTTTAATGTTGCATTATGTTTACAGTGGTTGTAAAGGCTAAAGGTTTTTAACCTTAATGGATTCTCTGCATTAAGTTAAAAAACCTTTAGGTGCATCTCCCCCCCTCCCCCCAAATACTCACCTGTGCGCGATCTCAGTCCAGCAGTGGGCTTTCTCCCCCTTCTCACTGCACTCAGTGAGAGCAATTGGCTCCTGCTGCTGTCAATCAAATCCAATAATGAGGGAGCAGCGGGGCCGGAGACACATTGTGTGGGTCAATAGACACTGGAGGGAGCCCGCATAGGTACCAAGTATCCACCCCCACCCCCAGCAAGCCGCTTGCTAAGGGGGTACTCAAAGGCAGGAAGAGCCAGGAGCACCAGCGGAGACCCCAGAAGAGAAGGATCAGGGTTGTTCTGTGCAAAAATATTGAACAGAGCAGATAAGTATAAAATGTTTGTTATTAAAAAGATAAACTTTATTATCACTTTAAGGTGACTTTATGAGCAGGTACTTCTTTTTTTTTTTTATTTATTTCTTTACAGGAAAACAGAGATAAATAAAGTACACGCAAAAGAAAGATATAACGTAACATTTACATATTGTGTCTCATTATCTTCATGTTACCTACATGCTTCAACCTTTACATATTCGAAATCTGTAGACCTGTTATTTTTATCCCAACATTTCCCTCTTAAATTCCCCTTTATATCCTACTGTACTAAGGGATCCGATATTCCGTAAATAATTGCGTGATTCTCTGAACTTCCTGCCAGAAGTATTTAATTATTGGGCATGTCCAGAAAATATGTGCTATAGTGCATCTCTCTTGGCAGCCCCTCCAGCACCTATCTGATGCTTTTTGGGAGAATTTATTCATTAATGAGGGAGTGTAGTACCAACACGTTAATAATTTATAATTCAGTTCCTGAATCTTGGTACATCTAGGTGAATTTAGAGTTAGATATATTATTTTCTGTCGTTGGTCTATTGTGAAGATTTGTTCCAAATCTCTCTCCCATTTTCCCAAGCTTAACATTCTGAAGTGCTCTGGAGGGGCAGTCAACAAGGCATATATCTTAGAAATAACATGGGAGAGAGGCCCCTTCTCCTCACAATACCTCTCAAATTTTGTGCTTGGGCGACTATAGCTTTCTTGTGACCCCAAGGTTTCCAAAAAATGTCTACTCTGCCGTGCCTGCCAAAGGGGTAATTCAAACTGACCTCCTGAATACGTAAATAAATCTATTGTTGGCCATTTGTTGAGGCTAATAAAATGCGAGGCTTGGAAGATGCCTTTTTCTTTAAATTTCTTAAATTTTGGTGAAAACACCTCCTATTTGACTAACGAATGCCAAAGGGATGGACACCGGCAATGCCTGGAAGAGATACAGGAATTTTGGTACAATATTCATTTTCAATGTTACTTTTCCCAAACCAGGAGTGCCTGGCTTTGCTCCATTTTTCCAACAGGACTGTTACTTCTCTGATTAAATGTAAGTAGTTCAGGACGTATATATCTGTTAGCTTCGGTGGGATCTGTATTCCTAGGTATTTTAATGCTCTTGATGTCCACCTAAGCTTAAAACTATTTTCTAGGTTCTTTTGTAAGGGGCTCTCCAGGGACACCCCCATCGCCTCCGACTTGCTGTAGTTTATCTTAAAATTCGACAGAGCTCCATAGTTTTCAACTTCCTTTATAAGGTTTGGTAATGATATTTGTGGATTCGTAACTGAAAAAAGTAAGTCATCCGCATATGCGGAAACTTTATACTCATGTTTTCCCATACAAATACCTCTGATATCGGGGTTCTGTCTAATTTTGTTTAGTAAAGGCTCCAGAGTCAAGACAAATAATAGAGGCGATAAGGGGCATCCCTGGCGCGTCCCGTTTGATATTGGGAAGTATTCTGAATATACTACATTGGCCTTTACCAAGGCTTGTGGTAAAGAATATATCCCTGCTATCCAATGTAACATTCTGTCTCCCATTCCCATATGTTTTAACACTCCCCTCATGAAGATCCAATTGACCCTATCAAAGGCCTTTTCCACGTCTGTGTTTACAAAGACACTTGACATCCCCCTTTGATTTACATATTGGACCAAGTTTAATACTTTAATGGTACTATCTCTGGCTTCACGTGTGGGGACGAACCCCACTTGATCCAAATGTACCAGCTGCGTCAAATAAGGTTGTATGCGAGATGCAAGTATCTTTGTGAATATTTTCATATCGACGTTTAGTAATGCTATCGGACGGTAACTACTGCACACCGACTGATCCTTCCCTTCTTTAGGTATTACTACGATATGTGCCCTCAACGCCTCCACTGGTGGAGATGATATTTGTCCCCATGTATTAAAGGTTTTAGTCATGTATGGGCTTAGTACTGGGAAAAAGCTTTTAAGATATTGTAAGGAAAACCCATCTGGGCCAGGTGCCTTCCCATTTTTCATCGTCCTCAACCTCCCTGGCGGTGTTCCCGAGTCTGGCTCGGGTTGAGTTTTTTCTACCAGGAGCGGTAACCCCGAGCCAGACTCGGGCTGCATTGCAGGATACAGGGGGAAGTTACTTACCTTTTCCCCTGGATCCTGCGATGTCTCCCCGCTGTGTGAGCGAGCCGTCCGCTCGCTCGATTCACACAGTGCCCGAGTGCCGCTGATCTCCGTTCCCTGCGACGTTCCGACGCACGGGAGCGGAGATCGGCGCCAAATTCAAAAAAGTTTAAAAACACAATACACATACAGTACTGTAATCTTACAGATTACAGTACTGTATACAAAAATACACATCCCCTTTGTCCCTAGTGGTCTGCCCAGTGCCCTGCATGTCATTTTATATAACAAAAAGATTTTTTTCTGCCTGGAAACTGGAGATTGTCCATAGCAACCAAAAAGTGTCCCTTTATGTCAAAAGTGGTTTTAGACAGCTAGAAAACACAGATAAAAAAATTAGAATCACAATTTATCATCAAACAATAAATTTAATGACAGCGACTATTCTGCAACTGAGCAAATTTCAGTGTTTTTGATTTGATTATATTATTGAATCATTTTTAGATATATTTTTTTTATATTATAATTTATGATTTTGTGTTTCAAACTTTATCATACCCGGGATGTCTACTAGACTCTGGTTCGGACAGATTTAAGTGAGTTATTCATAAGAATTGCATGCCTACAATATAAAAACGCCAAATTTCCATGCAAAATAATTGTACCGCTTTCAGCACTAAATTCCAGACAGAATCATACCGCCAGGGAGGTTAATGCTGTTTACACTTCCTCTGTTGTGATTGGCATCTCCATCTCCAAACGAGCTGGGGATGGCAATCTGGCTAACTGTGAGGAGGTCAAATATTCTTCCATCAGCGAGGAGGATAAGGGAGGAACCGGTAGATTATATAATGCCCTATAGAATTCTCTGAATTCCCTTACAATATCTTTAGGCATCAGAGTTTTTTGACCTCCTTTTGTTTTAACCACTTCAGCCCCGGACCAATTGGCAGCCAAAGGACCAGGCCCCTTTTTGCAATTCGGCACTGCGTCGCTTTAACTAACAATTGCGCGGTCATGCGACGTGGCTCCAAAACAAAATTGGCGTCCTTTTTTTCCCACAAATAGAGCTTTCTTTTGGTGGTATTTGATCGCCCCTGCGGTTTTTATTTTTTGCGCTATAAACAAAAATAGAGCGACAATTTTGAAAAAAATGCAATATTTTTTACTTTTTGCTATAATAAATATCCCCAAAAAATATATAAAAAAACATTTTTTTTTCCTCAGTTTAGGCCGATACGTATTCTTCTACATATTTTTGGTAAAAAAAATCGCAATTAGCGATTATTGATTAGTTTGCGCAAAAGTTATAGCGTTTACAAAATAGGGGATAGTTTTATAGCATTTTTATTAATATTTTTTTTTTTTTAGTAATGGCGGCGATCAGCGATTTTTATTGTGACTGCGACATTTTGGCGGACACATCGGACATTTTTGACAGATTTTTGGGACATTTGTCATTTATACAGCAATCAGTGCTATTTAAATAGCACTGATTCCTATGTAAATGACAGTTGTAGTTAGGGGGTTAACCACTAGGGGGCGGGGAGGAGTCAGTGTGATGTGTTGTGTTTTTTTTACAGTAGGGGGGCGTGGCTGTACGTCTGACGTCATTGATCGGCGTTCCCGATGACAGGGAACCGCCGATCACTGACAGTCAGTGTAGGAAGCGCGGGGAGAGGTTTGTTTACATAGACCTCTCCCCGTTCTTCCGCTCCGTAACCCGATCGCGGGATACCAGCGGCGATCGGGTCCGCTGGTCCCGCGGCCGGGGTCACGGAGCTCCCGACCGGGTCGCGAGCGCGCCGCTAGCGGCGCGCGCGCGACCCACGGGCAGGCACATGCACGATCACGTACAGGTACGTGATTCTGCCTGCCCGCGCCATTCTGCTGACGTATATATGCAGTGGCCGGTCGGGAAGCGGTTAATATATAATATATATATATAATAATATATATGACCGCCTCTGTTGTTCTTTTCATTTTTTTGCTAAAACTCTCCCGCACTTGTCTCCTGATTCGTATGTTACTCCCTTGTTGCAGGATTGCCCTAGCTTTATACTGGAGAAGTTCTGATAATTGTCTTCTCAAGTGTGCTAACTCAATTCCTATTTCCTATTTCCTTTTCCAGTGTCTTCTTGTGTTTTTCCTCTATTCCCTGTATCTTCTCCAGTAACATCATCATCCGCTCCTCCCTGGCATTCTTCACTCGGGTACCATGCTTTATTAGAATTCCTCTAATTACCACCTTGTGGGCTTCCCAAACTATCCCCATATCCCTCTCCTCATCATCGTTTATTTGAAAATATGAGTTAAATTCTTTGTTCAGATCCTCTCGAATTTCGGGACACTGTAACAGGCTTTCATGTAATCGCCATCTCCATTCCATTTTTTGGGTCGCCCCCGTCAGATTTATCCTCATTGTGATTGGTGCATGGTCTGACCATGTAATATTTCCTATTTGAGTATCCCGACCCTTCGAGAGTATCTGTTGTGGTATTAAAAAAAGATCAATTTGTGAATATAGCTGATGTGGGTTAGAAAAATATGTAAAATCCCTCTCCTCTGCATGGAAGGCCCTCCAGGCGTCTACTAATTGAAATTCATCCAACTTGCGAGAGATATTTTTTCTTAATCCGATCGATACTGAAAAAAAAAAAACCCCAAGGGGAATTCCTAATCTAAATTTCCCAGCACCTACCTATGGGTACATTAGTTTCCCGTAGGTGATGGATAAGGGGGTGACTAGCTAAGGCCTG
>CM053030.1:274122491-274339991 GCA_028564925.1 Lithobates sylvaticus
GATATGACCTCAAACTAACTGGAGGAAAGTTCAAAACTAATTTTATAAAGTATTATTTTACTGAAAGGGTAGTTGATGCTTGGAATAAACTACCAGCAGATGTAGTGAGACAGTTAACAGTAAATGGCTTCAAACATGCTGGGAACAAACAAATATCTATACTCAGATAATAAAGTTAACGAAAAAAATTACACAAAAACAAAAAAAAACGGGAAGACTCGATGGACTACTTGGTCTTTTTCTGCTGTCACTTTTCTATGTTTCTATATGCAGCATCCAGGAACTAGGCTTTTAACGTGGGCACAGCAGATATGTGTTCCTGTGTTTGTTCTTGAAATGCACCACACAGTGTGCTCCCAGCACAGAGATTGGACTCTCCCTGAGAGATCTGGGTCTCGTACTAATGAATGGGAACCAATCCATCAGTTCCTAGTCACCTGAGCCTCTGATTGGCTATCACAGTGATCAGTCACTGTGCAGTTTGCCCCTGTGTTTACTTTCTCTTATGAATCGATACATTGTAACTACCTCTCCTCACAGGGGGAAAAGAAAAGTGCGTAAAAAAAATTATAAATAATTATAATAATAATAAAAATTTAAATTTGGAAAAAATTGCTAGATCACGGTTTGTTCCGGGTCAGTGTCAGAGTAAGTGTCAGGGTGAAGGCAAGGGCCAAAGGTCAATGGTTAGGGGCAAGGATCAGAATCAGCATATTTTAGGTAAGATTTAAAAAAAATGCATTTTTAAAATGAGTATTAGTGTCAGTGTGTTTTATGTAGGATTAAAAAACAAAACAAAACGCACATTATTGTTTCTGGGCCCTGCTACGGGTACAAACAGCAAATCATATACACATATGTGGTATCGCTATGATCATCAGGAGCAGGAGAATTTATTTTGGGTTGTTCTTTGGTGGTAAGTTAAATAAACAAATTCCATTTCAATACAAGATTCGTTTTTTACTTTTTTATTTATTTGTGGCATATTAGCACTGCTACTCACCTGTGGACTTTTGCAACTACTTCCTGTCTACATGCTTGCACTCCAACAGCTGCTTCATGTCATTTTCATGGCAGTTTTCCTGATAATGACAACAATGGAACATGCTTGTGTAATCTCCATTGGTAGATTACCTGATAGGGTGACAATGCAGGTGAACTATTGGGAGACAGGGGTAGAGAGCAGTCACCCTAAGGCCCCTTTCACACTGGGGCGTTTTTCAGGCGGTACAGCGCTATAAATAGCGCCTGTATACCGCCTGAAAAAATCCGGCCCCATTCACTCCAGTGTGAAAGCCGGCGGGCTTTCACACTGGAGCGGTGCGCTAGCAGGACGGCAAAAAAAGTCCTGCTAGCAGCATCTTTAGAGCGGTATAGGAGCGGTGTGTTCACCGCTCCTATACCGCTCCTTCCCATTGATTTGAATGGGACACCGCGGTAAAACCGCGGCAATACCGCCGCAAAGCGCCGCTACGGCGGCGCTCTGCGGGGGATATTAACCCTTTTTCGGACGCTCGCGCGGGGGGGTAAAACCGCACCGTGAGCGGCCGAAACCCGCGGGCAAAACGACGGTAAAGCAGCGCTAAATATAGTGCTGATTTACCGTCACCGCGGCTCCCCGCCCCAGTGTGAAAGGGGCCTAACAAGGGAAGAAAGGACCTTCATGGTAGGATTACCCACTATTATTTTAATGAAAGCTGCAGATTTAAAAATATTGAAAATTACTATAAAATGTTAAAGCAAAACTAACGTTCTACTGTAACTCACTGTTAGCAGGCAGGCTTTTTATTGCAGAAGAGACATGTCTCTTTTGCAAAAAATTGCATCTACCTGCATGATCACAGCAATCGCTGTAATATAAGCTGAGCTGTACATGCGCAGCTCAGTTTACAGCGTCTGGCCTAATGCTGTGTGCCAAGAGAAGTAGCTCCTGTGCATGTGCAGGAGTGATGTTGTCCCATGTCACCCAATGAAGGGCTCAAAAACCGGCACATAGGAAAAGATGCCAGCACCAGAGGGATTGTTAGAAAGGCGAGTAACTTTGCCTTTAATTCCCCTTTTAAAACTTATTTGAGATTTTAATGATTGTGTTTACATATACTTTACATCTACTTTAAGGCCCCGTACACATCTGAGTGATGCGGGAGCATTAAATTTTTCATGCTTTATTTGCTCTCTGCGCCAAAAACACAGTGGTGTAGTGGTTAGCACTTTCACCTAGCAGCAAAGGGGTCACTGGTTTGATTCCCAACCATGACACTACCTCCTTGGAGTTTCCATGTTCTCCCTGTGCCTGCATGATTTTCCTCCGGGTACTTTGGTTTCCTCCTACATTCCAAAGACATGCTGGCAGGTTATTTGCATCCTGTTTAAATTGACCCTAGTATGTGTATGCGTGAATAGGAGTTAGGAACCTTAGATTGTAAACTCCTTAAGGGCAGGACTGATGTGAATGTACAGTAAAATGTATATGTAAAGCGCTGCAAAAATTTGACGGCGCTATATAAAGTACCTGCAAAACAAAAAAAAATAACAAAAACAAAGTCGCTCCTGTTCATATTTTTGGATCTGACTTTGGCACGTTTTTGAATAGCACGTTTTAGAAAAATTTTCAGACTTTTTGTCGCTCAACAAAATGGCCATTTCTTTAGTCCATTTGGGTAACATTAACAATAAGAATTGCACCAAAAGCGTGTTGCACATTTTGTGTGATTCTGCCCACAATTTTGCTATGCTCAGATGTGAACAGGCTTTAAGTATTGCTAGTAGGTACAGTAATACCATGTAGACTTCCACACAGGGACACACATATGTTGATTTGAAACATTTTAAAAGAACTGCTTACAAAATTTCACTAACATGTAGCTCTCAAATTATTGTTATGTTGCCTTGGGGCAGCCCTTAGCAGGCACTTTAGTATTTAAATCAACAATAATGGTAGATTAAAAGGATCTTAATGGTGTTTAAAATCATCAAGACTCCAAAATTCTCAGTATATATTCAGTATTTCAGTATTTATTTGTTACTCCCAATCCTTTAAGGATCTTTTGTCCATCAGAAAGCATTCTTGACCACAAATGTTCTACCCTGCTTCCTCCATCATCTCCTTCACAATTAGGCTGAAATACGTCAAAGAGGGTGAACTCTCAGTGGGAAGATCTGCTGTGCACTTAATGGATTCGATTTGCTTATGCTTAGAATTGTTTGGATTGTGGCCTTTCTTTTTTTTTATTTGGTGTATACTAGAGAGCAGGAACAAATTATCATCAGCATCACACCTGGCAGGAAGAGGCAGTTTTTTTTTTACTATAGCCTAACAAGTTGACAAAAAATGTATGTGTGTTTGGGGAAGGGTTGGGAGTTTGATGTGTGTTTATTACTCAACTTAAAATTCTTTATTTTTATAAATGAATTTTAAAATGTTTTTTTTTTCATACTATACTTGTATCCGACAATTACAGTATTAAACAGAGACACCTTGCCATCTACAGGCTACAGTGGCCTCTGCATCTGAAAGTTATTATTGCTGTATATATTAGGCAATGGCAGCTGGTGAAGTTTTAGGATGGGGGCCCCACCCTTCCTTTTTGACTCCTCCCACTTCTCATATGGCCACACCCCTTATAGAATCTACTCACTCTGTCCCCTGTATTCAACTTGGTTTCACCCATAGTGTCAGGGGTATACAGCTCAGCATCAAAGGACAGAGTATACAGCCCGAGCATCAAAGGACAGAGTATACAGCCCCACCATCACAGGACAGAGTATACAGCCCCAGCATCACAGGGTAGAGTATACAGCCCCAGCATCACAAGGCAGAGTATAAAGCCCCAGCATCACAGGACAGAGTATATAGCTCAGCATCACAGGACAGAGTATATAGCAGGGTATACAGTGCAGCCTCAGTCACAGATCAGGGTATATAGTGCAGCCTCAGTCACAGATTGGGGTATATAGTGCAGCCTCAGTTACAGATCAGGGTATATAGTGCAGCCTCACTCACAGATTAGGGTATATAGTGCAGCCTCAGTCACAGATCAGGGTATATAGTGCAGCGTCATTCACAGATCAGGGTATATAGTGCAGCCTCAGTCACAGTTCAAGGTATATAGTGGAGCCTCAGTCACAGATCAGGGTATATCGTGCAGCCTCCGTCACAGATCAGGGTATATAGTGCAGCCTCAGTTACAGATATATTACACCCTTCTGTACATATTACCCCCCTCCTTGTACATATTAGCCCCTCCTGAACATATTACCCCCTCCCTGTACATATTACCCCCTTCTCTGTATATAGTACCCCCTCCCTGTACATATTACCCCCTCCTGTACATATTATCCCCCCTGTACATATTACCCCCTCCCTGTACATATTACTCCCTCCTGTACATATTACCCCCCTCCTGTACATATTACCTCCTCCTGTACATATTACCCCCTCCTGTACATATTATTCCCAGTACACTGTCTGTATGGCTGAGATGTTGCAGCCTGGCAGGGGTTAAAGCTGATGCTGTTGCTGGCTCACATTCTCTCCTCACATTCTTGAGATCGCTAAGCTGCCGACCTGTCAGTTCCTCGGAGTACACAGCAAGGACGGCAGAGCTGAGAAAAGTCCCATAACAAGTCACTGAAGCCAGAGTACTATGTGCCAATTGCAGGCTTCCCCGAGAGAGGTCTGAATGCTTACCTGGGGGCAGTCACAGCGCGAGAGATGTGCCCCTGGAGCACGCCTATGTGTAGGAGCAGGAGGACAGGGAGAAGGTAGGCTAGGAGGAGGAAGAGCTGCTCCGTACTGCCATAGCGAGTGAAGCAACTGCTCTCCACACAGCAGTGAGCCGGGAAACTGGAAATGACGTGGCAGTGGCCACAAGAAGCACCACCCAGTCTTTCTCTGTCCCCGGCAATTAAAAATCAGAAAGGAGGCCATGTACGAATCAGTGAGGAGTGGGAGTGTTTGTAAGCGCATCGCTTGCGCCCCGAACCCTCCCTTAACACAGGAAAATCAGCTTCCCAGCTTGCAATCAGTTAATTGGAAGCTGGGAAGCTTCCTATAGACTACCGTGTGTCCTGCGCCTGGACACTCTTAAAGGGCTTTTTTTTTTTAGCTGGGGGGGGCGGCGTCCATGCGAATCCTATTGACGGGGCGCTACTGATATTAGGGTAGGAAAACGTGAAATTCATAAAATGGGGACACAGAAAAATACACATGAAAACACTTTTAAAGTAGAATGAGGAAGGGTTTGAACGATAGGCGTAGCATAAGGGGTTGCTGAGGGTCACAATCGCAACCCCGCCCCTAGCTCCAGGGGGCCCCAGCAGCCTCCATGTCATAATATCATATCCTCCACAAAGTCCAGCTCTGATCTGCTCTAGGGCCCCACAGCCATGCTCCAGTACTGGGCTTCTACTTTGCCTTCTACAGTCCACACCCCTCCAATCTCATTGGCTGGGGAGAAACTGTGAGGCATTTCCTGAATGGAGAGGCGCACAAGGTGAGAACAGCCCAGAATGGGGAAGTGTCTGTGCTGTGTGCTGGCAACATGGAATGGTAACCGTGCTTAGCGAGGCAAGAGAAGGAGAGTGCTGTCCTATAGCCATGATGGGACCGATGTCACTGATGGGGTAAGACACCGCTCAGTGTCTTCTAGTCACCAGCGGGGATTCTCTGTACCCCCCACTCGGGGATGTCCACTTACCCCTCTTCCCTGACAACTGGGGAAAAAACACACACCTGCGGGAGGTGACCTTCCCCCAACACCTGCCAACACTGACAGAGAAACCTTCAGAAATTGCTAAAACAAATCCCTTAGCACCTTCTCAGGGGGCCCCTGAAGGGCTACAGGCTCCAGACTTTATGTCACATGGCTTTGCCCTCCCAGATCTAATTTGCACCCCCCCCAAAGCCCCCTGACCACCCCCTCTGCACTGGATACTATGCCCGGCTGCTGAGCTCCTTTCCCATTACACCACTCTATACTGCTCCTCCTCTGCAGGGCTGAAATCACAACTACTGCCTACTGCAACTACACTGCCGTTCTGACCAGAGAATTTCACAGGCCAGAAGGGCAACATAAAAGTCAGAAACAGCCTGTGAATACTGAGAGACTGTGTGTAAAGGAATATGATTTCAGCCCTGTGTATTGTGGGGGGGGGGGAGGCGGGTAGTAGCTGTATACAGTGCTGGTATGGGAAAGGAGCTCTGCCAAGTGACCTGCCAGGGGTTCCTGTCCTCTGATTCTCCAGCGGTAATCCCTGTCCTCTGATGTAAAGAGGAACTCTGGGAACTCAGAACTCTTAAGCCACTTTGAGTATCTTGGCTTGTATGTATCTGCATGCACGGTGGAAGTGGTGGGTGGTAATAAGGGGGGGGGGGTCCAGGTCAACTTTTGCATCGGGGCCCACAAGCTTCAAGCTACGCCTCTGGTTTGAACTTCTGACAAGGTTTTTATTCTGTCCGTCTCCTGTACCATACCTGCAGTCTCTGTCCGTCTCCTGTACCATACCTGCAGTCTCTGACCTTTTCCTGTACCATGTTGGCAGTCTCTGTCCATCTCCTGTATCATGTCTGCAGTGTCTGACCATCTCCTTTACCATGCCTGCAGTCAATGCGCTCACTTCTGCCTGTTGCCTCCTCCTTCCCTCCACCAGCTGTCACCTCTACCCCTATCTCTCCCAATGACCCTCCCATCCTCATCCTCTCCCCCCCCTCCGCGATCACAGCCTTTTCTATTCCAACTCCCCCAACTCCCTAACAATCCCCCTCCCCCCACCAGCACCAACCTCCCAAACGACCCCTTTACCCACTCTTCCTAGGCGATAGGTATCGGTAATTTGTATCGGCAAGTACTTGAAATAAAAGTATCAGTACTCGTACTCTGTGTTATAAAAATTGTATTGGTGCATTCCTAGAAGCAATACAAAGAGAACAGAATACTTTTTCATACAAGTATATGGTGCAGAAGACATATGAGAACTATGAAATGTTGGCTTTACGTATTCTTTTATTTGGCATTTATGGCTTCTTGTTCAGGGTTTCCAGGTTTTATTTTTGCAAATCTAGAAAATAATAGAAGCCAAAGCCCTTCAGATCATGTGTATTTATAGAAATAGTCATATGTAGTTGTTGATCTTTTTTTAAGTGAGAGGAAATCACCTTATATCAAAGCTTTGTAGTAATTATTGACAAGGAATAAACATGTACAATTAGTATTAAAAGGCAGGTAATCTTTAATGGTTAAATATGACATACACCTACATAAGAAAATTCACAACTGTCATTTAGGAAATTAATCCAGCTGCATGTATTGTCTCACAGAAGACAATGCTTTTTGCTGTCACAACTTCTAAGGGGTTGTCAGACTACTGTCAAAAGTTTGTCAAAACTACTGTAATCTTATAACTGCAGTAATCATGTCATCATGTAACTACTGTAATCATGCCACCTAGAAACATATTTGCGTGTGTCCTTTTGTAGATATTTGTCATCATTTGCACATGGATGTATTTACAGTCATCATAAAAAACTAAGACATAACACTGTATAACAAAAGCTATGGACAGAGGATATTGCGTAGTAGTTTTTAGACCGTAGAGTACATGTACTTAACAATGCTCGTAGTAAACAAGATATGAATTTCATAATTCATTTTTCAAATCCCAAAGGGGGAAATATCCATGGCACTAGTAAAATGCCTTCCAACTCCAAATACAGGATGGTTAGAAAGTTCTAAAAAAAAAAAAAGAAGAAAGATACATGTAGAGAGTGCTACCATTTCAGAACAACATTTCAGAAAAAAAAATAAAACATAGACTAATTAGTAAATTAAAAAAATAATTGCATTCACAATAAAACATAACATACTGTATAAGCAGTGCTATAAGCAGAGAAGCAAACTTGTGCTCATTAAACATTGGGGATATCCCTCAGACCTTAGAAGCTGAACAGTACATTTCAAGATCCCTCTTCCCATGCAGGTCCCCACCTAGTCACCACTGAAACATTTCAGGTTATTACACCCCTTTCTCAAAGTATTTTACTAGAATAAAGTAACCAATCCCACTTAAGATAGCAGTAGCAATGGACAACTATATCATTATTGAACTGTTTAAATTTTGTATATTTTAAAACTGAAGATAATATATATACCAAACCTTTTTTTTTTTTTTTTCCAATATATTTTATTGATAAAAGTATAACAGGTATGCCTCGTACACACGTACGGACTTTTGCCGGCGGACCTAAGTCCAGCGGACAATCCGCTGGACTTTCCGGCTAGGTCCGCTGGACTTTCCGAGGGTGTGGACTTGCCCACACACGCACGGACTTGTCCAGCGGATAATCCGCCGGCCAAAAGTCCGCGGGACTTTTGAAAATGAACGGACTTGCCCACACACGGAGCAGTCCGTTCATTTCGAACGTAACTTCAGGTTACGTAGCTAGCGTAGGCAGTAAATGCCGCCGCGCTAGCTCCGCAAGCTGGCATGGATTTAAAGGGAATCCCCACGCCGAAAAAACGGCGTGGGGGTTCCCCCAAATCCATGTCAGACCCTCATCCGAGCACGCAGCCTGGCAGGCCAGGAAAGGGGTGGGGACGAACGAGCGCCCCCCCCCCTCCTGAGCCGTACCAGGCCGCGTGCCCTCAACATGGGGGGTGCCCTGGGGAAAGGGGGGCCGTGCGGCCCCCCCACCCCAAAGCACCTTGTCCCCATGTTGATGAGGACAAGGGCCTCTTCCCGACAACCCTGGCCGTTGGTTGTCGGGGTCTGCGGGCGGGGGCTTATCGGAATCTGGGAACCCCCTTTAATAAGGGGGCCCCCAGATACCGGCCCCCCACCCTATGTGAATGAGTATGGGGTACGATGTACCCCTACCCATTCACCTAAGGTGTAAAATGTAAAGTAAAAAAAAACACCCACACTTTTGAAAAAATAGTTTATTGCACTGCTCCGGGGGTCTTCTTCCGTCTTGGGGGTCTTCTCGCCGGACTCCCCCGCCATTTACCAAGCTCTTTTACCGAGCGAGGGGAGTCCGGCTACCTTCTTCGTCGTCGCCGCCGTCTGGGGGTCTCGATCCGCCTTCGGGGGTCTTCTTCCGTCTTGGGGGTCTTCTCGCCGGACTCCTCCCCTCTCTTCTGCTCTTTTACCTAGCTCTTTCACGAGGGGAGGTGTCCGGCTACCTTCTTCGTCGTCGCCGCCGTCGTCTGGGGGTCTCGATCCGCCTTCGGGGGTCTTCCGGGGGTCTCTTCTGTTCTTGCGGCGGTCGTCGTCTTCCGCGCCGCCGGCGCCTTCTTCTTCTTGTCCTTCTTCTTGTCCTTCTTGTTCTTCTTCTTCTTCCGATGTTGACCCGACGCTCTCTCTGCCCGGAATGCCTGTGCCGCTCTGAGCTCGGACTTATATAGGGACATGGGCGACAGGGTCACATGCACATGTCACATGGTGACCCCGCCCCCTTGTGTTGTCACAGTCCCGGAGGATGCTGGGACTGTGACATCGCAAGGGGGCGGGGTCACCATGTGACATGAACATGTGACCCTGTCGCCCATGTCCCTATATAAGTCCGAGCTCAGAGCGGCACAGGCATTCCGGGCAGAGAGAGCGTCGGGTCAACATCGGAAGAAGAAGAAGAACAAGAAGAACAAGAAGAAGGAGAAGGCGCCGGCGGCGCGGAAGACGACGACCGCCGCAAGAACAGAAGAGACCCCCGGAAGACCCCCGAAGGCGGATCGAGACCCCCAGACGACGGCGGCGACGACGAAGAAGGTAGCCGGACACCTCCCCTCGTGAAAGAGCTAGGTAAAAGAGCAGAAGAGAGGGGAGGAGTCCGGCGAGAAGACCCCCAAGACGGAAGAAGACCCCCGAAGGCGGATCGAGACCCCCAGACGGCGGCGACGACGAAGAAGGTAGCCGGACTCCCCTCGCTCGGTAAAAGAGCTTGGTAAATGGCGGGGGAGTCCGGCGAGAAGACCCCCAAGACGGAAGAAGACCCCGGAGCAGTGCAATAAACTATTTTTTCAAAAGTGTGGGTGTTTTTTTTTACTTTACATTTTACACCTTAGGTGAATGGGTAGGGGTACATCGTACCCCATACTCATTCACATAGGGTGGGGGGCCGGTATCTGGGGGCCCCCTTATTAAAGGGGGTTCCCAGATTCCGATAAGCCCCCGCCCGCAGACCCCGACAACCAACGGCCAGGGTTGTCGGGAAGAGGCCCTTGTCCTCATCAACATGGGGACAAGGTGCTTTGGGGTGGGGGGGCCGCACGGCCCCCCTTTCCCCAGGGCACCCCCCATGTTGAGGGCACGCGGCCTGGTACGGCTCAGGAGGGGGGGGGGCGCTCGTTCGTCCCCACCCCTTTCCTGGCCTGCCAGGCTGCGTGCTCGGATGAGGGTCTGACATGGATTTGGGGGGAACCCCCACGCCGTTTTTTCGGCGTGGGGATTCCCTTTAAATCCATGCCAGGTCACGGAGCTAGCGCGGCGGCAGTAACTGCCTACGCTAGCTACGTAACCTGAAGTCACGTGCTAAATGAACGGACTTGCCGATGAGCGGCAAGTCCGTTCATTTCAAAAGTCCCGCGGACTTGCCCACTAACGGCGGGATTGTCCGCTGGACTTCCAAGTCCAGCGGATAATTTGAGAACAAAACCTGAAACTTTAGTCCGCCGTACTTTGGCGCCAAAAAGTCCGCCGGCGCCCACACACGAGGGGATTATCCTCTGGACTTCAGTCCAGAGGATAATCCCGCGGGATTGTCCCTTCGTGTGTACGCGGCCGTACAGTTACTTAAAATAACAGTTGAACAGTGCAATATGTGGATAATACATATTCTTGAACAGAACAACAGTCTAAGAAAATACAGCAATGAATGCAGTAGAAGTAGAGAAACAACAGGTTATCAAAAACATAACAGTAGGTAACACCATTAACAGCTGTTGGGCATAGAGGGATACCAAACCTTTTTATGCCCTTGAAGTGGATCTAGAGTCACAGCCTTGCACATGGGGTATGCCAGATATGCCTGGGCACACCCTAATCACCCCATTCGGTGCAGATTCCTCCTGCTGCCTGGGCTGCAGAGAACGGGACTGGGGAATCATTGTCCTCAGTCCTTTTCTCTGTCTCAAAAGTGCAACATCAAGGTCTGTTTAGAACCCTAATATTTCACCAAAGCCCATGCCAAGCCAATGGGGCTCCAAAAGAAGCTGTAAAAAATAATAAAAAATAATGTATAAAATCATTTAAAAAATACAATATAGTTTAACTGGCAATTGCACGGTCATGCAACATTGTACGCAAATTAAATGTATATAATTTTTTTCTCACAGACAGAGCTTTCTTTTGGTGGTATTTGATCACCACTGGGTTTTTATTCTTTGCGCTATAACCTATATAACATATAGGAAAAAGGGTGACACCAAGTCCCATGCTATCTTGTCACTGCTCCCCATGTAGTCTGGGCATCCAGGGGACTCCACATGACCATCTTTTCCCTCATAAATCCTAAAAGCATATGTATAGCCTGTTGCCTTCCCACAGAGCTTATACATTTTGATCCCAGATCTGGCACGTTTGCTGGGAAGATACTGCTTGAATGCAAGGTGGCCAGAAAAATTAATGAGGGAACACATCTGGGAATTTCAGGGAAAGGTGATTTACGAGGGGGCCAAATCTTGTGGAGCCGATCAAATTTGGGGTCATCCCGAGGATGACAGAGTTTATTGTCATTGAAATGCATGAACTGCAATAAATTCTCATATCTATGTCTGGCCACTGCAGAAGAGAACAGGGGCATATAATGAATCTGGTCTGTGGACCAATATGGCCAAAATTCATTCTTTTTGAGGGTTAGGCCCAAAAAAATTTAACTCAGAAACCATGATAGGTTTCCATTCGAATGGTCTGGTAAGGTACGAATTTGGGTTGGCTGTTATGTACTGTTTAGCATATAAATTGCTTTGGTCCACAATCAAGTTATAATGTTCTTCTGTGAAAAACAGCAAAAAAAAATAATAAAATCAAGGGGAGTTGTTATATTTTCTGTTTCCACCTGAATTCCAGGTTGGGCAGTGAATGGGAGGATAACATGTTCTTCTGAATCTGTGGGCTGACAATCAGAATTAGTAAACACATCCGGAAGGACACTATGGGCTCTACGGGCCTAAGTTTGAATTCTTGGTGGCTGCGGGACATTAATTTTGCTAACCACCACACCAGCTTGGACTGCACTTTTGAGACTCGCCACGACACCAAGTGATACTGCAATGTTGGGGTGTAAAAAGTCAGGTTGTACTAGGCTGCTGGTGCTCGCCAGCTCACCGAAAGGTAGTGCGGCACTAGTACTGGCACTCTGCTGCATATGAGAATAATCATGTAATTCTAGCACCTCAGCAAACTGGGCACAGGGTCAGGCATGCCTGACCTTAGCAAGGACCTCTTCTCCATCATCTGAGCTACCTGTCAGGGTGCCGCTGCTCTCTACAGGTTCGTATTCTGAGGTGGATTATGTCATTTTGTCATTCTCAACATACATGCTCACAATCTCGTATGCTTCTTCACTAGTGTACTTTTCTTTGGACATTTTGGACACTAAATTTATAGGTACCTAGTGGCGACTCATGGGAAAAAGAGCACCTGGCTGTCAGGGACTGCTTAAACCGCTACAAATAAAATGTACCAGCTAGTGCTAGCAGAGATCAGGAGTTTTGTGTACTTTGTATTAGAAGTGACTGTGATCTACTGACACTGTACTAGTTGGGTGGGCAGAGGGGCTAAATGTAAGTGCTGGCAGGTGTCGGGACTGATCCTGCTAACGCTGCGTTTTTGGGGACACTATACTATTGGGGATGCTAGTTCTGATCTGATCAAATATACTGATCCATTCAGACACTATACTAGTAATGGCATTTATAGTGTGTCCATGATAGTGTTGCTGGCAATCAAAGGATTTATGTGATGATGATAGTGTGGCAGGCAATCTGACGCTATATTGGAGGGATGCTAAAGCTATCTGAAGTCACCTGTGACAGTAATACGGTGATTAGTGAAAAAATGTGTACATTGTAGTAATAACACTGGAGACAGGGCAGTAAAAAAGTTAACTGGAGGGCAATCAGAGGGTTAAAATGTGCCTATCTAAGTGTTTTACTGTGTATGTGTGCTGCTTTACTCACTATGACCGATCTCTTCTCTCTCTGAAACTGAAAAGGGCTCCAGGAGAGAAGACCGCATCAGTTCCTGTGTCTGCGTTTTTCGAGCGCTAGTGTTTTTAACACCTGCTAGTGGCCAAAAAAGGGTTAAAAGCGCCCACAAAGCGCTGCTGCTACAAGCGTTTTTCAGGCGTTTTTCAGGCGCTTCCCATTGATTTCAATGGGAAGAGGCGCTTTAGGAGCGGTGTATTCACCGTTCTAAAAGCGCTGCAAAAAAGCTGCTTGCAGGACTTTTTCTGACGCCCTGCCAGCGCAGTGCCTCGTGTGAAAGCACTCGGGCTTTCACATTGGGATTGCAGTTGCAGCTTCTTTCAGGCGCTTTACAGGTGCTTATTTTAGCACTAAAGCGCCTGAAAAATGCCATAGTGAGAAAGGGGTCTCAGTGTAAAAGCACTCGGGCTTTCACATTGGGATTGCAGTTGCGGCTTCTTTCAGGCGCTTTACAGTCGCTTTTTTAACGCTAAAGCGCCTGAAAAACGCCTGAAATATGCCCCAGTGTGAAAAGGGTCTAAAGGTCCAACAGATACCAAAAATGTAAATATCAGTTTTAGATAAACTGACCCTTTAATATAATTTGATAACACGTTGGACAGAGCTGTATGTATTTTTATCATATGGGCAGATGTGGTGCTTTCTTAGTAGAATTTTGGGTAATAGTTACATGTTGACATTAATTAAAATAGAAACCCAGTGCTCTACTCAGCCTCCTCCCACTCCCTGTCACTCTTGAGTTTTAATAATTGCTTTCATAAATATCTTTTTACCTGGGGTCTTCTGGCTTGTCACATGACATCCTCTTTTCCCTGTGGCATCGGTGGGCAGTATTTTACAGAGAGCCCAGTGCAACATTGTGAAGCACCCTCACAGACTTTATCATGAGAGCCTGGGCTCAAAGGGAATAGGTTGAATGATTCCAAATAATTATTATTCTAGAAGTATAATGGCAGAAGAGTGGAAGGGTGGCAGAGTATAGTTTTTGTGGAAGATACCAACGGAGACAAGGTAAGTTTTGTATCAATGGAAACCTATCATGAGTGAAACACACATGCTGCCTTTGGAACCTTTCTTCCCAAGATGCTAGTTGTCTGGATGCCATGTCAACCTTCTCTGGCTTCACTACCTTTAGTCAGTAAGTGATAACAAGTATGAAAGTCCTTCCTCTTCAGATCTGCATAATGGTTTTGTCTCATTGGCTCAAAACATAAAAGTCAGTAGGATAGTGTAACAACTAAGCTTTTTCAGAAGGCAGCCAGCAATGGAAGCCCCCATATTTCTCTTGTGACAGATTTTTTTTTAGGCATTAAGTGGTTATCTGAACTAGAAAAAGGATTCCTGCTACATTACAAGGGAAGAACACTTCTGTGTTTTTTTTTTACTATCTTTTTATGTTTGGAGCATCTCATGCCTAAGTATCTATTTTAAACCTAGTAAATTATATGTTAATCCATAGCAACCTTACAGAACAAACGTATGAGAAGAGTAACTAATGTAACCTATTACTTCCTTCCTTTGTCTTTCCGCAGATGGGAAAGAAGTGAAAGTGGGCGAATACAATGCCGTAGCTGACAGTCTGGAACTGATCAATGACACCATCAGATTTCAAGGTATACCTATACACAGTAAA
The DNA here is from genome assembly GCA_028564925.1 of Lithobates sylvaticus. Taxonomy (NCBI): domain Eukaryota; kingdom Metazoa; phylum Chordata; class Amphibia; order Anura; family Ranidae; genus Lithobates; species Lithobates sylvaticus. Next base: position 274,137,324 of record CM053030.1, read on the forward strand.
ATGTGCTTGACTTCACAAACCAAATGCATCACAATATTGTATGTCAGAAGAGATGGCACAAGACAGGCACACTAACTGCATATAAGCACAAATGTTAATAAAGAATGCCAGACAAATGTCAAAACCCCCATTCAGTACATAGCTGAAAAAGCTGAAAATAATTCTATTAATTTATACACTATATTGTGTGCAATTACTTGAATTTCTTCTTCATAATATGATTTCTGAATATTTTGTACATCAACTGAAATCAGTCTTACTGCTTAAAAAAGGCCTAACTTCACTAAGGGCACATTTACATTTGCTTCCTGCTCTGTGTGCAGTGCCATTCACGGTGCCATTCATTGTGAATGGCATCCCAATGCATAGTATGGTAGGTTGCAACACACACAACATGCTACAATGTGTTACAACCTACATAGGTTCTGTTGTGGGGGGCTGCATTGCCAAAAAAGGGTCACATGTGCTTTTTCATCTGGCGCATTGGCAACTGATGCATATTGAATGGGTTGCCTTAAGGCAATGCACATTAATGCATACTGTAACACACATTTAATGCAGCACAATGGAATGCCTAAGCGTGAATGGATAGAGTTGTGGAAATGTGAGAGCCACTGTCAGGTTATAATTGTCTGATTCTCCATTGAGACAAAGGAAGAGAATACGGGAGCAGACAGAAATATAATACTGACAGATGTTCTAACTCTTCCTCAATCTACTAAAAAGATAATTTCCTTGTTGTTCCTATCTCCATCAGATATATTTACCCAATTTGGTAATAGACAAGTAATACAACTTCTCAGCAGAGCACAGCTTACTTCATGCATTTATGTTTTCAAATTGACAGTAACAAGTTCTTCAGAAGCATCTACTCTTTGTACAAATCCCAACCAGTTTTAAATACAGATTACAATTTCTACATAATCCAGATGAAAGTAGTGCAAATCCGATGAAATGCTTTGGCTTGTTGTCAATAAACAATAAAAAACTTTATAGCTTTTGAAAGTCTTCTCCCGCTGTGACAACTGCAGCTTGAAGAGCTGCTGTCATTTCTCTTCTAGCAAGAACAACCTGACAGTTTCTAATTTTCTGGTGCCATGCAGCCCTTTAGCACTTATTTTGTAGCATTAAGGGCCCCCAAAGATATTAGCATACCAGAATTTTTGAGTGGCTTCTAGTTGTTAAATTGTTTGTTTTATATATTTCACACTGTCTTATTTTTTCTGTGCTGCCCAAACCTTTTTGTAATTTTATGTATTTGTGCCTCCCTTCCCTCGTTGATTTTTGATAACCAATCTCACTAAGAGAAATATCAAATGTGCTACAGGTCATTTTCGAAAGGGGGCTTTAGGGAGCACAAATGTGGAAGGAAATGTGAAGAGGCTGTACCAGCATTGATCTCTAGCGGGCTTATATGATATTTTTTTCACTCCCCATATCCCCAGTATCCAACCACTCCTATATCATGTCCCCAGCCTCTGACCATCTCTTTTAGCATGCATGCAATCTTGGACCATCACTTGTAGCAAACCTGTAGTCTCTGACTATCTCTTGCAGGGATAAGTTTAAGTTTGTACCAAATTCTGGCCATTTGGGCATTCAGACAAATGCTTGAATATTTACCTGTTTGAAAGGGGCATGCAAAATTGTGGTAATACTTCTGCTATTATACCAAACCGTTTTCTGCTGGTAATGATTGTTAAAGACACTAGCGGGTACAGGCACCACTGAGTCCTTAATAACCAGTGACATTACCAGCTCTGTTCACTTACATGGCCGGGAATTCCTGGCTATGTAAGCAGGTGAGCCTGGAAATGGGAAGGCTTAAGTGAGACCCTATTCAAGACAACAGCATGAGGTTCCCCACAAATTCTATTGCAGACCCCTGATGTCAAGTATGGGTCAAGGGAGAACCCCATGCAAAAAAAAACAAGAAAAAGAAAAAAAAAAAGTCCTGCCCACCCCCTAAAAAAAAGAATCCATACCAGTCTGTTAACAGAGCATGCAACCTGGAAGGAGGGGAACAAGTAAAATGACTAAATGACTAAAACAATTGTAAAAAAAAAAACAGACACCATTTTTTCTTTGATTAAAAATAAAAAGTCTCACGATGTACAGGTATATCCACCATCAATCACAAAGCCCAGAAATGTATATCCACATGAATTGCAATGGCTGATGCCTGTCGACCTAGCAAAAGAATAAAGGAGCCACAGGCGCACATATTTTCCCAATTGTTCACGTCTGTTTACGGGATCCCATGTCATTGCCCTTTGTTTATATGAGTTGTCATCCGCCTGTCCTGTCATTCAACAGGAAGTGACAGGAACAGACATGTGTAAGCGGGTTGCATATTTTTTTATTTTTTTATTTTTATTTTTTTAATTAAAGAACTGTCTGTTTGTGTGAATGAGTAGGGGTACTACCCTGTTTCCCCTAAAATAAGACCTAGCGTGATTGTCGGTGATGGCTGCAATATAAGCCCTACCCACCAAATAAGCCCTACCCTGTTTCCCCGAAAATAAGCCCTACCCTGAAAACAAGACCTACAAGGACTTTGACTAGGGCTTATTTGGGGGGTAGGGCTTATATTGCAGCCAACACCGACAATCACGCTAGGTCTTATTTTCGGGGAATTAGGGTATGTACTTCTTACTCATTCACATAGGGGTGAAGCTGGTATCAGCCCCTATTGTGCCCCTATTGATAAAAGGGCCTTCCAGATTCTGATAAGCCCACTCGCCCACAGACCCCCACAACTATCAGACCAGGGTTGTGGGGAAGAGGCCTTTTTCCTTGTTAACATGCGGGCAAAGTGGTTTGCCAGGGGAGTACCCCTCTTAAAATCCATACCAGACTGCAAGGGATTGTTTGAGAATTTTGGGGCCTCACTATTTTTTTTTGTATGGGGTCCCCATAGAGGTTTTTTTTTGCGAGTGTGGAGGTACCCCATTAACATCTATACCAGACCCTTATCTAGGATAAGGGTTTGGTATAGATTAATGGAATCCTCAGCCACTTTGGTTACAAAAAGAATGAAGCAGCTGGGAATTGTCATTTTACTAGCAATTTAAACACACTTTTTTCTTTGTAAATGTTAGTTTTGCTGTAGTAGGTTATATTCATCGCTCAGATGTGCTAACTTCACAGAAAGGGTAAGGACATCCCACAGGCATGTAATTTTATAAAGTTCAGCTTCACTTTGAGCACTACTAAAATGAAATGCTCCCCACCAAACTGATTTTTCGTTTTGTTAATTTCTCAATTTCTTCTTAAATTTACTAAACTACACCCCCACTTCTACTTGCTTATCAGGGTGTAATTAAATTTTCCTGGGCCCATCAGGTCAAGAGCAGAGGGGGGACTTTTTTCCATTTTCGGGCACAGGCAGACAAGTCCTTGCTGCATATTGAGCTGCACATGTTATAGGTCTGACTGCAGCCACCCACTGCTTTTGCTGTTGGAGTGATTTTTTTTCTGCATGGCTCCCTCATCGCGGCTCTTTTTGAAAGAACCCTAATGCTGGAAAGGCAGTGGAGGAAAATGACTACAATGCTTTTATCCCCACTGTCACCAACCACAATGTTGTCTGCTCAATGTGGTCCCATTCAACTGCTATCAGGATTTTTAAACAGGTGGTGGGGAGGTGATACAATACCTCCTCACCACTAGCCAATTTCTATCTGAAGAGCAATCTGAATGCAGATTAAACCTGTTAAAGTCTGCAAAAGACTTGAGACTGGGGCGGAGGTTCACCTTCCAGCAGGACAATGACCCTAAATATACATCCAGAGCTACAATGGAATGGTTTAGATAAAAGCATATTCATGTGTTAGAATGGCCCAGTCAAAGTCCAGATCTAAATCCAATTGAAAATCTATGGCAAGACTTGAAAACTGCTGTTCACAGACGCGCTTCATCCAATTTGACAGAGTTTGAGCTATTTTGCCCTTTAAGAAAGGGCAAAAATGTCACTCTCTAGATGTACAAAGCTGGTAGAGACATACCCAAAAAGACTTGCAGCTGTAATTTCAGCGAATGGTGGTTCTGCAAAGTATTGACTTGGGGGGGCTGAATACAAATGCACGCCACACTTTTCACATTTTTATTTGTAAACAATTGTGAAAACCATTTATCATTTTCCTTCCACTTTACAATTATGTGGCACTTTCTATTGGTCTATCATATAAAATCCCCAAAAAATACATTTACATTTTTAGTTGTAACATGACAAAATGTGAAAAAATTTCAAGTGGTATGAATACTTTTTTAAGGCACTGGATCTAGAGCCATACTTGAGGCTCACTACATCAATAAAGTTGACCATCACTGCTCTAATTCTTCCACACAGTAATAAAAAAGTAAACATTTGTAGCTGGAGTTTGGCTTAAAACAAAAATAATGTTAAAAGAAGGGATGGTTAATGCACAGAAATTGGTAGCCCCTTATCTGTAGTAGAAGCGGGAAAAAAAGGAAATGTCAGAAAGACGTTTGGGATAGACTGAGAGTTCAGATAAACCATATATTCATAAGATAGGCAATGAGTATTAAAATTGCTTTAGAATGTTTATTTTTTTTCTTTACTGAGATGCATGCATATATCTAAGGCAAAGCTTGTGATACATTTAGGTGTGGAACCTCCAAAAGATCAAACGTTTATCCGAATGGAGCGACGCCAAATCCACCTGCCACTTTACAGCATACTTTCAGCCCTGACGATAATTGGAATGATCATGGCAAGCACATTTTTATTTTTTAACATCAAAAATAGGAACCAGAAGTAAGTACAATTTATATTTACTTTTTTCAGTCCTTGCAGTGTGTTAATATTTATACAGCATATTTAAGCTTCTTGCACACTGGTGAAAAAAAAGTTTGTAGCCTTATAGCTTGTTTTGTTTATAGATCTAAACACAGGTACATTTTTGTCTATAGGACAATGCAACACAGCTGCATAAAGATCTGTAATTGATGTGCATATGCATGTATACACAAACATATAGAAGTATGTACATGTAGTTTACAACACTGTCAACTAGAGCCAGGACAAGGGTTGGGCAGGAGGGACGGCTGCCCTGGGCACTGTGGTATCATGTGAGGTGGGGAGCACCACAAGGAGATTGGAAGGAGGAGATTTGTGTTGAGAAGGGGAACTTGGGGGCGGCAGGGGGTAAGAATTGTTCTAGGAGGGTCAATTTAGAGAGGTGTGCTAGGAGTGGCGATTTAGGGGGATTTGTGTTCGGAGGGGGATGGGGAAGATGATTTGTGCTAGGACGGCGGATTTAGGGGGGTTTGTGCTATAAAGGTAAAACAGGGGGAAATATATTTTTTGGGGGGGGGGGGGTATCTGCTAGTAGGGATTATTGTGAGTTATTTGTGCTAGGAGGGGGAATTTTTGGGAGGGATTTGTGCTAGGATGGGGGATTGGGGCAGGGGACTTTGTGCTGGAAAGAGGGGATTTGGATTGGGTGGAGGGGTTTGTGCTTGGAAGGGAAACTTGAGGGTAGAGGATTTGTGCTAGGAGGGTGGATTTTTTTGAGCAGGGGGGCATATGAGGAGAGAAAGGATTTGACTGGGGGGGGCAACGATTTGTGTTGGGAGGGGGATTTGAGCAGGAGGGGTAGATTTATACTAGGAGGAGGGGAAATTTATGCTTGGGGGTGAGCATGCAGGTTAGTGCTTGATTTTTTTTGCTGACACATAATGCTGATACATATTGGGTGGGTGCAATTTGGTATGTTTGCTCTGGGCTAGATCTAGATGACTTTGTCCCAGCACTGCTGGCTAGGGATGGGCCAAATGACCCCCTGTTCAGTTCGCACCAGAACTTTCGAACATTGCAAAAGTTCGGAACCGAATAACATACCCCATTGAAGTCTAACGCGAAAAATCAAGAGTGTCCATTTTGAAGGCTTATATGCAAGTAGTTGGGCATACAATGGTTATGGGGGTACTCATAACTTCACAAAACTTCATTTTTTTAATGAGCAGTGATTTATTGATACTTAAAGTGAAAGTATAAAAATGAAAAAATCCTTTCAATATAGTGTCTGGGGGGTCCCCTTAGTCCACCTGTAAAGTGGCACATCTGTACTGACATTTTCCCTGCAAGCTTTCTTTATTTTGTAAGCAACGGCTTGGGGAGCCGGTCTCTTTGATGAGGCCTCAATGCACTGGAAACAAAATTAGAGATTTGTTGGATAAATTCTGGTGTCTCTACCAGAGACTTTGGATTTCTACTTCTGTAACGGGTGCGGAAAAATTGTTCTTTGGGTGTCAGTGCCGCCTTCACACCGTAACATTATAGAGGTACTCTGGATTAAAGCAAGAATTGGCATACTTTCAAAAATTGTAATGATAAGCACCTGTCAAACAGGTGCGAAAAATGTGTTCTTTGGGTGTCAGTGGTGCCTTCACACAGCAACACTATAGAGGTACTTGATGAAAGCAAGAATTGGCCTTGCTGTCACAAAAATTTATGATATGCACCTGTCAAACAGGTGCATAAAAAATGGTCTTTGGGTGTTAATTGTGCCCATGAAACCTAGACCAAAAACATTCTTCCAGATTAAATCAACACCCACAACACTAGGCAGCCTAGAAGTCCTGCAGAGATTCCACATGCCAAAAACACTTAATAAGTAACATCTGCATTAGGGGCTTCACAGCTGCTGGTAATCCAGGACTGATTTGTTTTGATAAAAGTCAGCAGCCCAGCAGTTCAATATCATACTGACCCAGTAAGCCACTGGAAAACTCTCCATCTCTGTTTTCGCCCCTAGAAAATAGTCTACGCTGCTGATGGGATGGGCGGCGAGGACTAAAAAAATTCAGAAATGCATTACTTAGGAGGCGGCCGCCTTCTCCACTGCTCCTCTCTTGACCAACAGAAGCCTCAAAACTACGTTTTCCATGACACTGTAACCTACCAGACGGGTAGTCTGGAAAATCGTTAAATTAACTCCTCTTTAAGGTGTCCTCAAGAAATGTCATCTTCTGCACTCTCTGTGGGGATGGGATAAGTTCTGAGATTTTCTCTTTATAACGGTGGTCAAGGAGGGTTGCCAACCAATAGTGATCCTTTTCCTTTTTGCTACGTATTCTTGGGTCCTTTTGCAGGCTTTGAAGCATGAGGGAGCCCATGCACCGGAATTTTGCAGAGGCATGAGATGCAGACTCCTCAGGGTCACTGAGTATTATAGTATCTGGAAATGCCTCCTCCCAGTCACGTACTACTCTCAAGGGTTCTGCGGATAGAAAACCATCTCTTACTGTTTAACATATGTCTTCCTCTGCTTCAATGCCTCCGAAACTGCCAGAATCCTCCTCCTCCTCTCGCTAGTCTTGTGTGTTCTATGGCATAGGAACAATGGTGTCTGCATAAAGTGGGCCTTGAGAGGAAAGGAAGTGCTCCTCTTCATCCCGCTGCTCTGCCTCGAGTCCCCTGTCCATAATGCTACACAGAGTCTGCTCCAGCAGGAACACAACAGGGATTGTGTCACTAATGAATGCATTGTCACGACTCACCAACCTTTAGGCCTCCTCGAATGGTGACAGTACAGTGCATGCATCCTTTATGAGCAACCATTGGTGTGGGGAAAAAAGCAGTGCCATACTCACACAGGTACTCGTTGACAGCCCTCTGCTGCATGTGCAACCACAGAAGCATTGCCAAAGTCGAGTTTCACCTGGTGGGCATGTCACAAATCAGGCGGTTTACGGGCAGGCGTAATTCCCGCTGAATTTCAGCCAACCGAGCACTGGCTGTGTTTGATTGCCTGAAATGGCTACAGACTCTTCTGGCCTGCTTTAGTAGATCTTCCAACCCTGGGTACCTATTTAGGAAATGATGCACCACCAAATTGAGGACATGTGCCAGGCATGGCACATGTGTCAACTTTCCCTCTCTAAGAGCAGACAGGAGGTTTGTGCCATTATCACACACCACCATTCCTGGCTCCAGCTGGCATGGCATGAACCACCTTTGGGCCTGTCACTGCACTGCATGCCATCTTTTAACCTGACTCATTGAATAGCCCTTTTAACGCTTAGGGGGTATTTGAGGTTCATAGGACAAATCAGCAGAGGAGGAGAGGGTAGAGCTGACAAATCTGGCATCATCACCAGCTGTATGAAGACATGGGGGCACAACAAGCTGCAGCACTGAGCCGGTCCTGCATCCTTCCGAGTTCCAAGCAGAGTTATCCAGTGTGCTCTGAAGAAAATATATCGTCCCTGCCCATGCATGCTGGACCATGTGTCAGCAGTCACATGGACATGATAATAGATAGCTGGAATGCCCTTCCATGAAAATAAATAACGACTGGGAACCTGCCATTGTGGTACAGCACATTCTGCAAATTCACAGAAGGGGCAGAATCCACCAGGTGGAAAGACAGAGAGCCATCAGCTTTGACAAGCTTGCATTTAGATGCTGGGCATGTGGGTGTCAGAGATTGTATTTTTTTTTCCCGCTGCAGCAAGATGCTCTTGCCAATGGGCTGAGTGGTGGGAGGTTAAATGCCTTGTCAAGCATGTGGTACCCAAATGGTTGGTTTTGCCCCTCAGTAACGCCTGTCAGTGCCCATGTCAGATGCCAATCAGTACCTCATCATCAGTGCTGCCTACTAGTGAATCTATTAGTGCCCTATCGGTGCAATCTATTAGTGCCCATCAGTGCCACCTGTCAGTGCCCATCAGTGCCGCCCGCCAGTGCCCATCAGTGCAGCCTATCATTGCCCATCAGTGACACCTATCAGTGCCCGTCAGTGCCGCCTATCAGTGCCCATCCGTGCTGCATATCAGTGCCGCATATTGGTGTTCATCAGTGCCGCATATCAGTGCCGCCTATCTGTGCCCATCGATTCTACACATTAGTTCCTCCTCATCAGTGCCACCTTATCAGTGTCAACTCATCAGTGCCCATCAAACATTTCAGTCTTTTTTAGTTTGTTTAGCAAAAAATAAAAACCCCAGTGGTGATCAAATACCACCAAAAGAAAGCTCTATTTGTGGGAAGCAAATTATAAAAAAATGTATTTTGGGTACAGTGTTGCATGACCAAGCAATTGTCATTCAAAGTTTTACAGTGCTGAAAATTGTCCTGGGCAGGAAGGGGGGAAGTGCCCTGTATTGAAGTGGTTAATCAATGGAAAGTGGTGTTTGGTGCACTTTAATTTGAGTATTCACTAAACAGACACACTCCATGGATACACTATAATATAGTGCAATATTGTGCAGTAACGCACAGAATTATATGGTGTTAAACTTGCACTAATGCACAGAACTATACGCCGTTAAACTTGCAGTAATGCAATGAAATATACGACGTTAAACTTGCAGTAACACAATGAAATATACAGCTTTAAACTTGCAGTAACGCAATGAAATATATGACATTAAACTTGCAGTAACGCACAGAACGATATGGCATTAAACTTGCAGTAACGCAATAAAATATACTGTGTTAAACGGTCACTACACTCACATTGACTGAACTATCCCTACATTCACAGTGATGTAAAGATGAATGGTTGCATTACAGTCACACTGAACTATCCCTAGATTCATACTAAACATTCTAGATATTCTACTCTGACAATAGAATCAGAATAGCACACTAACTAACGTCTAATAGCACTGAACAGAGCCCTGTTCTATTTCTCTCCACACCGCTATCACACTACAAATGGCCGCTATGGAAAGAATATTTTTATAGTGTGGGGCAGGATTAACAGCAATGAGCCATGATTTGATACAGTCATTATGACAGCATCCAATCATGGATCTGACAGTGCTCTGTGCCCTGATTGGCTGAACCAATGAAAGCTTCGTCCAATCAGGGCTTTCAATATACTGTGCGGCAGCGCAGTGCAGTGCGGTCATTCAGTGGGCCAAACAAACGGTGGAACGACTCGATAATTTGATTGTTCGGTGAATGTCCGAACAGCCAAAGTTCAGCCAGAACTCATGCTCGGGCTGAACCGTTCATGCATCCCTACTGCAATTAAAAGAGGATGAAGAAGAATTGTATACATGTATACACATACGCATGTTTATGTGCCTGTGCATGCATTTTCAGATATATATATATATAGGGTGACACAATTGCCATTATGTTACAGCAATGTCAGATGAAAGTGTGTTTGCTTTAAGTAGTACATTATTTCTGGGAACCACCCAGGTAAATAATATGTTTATGTAAAACTGAAATGTAACATTAATATAAGATCAAGCTTGGTTTGTGTGAATTGAAATTAGCACAACAGTGACAAGTTTTCACAGGACATTGTGTTCACTTACGCAAGTGTTTGAAGCTTATGCAGTGAAAGACATGTCATCTGGAGCATCTGACTGTTTTTTATTGAATTATTCAAATTATTTTTATTTTACCCTATTTAAATGTTTTTTTTTTTTTTTTCATGGGAGAGCTCACTGTAATCAGTGAGCAATAGATGGCACATTAGCTTTGCCCAGGCCCTGGTAACTGGAAGGAAGTGATTTGATGACACATTAGTGTTTACAGTTCTCACTACAGCACCCTGTAGCAGAATCAGGGGCCATAGAGCTGAGTGATTCCACCCCTGGGCTTGATGGGGGACCATGGCTGTCACTGACAGCTGGTGGTTTTAGTACGGAAGCTGATTGATAGCAAAAGCTGCTGGCACTCAATGTACATCCTGCTGCTCCTCTGTGAACTGGTAAATTGAACAATGGCATGCATGTTAGGCATGACTTCCTTATACCCTAGAAGTTGCTGCATCTATGGCTTTCTGTTTAAATAGAGGAATGATTGGACACTATTTTGTGCCTACTATTCAGTTGTATTTAATATTTCGAGTGAGACACAGAACACTAAAACTAAAAAAAACTCTCACTGGGATTTTTTAGGGCATAAACTACTTCATGTATAAAATTCACAATAAAATTTGTTGATACACATCAAAATGAAATTCGATGTACAGCATAAAAACAATTTATGCGGTTACCACAAGTTTGTTGATGAGTATAAATAGACAATCATATTTTTCTGTCAGCCCTTAAGTTGTGGGAACAGAAATGACAAAAACGGGTTTTCGAAATCCACATGTTATAACTTTCTTCTAAGGGCAAATGCACTTATCTACAACAGAAAAGACAACATTAGATATTTTATTCATAGACGTAGTATATACTAGTCACAATGGGGGTTATTTACTAAAGGCAAATCCAGTTTGCACTACAAGTGCAAACGACAAGTGCAAAGTGCACTTTGAAGTACAGTCACTGTAGATCCAAGAGGGACATGCAAGGAAAATAAAAAACAGCATTTTAGCTTGCATATGATTGGATAATAAAATTGTATGCATATTTACAGTGACTGCACTTCCAAGTGCACTTCCAGTGCAATTTCACATGCACTTTGCACTTATAGTTTGCACTTGTAGTGCAAAGTGGATTTGCCTTTAGTAAATAACCCCCAATGTGTGTTAATGTGTGGGTGCCAGAGCTTGTGTCACTCTCTGCCCACTGAGGGACAGAGAAATCCCACACAAGAATTGCACCCAGTCTTCACAGGGAAGACAGATCTAATAAATGGAATAGATAAATCAATATAGGTGGTAGTTAATAATTGGCCATGCATACTGTTCTGCCACACGACTGCTTGATTGAGTTAAATTCATTGATGGGATTGCCTAGAGGTGCCCAGAAAGGTAATATGAAAGCCCAGAATAAAATGAATAAGGACACAAGAGGAGAAACAAAGTTGGACTTCATCCAGCTCCTACATAAAGTGTGTGGTACCTATAGAAAAAGGAGAGAGTGACTGTGAGAATACCATCAGAATAAGCCCCAGTTATAATCTTGTAGATGGCAAGCATATCTACGGACGCTTACTTTGATGAGATGATACACAGTAATACAGCATTCCACTAGGTGTACAGAGGTCCACAAAAGGCCTCTATTGTCCCCAGGTGGGGTGTCTAAGGGGAAGAGAACAAGCCATCATTCATTACAAAATATGAAAAGAAAAAAAAGAAAAAATGTATATATCTCACAGTCCAACAATGGAAAAAAGCATAGTATATCTTTTTGGTTAAGTTACCTTTGAGCTGGAGGTGCACGGCACCGGTTTCGGATGGACTCGCCGCATGGTCCCCCTCCTAAACAAAGCTGGTGTAGGAAGCCCAACTATTTCCTCTCTAGGGACCCCCAACTAAATAAAGTAAATCAGTCCACACGTGTCTCCTGGAGACCATAGGCCTTGCCTTCCTTTTATGTGACTCAACTTAGCTGACTCTATTTGAGCTGATCAGATTCCCAGTTTCCCGCTTATGGGAAGTAACAGTGGCACATGTCCTACCTCTGCTTACAGACTTAGGGCCTTTGTCCTGTGTGTGGGCATCATTAGACTTGTTTATGAGGTCTGCACACCGCTCATTCAAGTCTTTTGCCTACCGTGGTTTGAACACACTTCAAAGCCACTGCAGGTTTGATTTTGAGTGCCCTACTTTCTAAATCCTTTGCCATGCTTGCAGTGTCTTCCAAAAACTTGGTCGCCACTGTAAGCTGCTCCTTTAGTAAATCTTTCAAATTCTGAAGTTTTTTTCTTGTCAGATTCAATATGTAGAGCATGCAGGAAGTGCAAACCAAACAGCCCGCATCTCTCCCTTACTGAACCCAAAACTTTTGAGACCAACTCAAGCTCTGCTCTGCTCAAAGGAGAAGCAAAACTTTTGAGACAAGCTCAAGCTCTGCTCAAAGGACAAGCATACCTAGCAGCAAGCGCCTTTGCAACAGATATTCCACTGACTGTCTCTGGCCCAGATAGGCAGGGTGCACGCCTTCCCCTCCTGGACTTTAGAAACCCCTGCAGCCTTACTCTTCCTAAACAGTGTATGCAGCATCTCTCCCAGCACAAGCAACAGAACACACCACAGAAAACAGGTCTGTGTCAGTTGAGCTTCAGTGTATATCCCGGACAAGCCCCTGATTGTTTTGCTTGCATCTAGTCTAAGGAAGCCAAGGAAGCTTAGACCTTTGTAGTGTTTTTAAAACCTTTATTAAACAGAAAAGTTACATATACAGCTGCAGAAAACACACTTCAAAGCATGCAAAGTATAACAAAATCTGCCTACAACATGCACAAGCTGACTATCTTCCTAGCAAAATAAACATGTACAATATGTATGCAAAAATATACTAAACAGCTACTCAGCTTGGAGATGGAATCAAGATGGAATCTTCTTCATGGTTCTTTGCTCCAACTCAAAACTTCTGTTTCCTTCAAAGTCTTCTAGCTTCCAGCACACAAGTTTCTCCTTTGTCTCCCAAAACAACGCTCATTTGTCTGACCACATGCTTGTTCAAAAGTCCTAATCCCCTCCCCCATACTTCCTGTACATCATGTCCTGTAAGAAACATCCTCTGCTGAACTCAAAAACTAGTCTGACTGCATATCAATAGGGGAAGCCAAGCTTCTAAAACAACGCATGGTCTTAAAATCGAACAATTAACAAAAAAATATATAATAAAATCACCCAAAAATATCCATAGCAATACAGTCCCCCAAGCAGAAAAGGTTCCTGATGGTACAGCTTGAAATCAGAAGGCAGGCTGCATATGGGAAATAAAAGTGAGACACTACAGTGAATCCGTAAGTGTTGCAAAGTGTAAACATCTAACAATACTGATTCAGCACTTTGTCTTGGAAGTGCTTGTCTATAACTTCTAATCACTTCTTATGTGAGGACTCTAAATCTCAGGTTCAAAATGAACCTTGTGCCTCAACGTTTCTCCAAGTCAGTACTTATCACCCCCCCAACTTGCTTTTTAAAGGAAACTTGTCTTGAGGGAAATATAGCTGTCCTGATATAGTGGGCCTTCCCTTTAACCACTTACCAACTGGGCACTTAAACTCCCTTCCTAACCAGACCAATTTTTAGCTTTCAGTGCTCTCACATTTTGAATGACAATTACTCAGTCATGTAACACTGTACCTATATACATTTTTTGCCTTTTTTTAACACAAATAGAGCTTTCTTTTGGTGGTATTTAATCACAGCTGGGTTGTTTATTTTTGCGCTATAAAAGAAAAAAGACTGACAATTCTTTAAAAATTTGAATTTTTCTTCGTTTCTGTTATAAAAATTTTCAATTTAGTAATTTTTCTTTAAAACATTTTGGCCAAAATTTATACTGCTACATATCTTTGGTAAATATAATCCACATTGGTGTATATTATTTGGTCTTTGTGAAAGTTATAGAATCCACAAGCTATGGTACCCATCTCTGAAAATTGATCACACCTGAAGTATTGATGGCCAATCTCATTTCTTGAGACCTTAACAAGACCAGGAAAGTACAAATACCCCCCAAATTACCCCTTTTTGGAAAGTAGACATTCCAAGGTATTTAGTAAGAGGTATAGTGAGTTTTTTTAAGTTGTAATTTTTCCCACAATTCTTTGCAAAATCAAGATTTTTTTCACAAAATTGTCTTAGCAGGTTATATTTCACACACAGCATATGCATGCCACAAATTACACCCCAAAACACATTCTGCTACTCCTCCTATGTACGGTAATACCACATGTGTGAGACTTTTACACATCGTGGCCACATACAGAGGCCCAACATTGAGGGCGCACCTTCAGGCGTTCTAGGAGCATAAAATTACATATATCATTTCTTGACTACCTCTTACACTTTTGAAAGGCCTGGAGCACCAGGACAATGGAAACGCCACAAAAATGACCCCATTTGGGAAAGAAAACACCCCAACGTATAATCTGAGGTATAATGTGTCTTTTGAACATGTCATTTTTTTCTACAAGTTTTTGGAAAATTTGGAAAGAAAATGAAAACGCATTTTTTTTTACACAAAGTTGTCCATTTATACAACATTTCTAACACATAGCATGTACATACCATAAAAAACATCCCAAAATAGATCAAGAAGAGAAGAAAAGATTGATCGCACACTTGAATCCAAAAGATGCTGTGAAAATGTCTTTATTGTCATGAGCCAGACAAAATTGCAGTGATGATCAGTTGATGCGTTTCACATGAAAAGAACCGTGCTTGTTCACAACAATTGAAATGCTCACAATACAAGCTATTTAAAGGTGTATATCAAATCAAACACCTAACACAAAACACCTGTAGTTAAAGAGCAATCAACACAAAACTTCATTGACATAAAAACATTTCTTAAATGCTAAAACATCTGATCATAAAATGGTCAAAACAAAAAATAGATAATGTAAACATGTAAGCAAGAAATTTATTAAAAACAAAAAATAGAAAAATGAGCGAAAAAACATGTACAGGGGGTCCCCGACTTACGAACATCCGAGTTACGAACGCCCCTACTTACGAACGGGGCCTGAGTGACGTCATTGAGTTGTTCCTGGCCTGGCTACAACGTTAAGGAGCCCCCCTCTTCATTCTACCTGCCCATCCACAGGCCTGGTACAGTCTGGTGGCCTGCCGGTGGCCTGCCAGGCCGCTAAAATTGCCCGTCGAGGCCGCGGCTTAGTGCGGCCTAGTGCGGCCTAGTGAAGCCTCCAGAGCCCCCAGTCTTTCCTGCGACCCACTGCCCCGTGGAGGTGCACCGCGGCCGGCCTGCCTGAACTCACATTGCAGACCCTGCTGCTTCCACCATCTATCCCAGGTAAGCTGCCCAGCGTATTTTAATATGCCTGTACTGTACTTTACTGTCCTCCCCTCTCCCCTCCACATACCTTCTCTGTCTGTTCCATGTCACCTGTCCATGCTGCCACCGACGTAAGCAGTGAGAGGGGAGAGCTGTGCTCTTCCCCTCTCAACTGTGACAGGGAATCTAGCACAGTGCTAGGATTCCTGTTTTGGAGATGACAGGGTCAATAAAGAGAACCTGTCACCTCCAATTGCTATCACACAGGGAATTGTTTTCTCCTGTGTTATAGCAATAAAGTTAAGTGAAAGAAAATTTGAAAAAAAAAAAAAAAATAAGAAATAATAATTAAATTAATAAAATAAAAAATTAAAATAATAAAATAATTAAAAAAAAAGTAAAAAATAAGAAAAAAAAATATACAAAAAAAAAAAGACTGGATTTGCACTTAAAAAAGGTACTGTTCCGACTTACAAACAAATTCGACTTAAGAACAAACCTAAAGTCCCTATCTTGTTCGTAACCCGGGGACCCCCTGTATATATACCAATATAAATCACATATGTAACAAATTAAGTCTAATTGTGTTATTTAATGTTTATTAGTAAAGACTTCTTAAAAACTGTTCAAGGATAAGAGGAAACAATGAGATGCTAAACCATATACCTAATGGAAAGAATGCGCATACATATGAAAATCAACCATGTCCACATATATATAAATCATGTGGAGACAAAATATTGTGTATATAAACGCATATACATCGCAAATATTCCATATAGAACTACCCTAGAAAGCATTCAATATTTATCGAATTTACCTTTCTATTAAAATGGAATTAAAGGGAGTGTTCTCCACATGTGTCATTTGACGGAGCGATCACATGGTAAATGGCCGATGTCAGCGGCCATTTACCGTGATCCATCATGCGCCGGCTCCTAAGGACCCAGCGGTCACGCATACTCCCATGTGTGCGCCCCAGGGGGCCCACGGGAGCGCAAGTCTGGGAGGACGTCAATGTACACCCTCCCAGAGATATTGAGCCGCGCTGTAGCCATCATTGGGCTATGGAGCGGTTGTTAAGTGGTTAAAGAACACTTGTTACCTGGTTGTCATGTTGATGCTTTGGCTTCAGTACTTTTCTCCAACTTTGAGCTGCATGCCTGTTCCAGGTCTGTGACTGAGAAGGATATCAGACTAGTGCTGGAACCTCAGTGGCCAATAGAGGCTCTGGGCTATTAAAATGTAGTGGAACATAGTACCAGAAGGCCAAGCCTTTATGTAAGTTTGTACAGAAATCCAGACTTCAGACGCAGCAATGTTTAGCATAAAAGACGTTGGCACTAGAAAATAAATGGATTGAAATCAGTATAGGGTTTGTGTCCCAGGACAGATAGCAGCCTTTACCTGTATTTGCTGATCCATACGTTGGACGATTTCTACCATCCACATTTTGAATGATTTCCACCAGAGCGTCAGCTTCAACTCCGGGTTTAAAAGGTCCAGTGTTTCATCTCGGAGTCTACCTATTCAGTATTTTCTGCCTGATTGACCCACTACTACTGGAATGTGTGTCCACACCATCTGGTAAGATTATTTACCCCCTAAATTGGGCCGAGGATGCACGAACCAGGTGTTCCAATTGTGGCTTTTCGGGTTTCTTCATGTACCTTCTCCCTTGTATTGGACCATATCTTGGATCGCTCCTCTCCAATTGTACTGTTCTAGCATATTGTGGCATTAATACACCATTATATGAACTTTATTCACCATCTAATTATTTGCATTTTCCCTTTTTGCACTTCTGCACTTGGCACTTTAAGCAATGTGGTTTAATTATTGCATTGTATGATATATTGTGCACATGATTTATATGCCAATATCTCTAACGCTACACCATGTGTTACCATCTGTTTTAATTTGTCGAATTTTGTGTTATCTGCTTAGATTTATGTTTCAGGTTAGCGCAGTAATCTCACCCCACTCACACATACTTGTAACAGCCCATAGTGCCCCTACTCTTTCTTAATGCCAGGCCCTTCTGATCATACACTCCTAGTGGTCACTGAGCCAATCCATCATAATATTAGACACGCAAGAATGCATGTGGGTAGTAGGGATCAGGCAAGCTCCAAGACTATAAAGAAGTGAGTGTTTCCTAAACAGAAATGTTGACATGTTGGAGTGAGGGTACTGAAAACTACGACAGATAGGTGCAGGAGCCTTTAGCTCTTTATCTGTCAGCAGATTTTTTATTTTTTTTGCTTTGAGTTATATTTTATTCAGTAGTGGAATCACTTTAAGATCTGGTTACAAAAGTAGCTGCATATGTTACCCAATGCATTGCTTATGACCCCACCAAAAAACAGCTTTTTATCAATAGTATTATTCTTGTACTCTTCCCTGGCAAGCTCCTATTTTGACAGTACTGTGAAAAGAAAAAAGCCCTAATGGGCTCAGAGTGCTGCTCTCCCTCTAACAGTCTTAAGTGCCGCTATAAAAGAGATCACATCTACTATAAAGACAGATTCATATATTTATACTTGCTGTATATTAATTACTGCAAATGTACTTTAGTGAATAAATAACTGGATTCAATTTAGTATTTGCCAGATTTTCCACTATTGAAAACCATCACTTAATATTATTCTTTCTTGGAGGGATGCTTATGAAAACCTGTGCGCAGGGTAAACTGCTGTAACATTTGGATTGCTTCAGTTGACAAAAAAATTTAAAAAATGATGAAAAATTTATATTTGCAATTGTTATTAGTTTCTCTTATAAGGTAACATCAATTTGTATTTTTAATTCAGGTCATACTGGACAAAGGAACACAAATCTGTTGATAGTAGGTTATGTTGAGTAAGCATTTTTTCCATTTGTTTGATTACATTTTGGTATATAGGATAAGAAGTATTTTGATTTATGCCAACAATCAAACACAATTAAAAGCAAATAAAAACAGCATCATTTGCCGATTGTTAGCTGAGCACTTTTCTGTACCATAAATTGTCTGTGTCTTTGTTTTGGCAGGTTAATAAAGATGTCTAGTCCTTATATGAATAACCTTATTATCCTTGGAGGAATGCTTTCCTATGCATCTATATTTCTGTTTGGCCTTGATGGATCATTTGTATCAGCAAAAACATTTGAGACTTTATGCACTGTAAGTAATTCTCTGGCTGCTGTTTTTATACCTTTTTCACCTTTATGAAATTGTAGTGTCAGTAGGGGCTCTATAATACTATGAATCATATAGTGTGTTGTGATAATGTTGCTTGCCATTCTTTTTAAAGTAGTTGAACAAACATTTTTACTTAGTTAAGCATTTATGAATGGGGAAAAAATACAGACTCAAGGTTTAAATTCTAAACGAGCTTTACATCTCAGTCTTCTTTTAAAGGATCATTTTTAAAGTAAAACAATTATGTGAATTTTCTCCTTAAAGTAGCAAAAGCCCAAATATGAAATATATATAGATGTATGTAATTTGTGCAAAGAAAAATTGCATAATAAACCTACAAAACGTGCAAGCACTAGATGTTAGAACAGATAAAGGAATACTAGAAAATATTTCCATTTACTCTAAAGATGAATTCTAGAATAATTAAAAAATGTTTACTGCATGAAATTATACCCTCAGTTTTTAGGTACTTTCAGCAGCTAGTTTAATCACTTAATGAGTAGTGTTGGGTAAACGGTTCAGCCCGAGCATCTACCGAAGTGTCTGGTATGGACTGGGGGGGACCCCACGCCATTTTTTTCTTTTTTCTTTTCAATAGCCATTTCATCTTTGCTGCAGCATGTTCTATGCATGCTGCAAATGCGCCACTTTACAGGCAGACTAAGGGGACCCCCCGGCACTATATTTAAAGGAATTTTTTATTTATATTGTTGCACTTTAACTGCTTGCCAACCAGCCGCTGTCGTTATACAGTGGCAGGTTGGCTCTCCTGTGCGAATCGCCATAGCTGTATGTCAGTTCGTGCAGGTCGAGCGGACTCGATGTCCGCCGGCAACCCGCGATCGCTTAGTACAGAGGCAGAATGGGGATCTGCCTTTGTAAACAAGGGGAATCCCCATTCTGACAGGGGACATGACAGAGATCTACTGTTCCCAGTCATTAGGAACAGTGATTGCTGTCATGTCCCTGGCAGCCCATCCCCCCACAGTTAGAACACACCCGGGGAATACAGTTAACCCCTTCCCTGCCAGTGTAATTTTTACATTGATCAGGGCATTTTTATAGCACTGATCAATGAAAAAATGTCACTGGTCCCCAAAAAGTGTAATTTGGGGTCAGATTTGTCCGCTGCAATGTCGAAGTCCCACAAAAAAGAAAAAACGCAGATCGCCGCCATTACTAGTAAAAACAATAAAAAATGAAGAAAAGTTCCTAAATCTATCCCATAGTCTGTAGACGCAATAACTTTTGCACAAACCAATCAACATACGCCTATTGGAATATTTTTTACCAACAATATTTAGAAGAATATATATCCACCTACACTAATGAATACATTTGTTTTTTTATATATCTTTTTGGGATATGTATTGACCATGTCTTTAGGCAGCTAGAGTCACCAGCTGCTGTATGCAGGCAGCCCATTCATGTCTATGGGAAGGCAGAGGCTAAAGGGACACAGCTGCTTGTCCCAATTTGACAGCCATGCGGGTGCAGGAGTACAGAATACAACTTATAGACACAGTCCATTCATGGACTATGGGTGTAATTTCCTCATGTAAATGAGACCCAACTGTTGGGTCTCATTTAGTGTATGTGAACAAAGAATGCATTATAGGCAGGGAAACCACCCTTGTTTCCGGCACCTCAAAAAGTAGTAGTAGATATGGTGGGTCTCACACTATCAGCACAAACCACTTGATAATAAATTGTTCATCCTCTTCTATATCATTGCAGGGAAAAATTACAAAATTGTCTCATTTGTGGGTAGTAACTCATCACTATGTTCCAATGTCATTTAGGACAAAAGAAAACATTTTGTGACTCTCCACGATATAAAGGGTCCCCTAAGTTGATCAATCAGCTTGAGTACATTCAGCCTGCCCATACATGGTTAGAATCTTGGCCGGTCCCTGCTGACCCACCTGAGATTTAAACCGTCTATGGTGGCTTAAGCTTAAAGAGGAGGGGATATGGAAATGCTTCTTAAAAAGAGGGAAGAATTCTGATTCACAAATTAACTACATTGCATCCACTTGGTTTGAATCGTGATTTTGATTTATATATTTTTTTTTAACTGGATTGATTCATGTATTTGTTTTGTGTACTTATTTGCTTTTGGATGCCTATACACCTGGGATGAGAGATTACAAAGTAGTATACCTATCTCTTTTCAAAGATTTTTGTCTATGGTAACACAGTTTCTCTGAATTGACTGAGGTTCCATTCACATTTGGTGTTTCGGGATCGCAGGCTCAGAACGCATTGCAATCACAAAACGCATGTTTTAATGGCACCTAAAACGCGGTGCAGGAGCTTCTTTTAGGCGACAAGCTTCTTGCATTGCAGGTTGCCATGATTGCTGAGCAATTTATTGTGTGATAATCATGGCAAAATCATACAATGTTCACTTACCATTGAAAATCAATGGCACCCGAATATGCGTTTTGCGATTGCATTGTGATTTGAGATCACGGGCAGAATCCCAGCGATTTTGCCTGAGATCCCAAAATGCCATATGTGAATGGAGTCTTAATGATTGTTGATTATTGCTGATCTTACTAGTACATATGTGAGCATTGATGTATCAGTATGTATCCATCTTTCTTGGTCTGATGAAGGGCTTGTTGCCCGAAACTGTAGCCAAATTGTAACCTCTTTGCCTGATGGACATTTGAATAAATCTTTCTGTATACTTCAATCCCTGGTTTTTGGATTCTTGCGTGCATCAACTATAGTTGTAGGTGCTGTCTACCCTCATATATATATATATATATATATATATATATATATATATATATATATATATATATATATATATATATATATATATATATATATATATATACACACACACACACATATATACACACACACACACAGTATAGTCAGGGGTTAGCTCAAGGGGGCTCATCTTGCCTGGGAATAAGGTAGTCCAAACTGCAGTTTTTTTTTAAAATCTGACTTAAGCCAGTTTTATTTTAAAAGATTGCATAGAAATAAAACAAACAAAAACAGAAAATAAATCCTTGCCTTCCAGGCACTAACTAAACATATGCAGGTTCCTAACTCACAGGTGATGGGCTTCTCCCATTTACCCACAAAATAACGGTAATGCAAACCTTATCTCTCACAAAATCAAAATTCATATAAACAGCTCTCTCGGATTTGTCCCAGGCCAAGAGCAATTCTTTGCTCCAGTCCTGCTTTATTTATACCACCTGTTGGCCACTGACAAGGTTTCAGTTATGGGTATCCCAGGGGTCCCAGGGGACATGTCTTTTTGGGGTGTTGGGACTGCTAGTAAAGTCTCTGTCCTTCCAAGGTTTCAAGAGATCATTGTGCTATATTTGCTCTGGTTTCCTTTTTCCTGGCTGGTAAACTTTCTAGTTTACCTCCCCTAATTTTTTCATCATTTCAAAAGGGACCTTGTCACTTTGCTAGGCATTTACTGTCAACTGTGGGGACTAGTACCAGGACTCTATCACCTGGGTTGCAGGTTCGGGTCTTGGCACCCCGATTATAAACCCTTTTCTAAGCTTCCTGGTGCAAGGGGCATGACAGGGCAATCCTATCTTGCATCAATAAGATATGCTCAATAACGTTTCTTTAACCAGTTCCGGACTGCCACATGCCAATATACGTCCTTAATTTGAAGTGGAATATCGTTGTTATGGCAGCAGCTAGCTGCCATAACCCCGGTATCGTCTTCTTTGGCCGGCGATCTGCTTTCCAATAAGAGTGGTCTCTGCAGCGATATCCCTTTTATCGGTGGCAGAATAGGGCTTCCCCCCTCGCGCCACGCTCCGGTGCCCTCCGCCGCTTACTGGAGTCGTCGGCAGAAGCGGAGGCAATCGGATCTCCACCCTTGCTGGCCATGAAGACGAGTGAGGGGAAGATGGCCCCCACCCGTCTCCATAACATTGCAGGGTGGAAGCGACGTCAAAACGTCACTTCCGCCTATAGTTCTTAAATTTTAAATGAATTTATTTTTTTATATTGCATTTTTGTGAAAATATGAGAGGTATTTTCTATTACAGGGTATGTTTACATTCCTTGTAATAGGAATAAAAGTGACACAATTTATTTTTATTTTTTTAAAACAGTGTAAAAAAATAAAATAAAAAGGGAAAATAAATAAGAAAATACATTTTTTTTTTAAATGCACCCCGTCCCGCCGAGCTCGCGTGCAGAAGAAAATGCATATGCGAGTAGTGCCCGCATATGAAAAGGGTGTTTAAACCACACATGTGAGGTATCGCCGCGATTGCTAGAGCAAGAGCAATATTTATAGCCCTACACCTCCTCTGTAATTTAAAACATGCAACCTGTAGAATTTTTTTAAATGTTGCCTATGGAGATTTTTAAGGGTAAACGTTTGTCTCCATTCCACGAACGGGCGCAATTTTAAAGCGTGACATATTGGGTATCAATTTACTCGGCGTAACATTATCTTTCACAATATAAAAAAAAATTGGGCTAAATTTACTGTTGTCTTATTTTTTCCAAAAAAAGTGCGCTCGTAAGACCTCTGCGCAAATATGGTGTGACAGAAAGTATTGCAATGACTGCCATTTTATTCTCTAGGTGTTACAAAAAATATATATATAATGTTTGAGTAATTTTCTAGCAAAAAAAATGTTTTTAACTTGTAAACACCAAGTCTCAGAAAGGGGAAAAAATGTATTGGAAAAAAAATACTTTTTTTTATAATGGACAGGGTAAAAATAAAATGTAAAATAAATAATTTAAAAAAAAATGTAAGCGCCGCGTCCCACCGAGTTTACACGCAGAAGCGTATATATTATTAAAAATCTAATTTTTAAAGTACATTTTGATGTTAAAGTGGAACTTCACCTTAAAGGAGAATGTCCTCTTTATGCCCTCCTCCTCCCTTCTCTTCTGTTTTTGGAACTTTTTGGCTGGGAGGGGGAGCTGATACTTCCCCTCCTCCCCAGCCTGCAATCTTCTGAGACACATCGCAGGTCCCAGAAGGCTGCAGGACCATTCACAAAGCACAGCACAGCTGTCCATCCGACTGTGAAGTTGCAAGGAATCACAGATGGCTGCCCACAGTAAACATGCCAGTGCCAGGGACCCAAAGACCAGCAAAGAACCAGTTCAGGTGAGCACGACACTGGGCCCCAGGATGGGTTAGTGCTCTTTTTTTCCAGTATTTGTATCTGCTAATTTGACATTTTTTTTTCAAACAGGGCAAATAACAGCTTCAAAGTGGTTCTAAAATAAGAAGGTTTTTTATCTTAATGCATTCTATGCATTAAGATAAAAAAAACCTCAGTGTGCAGCAGCCCTCCTAATACTTGCCTGACCCCATCTCAATCCAGCGATGTTGCATGAGAGTCTTGGCTGCCTGGGACTCTCCCTCCTCATTGGCTGAGACAGCAGCAGAATACCATTGGCCGAACCGTGGCTCTGTGTCTGAATGGACACACCAAGCAGCAGCTCGGCTTGGGTGCCCCCATAGCAAGCTGCTTGCTGTGGGGGCACTTAGCAGGAAGGAGGGGCTAGGAGTGCCGGCGGAGGACCTGAGAAGTGGATGATTTGGCTGCTACTCTGTGCAAAACCACTGTACAGAGCAGGTAAGTTTAACATGTTATTAATAAAAAAAAAATTTAAATTGACTTTAGTATCACTTTAAGGCCCCTTTCACACTGGGGCGGTGGGTGCGTCGGCAGTAAAACGCCGCTATTTTTAGCGGCACTTTACCGTCAATTTTGCGGCGCTATTCGGCTGCTAGCGGGGTGCTTTTGCCCCCCCGCTAGCGGCCGAGAAAGGGTTAAAACCACCACAGCAGCGCTATGCCAGCGGTATAGCCACGCTGCCCCATTGATTTCAATGGGCAGGAGCGTTGAAGAAGCGGTGTATACAGCTCTCCTTCACTGCTCCAAAGATGCTGCTAGCAGGACTTTTTTTAGCGTCCTGCCAGTGCACCACTCCAGTATGAAATCCCTTGGGGCTTTTACACTGGAGAGACAGCAGCGGCTCTTTCAGGGCGCTTTGCAGGCGCTATTTTTAGTTCTGTAGTGCCTACAAAGCACCCCAGTGTGAAAGGAGTCTATGTAGGAATAGGAGATGCATGTACAGTGGACAAACTTTCAGAAATTACAGAGATTTACATCTTTTTAATGTCACTTTTTTCACTGTAGTAAGTATAGCACTGAATCCCTTAAAAGCTGCTGGATTGCTGGGTTCTTCTGCCCTTCCTAGCAGTGGCTCATCCTAACTGGACACAACAACTCACTGACATACTCAGAACTCTACTGGTGACAGTAAATCCCCTTGATAGCAACAAATTCAATACACAGAGGTGGTCGAAAGACCGCTCACTACACCAATGCTGTGTAGATGTCCTCCTGGCAATAGTTTGTCCTCTGATGGGTGCTTTGGCAGGCTGGATGAAGATGGATGCATTGTAGGTCCCACAACTGGATGATGGGGGTGAAAGTTGGGCCTCTGGTGTTCTCTGTGCTTTGGAAAAATCTTAGGGGGGGGGGGGTCAGGCAAGAGGCCCACAATGCCCTGTCCCTCTTATCTCCAACTTGCACCTCTTCCCTGGTGGCCTCTTAGAGATATCTCAGGCAGTTCAATCTCTGTCTTTTCCAAAGTCCCCTCTTGCACACACCTGGCTTGGTCATGTCCCTAGGGATCTCCCTGGTGCCTAGCAGGTCCTTCTCTGCTGCTGACAGGCTAAACACTCCCTACACAGCCTGCCAGATCTTCACTAGTATTCCTCATGGGTCTCTTCTTTTACTGTTCCTGAGCTCCCTGAGCTCTACTTCATTGGGTGGAGGTGGGACCATTCCAGCTGCAGCTGTTGGTAATCAGAGTCTTTCTCGTGTTTCAGTGGGTGGGATTAATTTGTGTCGGAAAATCCCATTTAAGGTTTCTAACCATCTGTAAATACAATGGCTGAGGGAGAAAAATGTTCTGGTAGTGATGATCCCACACCTTAAAGGGGCTGCCAGTCAGGACTGCTGCAGTGTTTCTATTTTTGTTGTCAGCAAAGATATGCAGGTCAGGTATACAAAACACGTTCCTATGAAATCAGTCTCTAAGGGGAACCCAACAAGGATAGCTAATCAGTGGATGTTGAGTTGGGCCAAAAGGAACAAAAGAATCTTTCCTCTGAAGCAAGACTAAAAAGATCCACATCAGCATTATGCAAGTAGTAATAAATGACTCACTATAATTAGATTGTATATGTGCTACCTTTCATGAATTCTAGATAGATAGTTTGTCATGTGGACAGAGAAAGATTATATGTATAGCTACGCCCGCTATCCTGAAATGAGGAAAAAATGTTTTGTCTGCAAAGTCAGAGCTCCCCAACACCCAGCGACCATGGTCCGCACAGGGCTATCACAGACCGCTTTCGCCACTCACCTCCTGTGTGGCCATGCCCGTATGTCCTCTCTCACCTTTGCCCGCCCAGCCGACAATGTCATCCTATCAACAGGGCAGGGGGCAGGAGAAGCACAAGTTCGGAATGGAGAGCTCCTCCCTCCCCTTGCCCTGCTGATAGGATGACATTGTCGGCCTGGTGGGTGGGAGCCAAAAGAGGACATACGGACCGATAACAGGTATGAGTCCTGTGCAGGAGATGCAGACCTTGGAATGGGGAAATGTGACATGTGATGTTAGAGAGAAGTGGGGGGACTGCATAGGCACTGTGATGGAGGAGTCTGTGATCGATAAGGGCACTGTCATATAAAGGAGACTGCACTGTTAATCATTACAGTTCCCCTTTATATCACAGTGCCTCCTTTATAGTGCAGTCCCCTTTACATCACAGCCCCCCTTTACATCACAATGCCTCCCTTTACAGACCAGTCCCCATTACATTAATGAAAGGGGGACTGCACTGTGAAGGGACACTGTAATGTAATGGAGGGCTGTGAAGTGAAAGAGAACTGAGAACACTTTGGGACTGCTTTAAATGGAGAACTGTGATTTAAAGGGGGGGGGGGAGGTATGGACACTGATATAAAGGCACTGTGCAGTATGCTTCTATCTACCAGACAGTACATCGTTATTGTGTTCATGCATTTTTTTTTTTTTTTTTATAGTGACAGGATTACTTTATGAAGGAACACAAAAGTGTGCAGTGCATTTAGAGGATTTTTTTGTTTTATTTTGTCCCAGTTGAGTGGATGTATTGCTCTTTTGTTACCCCATGTGTTCCCTAAATAGATGAAAACTTCCCAATACCATACCTTTTCTGGTTTTAAAATGCAGGGTCTAATTCCTGAAAAGTCAGCTTTGCAAAACATTCTTTTTTTATTTATATTTTACCTGTTCTCAAATGCCAACTGATCCTCCAGGGAAAAAATCAGATTCAGTGTCACAGCAGAAAATATCACAGTGAGCACCCTTCAAAGTTAGAAAGGGACACCCAAGAAGTCCATGAAAAAATGCCATGACATGCCACACAGAACTATCAAAGCCAATGGGAAAATGTTATACAATGGCTGTTAGGGTCATAAAGGAAACTGTCACATAGTATAGTCATCATTATCACAGTCATCATTGTCAGAGTTAGAGCCACAGATGAAAGTACCAAAAATAATGGCCATCAAAGTTACAAAGAAAAAATATAAGACATGCTGATGAAACATCTGTCATAAGTTACACAACAAAATGCCACACTAACCACATGTTGATATCATAGGGGAAAAGGCCACAAGCACCCATCAAAAGAGGAGGAAACTCACCTAGTTATACCAATGAATACAATGGAAATGGCAAACAGCCATAGATTCTGAGAGATGTTAGTGCCAAAAATTAGGCGCTGTTGTTCACTTTACAGCCATTGAGGATTTGTCATATAGCGGGAAGGGAAACATTGTTGGGTGGTGGATTAATATGAGATAAGCTGTTTCTCATGAGAGCAAATTCAAGGCAATTACATCAGTGCCGCTACAGTACATACCTTCTATGAAACCTGTGTCATAATAGGTTAACTCAAACAAGCAATGCATTAGCCAAATGCAACAAAAGTATCATAACTACCACCTGTCATCTCATAACCTTTTCTGCATCCATCACTTCCTCTCACATGCCATGACTTAAATGTTACGGCATGTCTTCACTGTATCTTGGCTTGGGTTGTCGTTCTTTTTGGTCTACAAACAGACAGATTGGCACCCTTCCACAATCCAACTTGAAATCTGCAGCTAGACTCATCTTATCTTTCTCCTCAAATGCTGTCCCTCTCTTTTAGTCCTTCCAATGACTGCCAACTACACAGACAATTTAGTTATAACATCTGACTGTAAAGATCTCTCAATCTGTCACCATAGTATATTTCTTTAATAATTTGCAGATGGCAGCACTTGACCTTTTTCTTCCTCTCTTATGGTCACCTCTTCACATGCTCACATTTTAGGAATTCCTATCCTACTAAGTACTCTAAAACCTTTAAAAGTTTCAAAAACTGTATAATATTATTATTATTAATATAATTTTTTATTATTATTAATATTATGAACCATTTTATAATGTAATTTTAGCATTGCATTAGCAGTTCTTTTCTTAGCATTTTAATCCTTAAACTCTTTGAAAAAATGCATTATGGTAGCCCTTCTGAAGCAGCCCTTCTGAGATTTAGTACAGCATTTCTTTTTTTTTTCACAATAAAGGTTTATTGTAGAATTAAATACAAATACAGCATTTCATATAGCTCAGGATATGAATTAATCAGCAGCTTGGCTTCCAACTGCAGAGTAGTCTGGAATTAATATTAAACTGGTCTTCTAAAAATCCCCACCCACCTAATCCAAACAGAGACTGCCTTATTCATTGAAAAATGTGTAAGTGACCCTCTGTGGCCAGTTTGCAGAGGGTATGCCACTTGCATAGAACCTGTCAGATCATGGCTAACATTGTAATAGTGCAGACTACTACAGTGATTTTCAGCTTTCCCTGTGGCCCATCAGACATGATATATGCATACTTACATTGCATAAATATATTGTGCCAAGCTGGACCAATGTAAGTAATGCAGCTTGGAATTCAGCTTTAGATTTTGTAGATCTGTAGTGTGTTTTTTTTTTTTTTTTTAAAGAGGAAAACAATTAGGATATATTGAGAAAGCAGTAAATATGACATTTGCCAAACATTCATTGCAGGTGAATCAATCACTTTCCTTTAAAATGCACACAGTTGGAATATTTACTTGCAGTGGATGTTTCGGTTTTTCAACTGACTTTTTTTAAAAGCAACTGGGTAGAAAATTGTTGGCCAAAAAGTGATTACATCCAATCAGAAAAAGTAACTGTTCAGATATTCAGAATACAGTAGCTGGAATTTTGAGATTCCTTTATCCATGTTGTTTATTGTTAATGGAGGAATCTATTGGATTTATACCGTGTGGCTAGCCTAAAAATGCTGTTTGTGAAGGGGGTGCATTTTGAATCCTGTTCTAGGAATGAAAAAAAAAATCATAAATAAATGTTTATCTAGATCTATAATTGTGGCCATGTTTATATAAACAAGTTAAAAATGTAATCTTGGTAGATGATTAATGTGAATTTTAATACTATAATTTTACTATTGACAGCCTATTTACAGTTATTAATTGGTGTAGTTAGCACTTATGTACTGTATATGTGGTCTATATGCATTTTTCAACTCCAAATTAAATTCTTGTTATTTTGTCCCCATTTGTACTTCTCTCAGGGCCTCTGTTACAGAGTACAAGGTGTTTACTTAGTATAGCAAAGTCCCTGTAGTCACTGTCACACGGAATGTCTGCAAGTCAAGCTTCATAACTATGTTTGAACTAGACACAAAAAGCTCATAAATAAATGATAAATAAAAGAAAAAAATTAATTAAATAAATACCAGGTAGCTCTTAAAGGAAATGTATAGTTACATTCACTTAAACTTTATAATATCAGCATTAGCATTATAATATCAGTACTAGCATTTAACAAAATAGTTATTTTTGACAATTCGATATAAGATCACTTGAAAATGTTCCTTTCATGTTGTGGGTCCTGCCTGTTTTCTGGCAATCTCAACAATTTCCTAAATTCCATGCATGCTTTACATTATCTCCTCTGCGGTTTACTTTTTAATTCTAAGTACTACGTATCCCATGGTACCTTGCTGCCTACAAGCAGTTATTCCTGTACTAACTCCACCTCCTGTAACACTTCCTCTGAGCTCATGGAGACCCAGATGGCTACCCTGGTTGGACTTCCCAACTGGTGGTAACATTGTTTCTGTGGACCTTGAATGGATAGGTATACCTAACTGGGTGCTGGGCAGTGATGATATCCCTACTGATCCTGTTCTAGAGTGTGGTTGGTGTGAGCAAACTTACTTTACCCCTATGGAAATCCCTATACAACGGCATAATCTGTTGAGTGTTCAAATACCTTTACGATATAGGTCCTAAGGACACTATCCATTTATGTAGTGATCCTGCCACACACCTCTGCCACCCTGAGACACTATTACAGCATCATATGGACCACCACATCCACTGTTTTGGGACCCAGGGTGACCTTCTGCCTAGCCATCTAACCCTACCTGCCTCTTTTTACTGTTATACATTATATTAAAAAAACCTTTTTAACTATAAAGCTCCTGAAGAAGCATGTTTGTTCAATAACATATCGAGCAGGACCGCAAGCTGGACCTTATCATCCCTGAAAGTGGTTACCCCCATGTACTAATTGGCTAGGGTGTTGTTCCGTCTGAGACTCATTTCCCCTCATTGGGGGGACCCATCTTCTACCAGTGCTGATAGTTGTACCTGTAATCATTTTTTGTATGTAATGTAAACTGGATATGATTTTTTTATATAGATTTGTATGGATAATAAAATATAAAATTTTAACAGATATGAGTTTGTGGTGCCATTAAAGTCCATTTTCTCTTTGCCAACCAATATCTTTGAATTTAGGACGAGGCACAGTTTATCAGTTTGTGTCCACAGTACCACCTTGTGTTGACATGTAAATTGATTCATTCACAATAAATATGTGTCACTGAATGCAATGTGTAAATATGAGGGATTCTTTACAAAGTAAGTTTTCAAACTTCAAGATCACTTTAGAATTTTTAGTAGTAGGCTAGAAATAATTAAAATCTGATGTGGAAATGAATATAGTGATTTTATATGTTGACCACAGATACTCTTCTATAGCCTGTCCTATAGTCCTATAGCTGTCTCTCTAAGGTGTATAAGCTATTTCTTCAAATTATTTGAATTTTTTGCAAATAATTATAACAGAGAGACCCCTCAGTGGTGTAACAGGCTCA
The DNA here is from genome assembly GCA_028564925.1 of Lithobates sylvaticus. NCBI lineage: Eukaryota > Metazoa > Chordata > Amphibia > Anura > Ranidae > Lithobates > Lithobates sylvaticus. The sequence continues at coordinate 274,168,435 of CM053030.1, forward strand.
CAGTAACAGAAACCAGGAGATAATATACTGCACCTTTATCTCTCTCTCTTGCTTTCACTTGGAGGTGTCAATCCAACACATTGTTTCCCCCTCCTATTGTTTGGGTTTAGGCTGTAGAGAAACACGTTTTACACTTTTCTTTGTCCTGTATCACTAATTGCAATTTTATCATTCATGGGGATAAGAATATTGAAGAATGACAAGTGCTTTTTGAAGAATGACCAGTGCTTTAGGGGTTCCGTCACCCCTAAAGAAGTGTTATCTAGATTCTAGAGATAGAATTTCTACTTCATCTTATGACAGGAATGACCAGATATTACACAGTATCAATTCAAATATACATAGGGAGAAACTATTGCCTTATGTGGGAAATAACATTAACCGCTTGCCGACCAGCCACCGCAGTTATACTGCGGCAGGTTGTCTCGGCTGCGCAAATCGCCATAGATGTACGTCGGGCACGTACACAGTGATTTGTATGAATGCACCGCTGGAGGCGCGGGGAAGCCAATGGGGGAGCCAATGGGCGCGATCTTTCCCCGATGTGACAGAACGGGGATCTGCCTGTGTAAACAAGGCAAATCTCCATTCTGACAGGGGAGATCACACAGATCCTGTCTTTCTGCTATGCAAGAAGCCAGATCTGTGTGTTGTCCCAGTGAACCCTTCCCCCATACAATTAGAACACATAGTGAGGGAACACAGTTAACCCTTTGATCGCCCTGATGTTAACCCCTTCCCTGCCAGTGTCATTAGTACAATAACAGTACATATTTTTATCACTGATTACTGTCATAATGTCACTGGTTCCCAAAAAAGTGTCAGAAATGTCTGTTAAGTGTCTGAACTATCCACCGCAATGTCGCAGTCCTGCTATAAAAGTCACTGATCGCCGACATTAGTAGTAAAAAATAAATAAATAATTAAAATGCCATACATCTATCTATTGGTGCAAACCAATCAATATACGCTTATTGGGATTTTTGTTTACCAGAAATATGTAGCAGAATACAAATTTTCCTAAATTGATGAATACATTTTCTTTTATTGGTAGTGTTTTATAGCAGAAAGCAGGAAGTAAAAAATGTATTTATTTCTTTTCAAAATTGTCACACTTTTTTGTTTAACCCCCCTGGCGGTATTCCCGAGTCTGGCTCGGGGTGGGATCTTCAGTACCAAAAGCGGTAACCCCAAGTCAGACTCGGGCTTGCATTGCAGGATACAGGGGGAAGTTACTTAACTTGTCCCCTGGATCCTGCGATGTCTCCCTGCTGTGTGTGCGAGTTGTCTGCTCGCTCGATTCACACGTTACGACGCACGGGAGCGGAGATTGGCGCCAAATTCAAAGAAGTTAAAAAACACAGTACACATACAGTACTGTAATCTTACAGATTACAGTACTGTATACAAAAAATACACATTCCCTTTGTCCCTAGTGGTCTGCCCAGTGCCCTGCATGTCATTTTATATAATAAATATATTTTTTTCTGCCTGGAAACTGGAGATTGTCCATAGCAACCAAAAAGTATCCCTTTATGTCAAAGGTGGTTTTCGACCAGCTAGAAAACAGCGATAATAAATTGAGAATCACAATTCATCATCAAACAATAAATTTAATGACAGCGACTATTCTGCAACTGAGCAAATGTCAGTGTTTTTGATTTGATTACATTATTGAATAATTTTTATACATATTTTTATTATATTATAATTTATGATTTTGTGTTTCAAACTTTATCATACCCGGGATGTCTACTAGACTCTGGTTTGGACAGATTTAAGTGAGTTATTGATAAGAATTGCAGCCTACAATATAAAAACGCCAAATTTCCATGCAAAATAATTGTACCGCTTTTGGTACAAAATTCCAGACATAATCATACCGCCAGGGAGGTTAAAGTGTAAAAAATAAAAACCACAGAGGTGATCAAATACCACCAAAAGAAAGCTCTATTTGTGGGAAAAAAGGACATTAATTTTGTTTGGGTACATCGTCGCACGACTGCACAATTGTCAGTTAGGCCCCTTTCACACTGGGGCGGGGAGCCGTGGTGACGGTAAAGCAGTGCTATATTTAGCGCTGCTTTACCGTCATTTTAGCTGCGGTATTCGGCCGCTTGCGGTGCGTTTTTACCCCCCGCGAGCTGCCGAGAAAGGGTTAAAGACCCCCGCAGAGCGCCGCCGTAGTGGCGCTTTGTGGCGGTATTGCCACGGTATTACCGCGGTTTCCCATTCAAATCAATGGGAAGGAGCGGTATAGGAGCGGTGAATACACCGCTTCTATACCGCTCCAAAGATGCTGCTAGCAGGACTTTTTTTGCCGTCCTGCTAGCGCACCGCTCCAGTGTGAAAGCCTGCCGGCTTTTACACTGGAGTGAATGGGGCCGGATTTTTTCAGGCGGTATACAGGCGCTATTTTTAGCGCTGTACCGCCTGAAAAACGCCCCAGAGTGAAAGGGGCCTTAAAGTGACGCAGTGCCATATCGCAAAAAATGGCCTGGTCATTAAAGGGGTAAATCCTTCTGGGCTGAAGTGGTTAACAATGCTGTAGAAGTGATGTGCCTCTCTAGCCTGCACATCTAACCCATGCAATAGTAAAAGCTTGTATTATAACTGTAGAAAGAGTTTTGATTTTTTTGTTTCCAATGCATATTTATTATTGGTTTGTTTCTATATTATATCTCTTTACATTTTTTAAAATGTTGATACTCAGACTGTATGTACACACATTTCCAATAATACTGATGTCATTTACAAACTTTCTGAATATGTTTTCTTGATGATATTTGTTTTGCTTCAGAAAAACCACCATGTCCAGGTGATATCAACCAAAAAAGGTGCTCCCAAAAACCCAGCATGTTTTGACAAAAGTGCCTTCATCAGAGGTGTGCTCTAATGTGCAAGGTGCTCAAATCATAATACACAATATGGCCATAGATACAGTCTGATTATCAGCAATATTTCATATAAGAGACAAGTATAATGTAAAGACCAACACACACTATAATGCAAAAACCACACAAAAGGGAATTGATTAAAAGTGTCAGAGAAAAACCTTGGGGGAGACTTTCTTAAATTGGTGCAAAAAGAATCTGGTGCAGCTTTGCATAGTAACAAAAAAAAAAAAAAAACTGCTTCCAGGTTTTATTGTCAAAGTTTAATTGAGCAAAGCAAAGTTTTTGATTGGTTACTTTGCACAGCTGCACCATATTCTGTGTGCACCAGTTTTAGTAAATACCCCCCCCCCTCCTTTGTCTCTGGAATGCAGCCAATCAGCTTTTAAATTCATTTTCTAAGCTGTGTGGAATAAAGTAAAGATTGTTTGCTATGAGCCACAGCACCTGTTGAGAACTTGTCTCTGACACTTTTTAATAAAGGGTATACGAATATACTGTACATGGAAAAAAATGCAACAATCTTTTTTATAGTTATGATAAAAGTTAAGTTCTACTGTTGATATTAAAATAGGAATGGATGCAGAGGAACTTGAGAGTAAAGGACAAATAGCTGTTGGTGAAATATTCCTTTATATATAAATTATCTTTATGTATATCTCTACTTATTTATACATCGTCCTTTGTCTTTCCTAAACATTGTGCATGTCAAAGCATACCTTTATAGATTAATATAGAGACCAACGATTAAACTACTGCAATTGCAAAAAATAAAAACATTCCTTAGCATCTTCTATCTTAACTAAACTTGTATTATTTCCTTTAATCCCCTTTTGTAGTAGCCTGAAGCTTCCCCCCTCTTTCACCAAGACCCAGAGCAATATTTGTTAACACTAAATCAAGGTCAGGCAATTCAAGCAGAAAGCCACTCAGTTGGCTTAATTTTCTAAAGGCGCAAAAAGTTCCATTAGCCCAGTGAATCTCTGCTCACTATCAAATGCCCAATTTGCAGGGCAAGAAAAAAAAAAATTCTTACGCATGATTGGATGATTAAAAAGAAAAAAAATAGGTACACTAGGCTAAGTGAGCATTCTACTTGCTAAATTAATACAAATAATCCTTAGTAAGTGAGTATCAAAATGGACAAAATCAACCAAAATGGATTAAAGGATAAGTTAACCTTTAGAAGCTTGTTACATGCTTCTCTCTGCCCCCACTGTCACTTTTTGAAAACAGAGATCTGTGGATGAAAAAACTACAGATACCATCTTCCACCATGGCAGCTATACTTCTAATTTGAATGGACTGCTTAGCATGCTCATAGTTCATTCATTCTTTCTCTAGCTTTATAACAGAAAGCCCATACAAGGACATAGGCACAAAGCTAGAGGAAGAATGTGCAGTAAAAAAAAAATGTAAAATGCACATTTATTTACCTACAATAATATGTGCATTTATTGAATTTTTTTTTTGAAAGGTGAACTTACCCTTTAAAGCAACCAAAGCAACCAATGTACAAGGAGTTATTCCATCATCCACAGTCAAACGTTTAATAAATTGCCCTTTTGCCTGTATGCACACCCAAGGGATGAGGGAGCCTACACATTGACCGTAGTATATTAAATGTACTTTAGGCCCACGGGGATGTCTTTTTTTTATTTATCCCCCCTCCAGACAGCTTATTATTAGAACAGAGAGGTTTGTTAAGTGAGATGTATACCACAATAAAAGTAAATCTGTATATTAAGCTGTGCTAATCGACAATTGTCATTTCACAGCAACCCAACATATTACATGCTCAGGGTGTAGAAACATGAACAATGTTCTTCCCCAGTTCCAAACTAGATCAGGTAATTAGATACTGGGCATAAACTTTGTGTGAAAAAGTTTATAGAAGAGGGTTAAGGCCAGCTCTACAGCTTGACATGCGTGGGCATTGTTAGGAATCTACAAAAAAACTCCAGGGCACCCTCAGGAAAAATATACTGTATTTGTAAAAATTTAACTTGTTCAAAATGTATTTCTCTGCATACAACAGACACAGTATTGGGGTATGCTGCAAAAGAAAGAGAGGTGTAATACAGGGGATGATGTAGGTGGAGGGGGAGAACATTGCAGGAGAGATGCTGGTGGTAGAAAAAGGGAATAATACAGAAGGGCAATGGTGTCAGACAGAGGGAGCAGGGGTGACACTACATGCAGATGAAAGGAACAGTAAATTAGGTGTTAAGATGAAGAAGATAAGCAGTATAGAGGGGACTGGAGGCAGACAGGAGGAAGAGTATAGGAAAATACGATAGAGAAAGAAGTGCGCAGTACAGGGGATGCTGTAGTCTGATTCGAGGAACAGTTTTAGCTAACTTTCTTGCAATTACAAAGCAGCTAAAAAGCAGGCAGGGAATTCTTTTATTTTTTTTTATTTATTATTTTTGCAGGAACAAGTCAGGAGTAAATACTAAATAAAACACACTAAAGGAATCCAACCTTGAAACATGGCCAAATTGCATCCAGAATAACCTTCTTGTAATAAACCTTTGTCCCATTTTTCTCACCAAAAACAATAACTTTAGTGTGTTTACGATCTGTAAAATGTATATAAAATAATATATAGTTTTAATATTAGGTAGCTCCACGGAACATACTGTACATCACTGGCAAAAGCAAACTAGAAAAAATACAAAGCCAGTAATGTGTTAGACGCATGTTTATGGTCCAAAAGTCTTTGTCTGTACTTTAAAAACACTTCCTTTAATAAACACTGGAGAAAAAATAGGAATTAGAGACAGTGCATTTAATCCAAGCATTAGCAAGTTTATCTGTGAATAGAATGCTATTGCCAGAAACTCCTAATTCCATCTGTCAAAGACCATCTTTTACCTTCCATAAAACAGGCTTTTCTATCTCAAATTGACCTCCTTAAAATGTAATATTATTGTGCTTTTAAGAATGAAGAAGGATGTTTACAAAACCATTTACACTTTAGAAAAATCATATTCAAGCATCTTATCTATCTTATATCTTATTCACCATAAGGAATATGGAATTAGTCTGACAGTTGGATCCTCTCCACATTTGCAAAAAGATTGCTTAGTACGTTTAGTACATCATCAATGTTGCCATTACTGATAAAGCAAAGAGCAATAATCTATAGCATCCAGTCAGTAAGGCCCCTTTCACACGGGAGGTCCACCCAGCAGACTCCGCATTGCTGAGCAGGCGGATGACAGGTCCGTCTCCGCTTACTGTTCAGAGACAGACCTGTCAGAGCCCCACTTTCATCTATGGGGAGATCGGATTAAAAAACTGACCACTTGTCCATTTTCATCTGATCCCATCTGATCCACCAGATGGATGAAAATTAGGGTCACCATCTGTCTGGATTTCACAGATGGGATCAGATTGGATAGCAGCAGGTGCCAGCGGACATGTCACCGCTGACATCCGCCGCACCATAGGAGTGTCCGATGAGGTCCGCATGAAAAACTGACAGGCGGACCTAATTGGAAAGCCTGTGTGAAAGGGGCCTATTGTATTCTATTGTAATTTCTCAGACAAGACAAAAAGTATAATGTTAGAATTGCTCCCAGCTTATTCTCTGGCCTAAAATACACCTCCTGTGCTATGTAGAAGAAGAGAGGGTGAAGTGTTCTGTGTTCCTACCTTAGGATGATATTGTTGTTCCTCCACAGATACAGTACGGTGTGAAAGATGGGCAGAAAATGTGTTACTGCCAAGATGTTTTTCTGCCAAGAAAAAATAGTAAAGAAAAAAAATGCACAAACAACAAAAGATTTCTCTTAATCCAGCGCTGGGGGGTGATGGCTACAAACCACTTGAGGCATACCTCATAGAAGTGATAAAAATGTCAACCATTACCATTCTTGGAATACTTTGATTTTACAATAAATCTTTTTACACAAACCATGGCGGTTTGTGTAAAAAGATTTATTGTAAAATCAAAGTATTCCAAGAATGGTAATTCCAAATCATGAAAAAGGGCCACGCCTGAAAGGCTTTATCAGTATTACAGCCTGCTGACAGCTTTCCATCTGCTCTACAACTGCATCTTTGTTCCATCCCAAGCCTTGTTGTGGTGAGTGAGTTCAACCTCGCTCTGTGTTAGTGACGTCACATCCAGCGCGCCACCCGACCACACCAGCTGCATCCTCCAGCGGGTTTGAGTCCACTGTATGGTCTTTTTGGGGCCTCTCCCCATCACTGACCCTTACGGGTTCCACCAGTGGTCTGTCATCGCTTCCATTGGGGGGATGCCCATGCAACATCTGGCACCTATACATCTTTTGGTTGCCCCCAGCACCAGATTTGATATGCCCAAGCCAGCCTGCCGAGGTTTGGGTGAGATTGAAGTTCAATATCAAGCATATTCTTTAACATTGATTGTCTATCAGCCATGTTTTAACCCTTTCCATTCTTGGAATACTTTGATTTTGCAAAAAATCTTTTTACACAAACTGTGGCATAGACATTTTTATGACTTCTCTGAGGTATGCCTCAAGTGGTCTGTAGCCATCACCCCCAGGGTTATATTAAGAAGAATCTTTTGTTGTTTGTTCTTTTGCACAACACCACCCCCAATGTTTTGGTTCCCCTCTAGCTGCAGAGACTAATGCCCCGTACACATGGTCGGAAATTCTGACCACAAAATCCGTCGGATTTTTTCCGACACTGGTGTTGCATACACACGGTCGTGGTGAACGTGGTGACGTTCGTTGCGTACGACGGAACTACGTAGAGGCTAGTAGCCAATAGGTTAGGTCTCCTAATTTGATCTGAGCATGCGTGGCACTTTGTCCGTCGGAATTCTCTACACACGATCGGAAAAAGTCAGATCGGATTTTGTTGTCGGAAAATTTAAGAGCAGGAAATTCCGATGGAAAAAGTCTGATGGAGCCCACACACATTTTCCGTCGGAATTTCTGACCGTGTGTACGGGGCATAACATTTATTACACAGACTGCCATATGTTGGTTCTCCATATAGTGCCTGAACTTTTTAGGAGTACACTTAAGAAAACTAATGCAGCTGCCACACCTGAAGACTGGAAATCTACACTAGATTACATTTTTTGTTTTTGAGGCTAGATATTTAAAAGGCTAAAAATAAAACCTATGTGGCTCACGGCCAAAGTTAAAAAAGCTATAAACTATAAGAAAAGAGCTTTTAAAAAATATAAAAATGAAGGATCACTAGTGTCATTTAAATGTTACAAAGAACATAACAGAATATGTAAAAAGGAAATCAAGGATGCAAAAATTCAAAACGAAAGACAGATTGCAAAAGATAGTAGGACAAACCCCAAAAAATTCTTCAAATATATTAATAGTAAAAAGGTCAAGTCTGAGCATGTAGGCCCTTTACAAAATAATCTAGAGTGGGTGACTGGGGACAAAGAGAAGGCTAATTTATTAAATACTTTCTTCAGCTCTGTGTATACAAAGGAGCATGGGGGAGCTCATGTCCACAATGGGGGTGGTAGTGACACAGCCCTAAATCCACAATGGCTCAAAAGTGATATGGTCCAGAAATATTTAGACAGAATAAAGGTGGATAAAGCACCTGGACCTGATGGCATCCACCCACGGATCCTAAAAAAATTGAGCTCTGTAATTTCAAAGCCATTGTATCTAATTTTTAGGGAATCATTAATGACAGGAATAGTACCACTGGATTGGCGCAGGGCGAACGTGGTGCCTATATTTAAAAAGGGAACAAAGTCTTTACCAAGTAACTATAGACCTGTTAGTTTAACTTCTATAGTTGGGAAGATACTGGAGAGATTATTAAAAGACCACATAGACGAGTTCTTGCAGGAAAAAAATATTTTAAGCAACAGACAGCATGGGTTCATGAAAGACAGAAGTTGTCAGACAAACCTCATTTCTTTTTATGAGGTGGTAAGTAAAACCTTGGACAGAGGTGTGGCTGTGGACGTGGTATACTTGGATTTTGCAAAAGCGTTCGATACAGTTCCCCACACACGGCTCATGTGTAAGGTAAGGTCTACAGGTTTGGAAATATCGGTTTGTAAATGGATAGAAAACTTGCTAAAAGACAGAATTCAGAGAGTGGTGGTTAATGATTCTTACTCTGAATGGGCTAAGGTTATCAGTGGTGTACCCCAAGGTTCAGTGCTGGGACCCTTACTTTTTAATATCTTTATAAATGATATTGGGTCTGGGATCAAAAGTAACATTTCTGTCTTTGAAGATGACACCAAGCTATGCAGTGGAATAACGTCCTTACAGGAGGTCTCCAATTTACAAGCTGACCTCAATGCTCTGTCAAATTGGGCGACTATGTGGCAGATGAGGTTTAATGTTGATAAATGTAAAGTTATGCACTTGGGGGCTAAGAATATGCATGCATCATACATGCTAGGGGGAGTACAACTGGGGGAATCCGTAGTGGAGAAGGATCTGGGGGTTTTGGTAGATCATAAACTCAATAATAGCATGCAATGCCAAGCTGCGGTTTCCAAAGCGAGCAAAGTCCTTTCTTGTATTAAGAGAGGTATGGACTCCAGAGAGAGAGATATCATTTTGCCCCTGTTCAAATGATTAGTAAGACCTCATCTGGAATATGCAGTTCAGTTTTGGGCACCAGTTCTCAAAAAGGATATTGGGGAACTGGAGAAAGTGCAGAGAAGGGCAACCAAACTGATAAGAGGCATGGAGGAGCTCAGCTATGAGGAAAGATTAGAGGAACTGAATTTATTCACCCTTGATAAGAGGAGATTAAGGGGGGATATGATCAACATGTATAAATATATAAGGGGTCCATATAGTGAACTTGGTGTTGAGTTATTCACTTTACGGTCAACAAAGAGGACAAGGGGGCACTCTTTACGTCTAGAGGAGAAGAGATTTCATCTCCAAATAAGGAAAGGTTTCTTCACAGTAAGAGCTGTGAAAATGTGGAATAGACTCCCTGCAGAGGTGGTTCTAGCCAGCTCAGTAGATTGCTTTAAGAAAGGCCTGGATACTTTCCTAAATGTACATAATATAACTGGGTACTGACATTTATAGGTAAAGTTGATCCAGGGAAAATCCGATTGCCTCTCGGGGGATCAGGAAGGAATTTTTTTCCCCTGCTTTAGCAAATTGGAGAATGCTCTGCTGGGGTTTTTTTTGACTTCCTCTGGATCAACTGTGAGTATAGAATGGGGTATATGGGATTGTATGATATATATATATATATATATGTATATATATATATATATATATATTTTTTTTTTTTGTTTAATTTGTGGTTGAACTGGATGGACTTGTGTCTTTTTTCAACCTAACTATGTAACTATGTAACTATATAGTTGTGAGAAGGGTTCAATGCTCAGTCAGATTTTTATTGCTATGTATCCATTTTGGAGATGCACCCCTCTATTTATACTGGTAACCATTGTCATCTAGAAAGAAACCAGAGGAAAGCCAACCTTTTAGAGCTTTTTAGAGTTTTCTGAACAAGAGGTAAGAGGACACCTGTTTTGGCGACAGCTGCCTAAGAAGTGAAGAAATTTCACCAGCACACCAAGGATCCCTCAAACAGATCCAAAGCTTTATTTTGTGGTTACATGGTACATACAAAAGCAACAAAGCCACTTGCCTGACTAGGGGGCAATGCATGGCTCCAAAACATTGTGTTTGTATGTACCATGTGACCACAAAACAAAGCTTTGGACCCATATGAGGTATCCTTTCTTCACATTGAGTGTGCAGCTCCTACCAAAACTTAGCAGCCATCTTCAGGAACGTGTGCGTTGGCTATATTGTGATTGGAGCTGTCTATGAAGGCAATACCTCTCACTTTGGGAGATTCCCTCCCACTCCTGTTGCACCTCTGGGACAGAAAGGGAGAGGATATTTCCCTAATGGTACACAGACCACTGGCAGGGGTTTTAACTTCTTCAGCATGTTCATTGTTAAATAGGAATGGGACAAAGATACATAGCAAAATGTTTGTAATGAAGTTCAAGTTCGGTTAGTTTATGGGCATTTAACAAGCCCTCATTGACATCAGTAGCAGTAGGCACTGTGAAGGAACCCCTCCCCCCCTCAAAATTTCACACTTAACAACCCTGGAAGGGAGATTCAGGAGGAGCTGAGCTGCTAAGAATTGACTTAATTAATTTCAAGTGTTTTACAGGGCAACATTTTAAAAGTACTACAGTATATCTCTGCAGTATGTGCATATTGACCAATGTTTTATTCCTTTAACCCTTAATTTCTAATTTTTATACACATAAAGGCCTCAAGATTATTTTAAACCCCTAGAACAATATATATTTTCTAAAAGCAGAGGCCCTGTAGAATAAATGAATGACAGTTAACACATGGTAACTTTTCTAATCTTAACCACTTGCCGACCAGCTCACGCCGAAATATAGCAGCAGAGTGGCACCGCTGTGCGAATCGCCGTGCCCGTATGGCGGCACCTTTAAGAGCCATAGCAGGCGCGCGTGTGCGTCCACTGCACAGGGGGACCCGATGCCCGATCGCCGCCGGCCACCCGCGACCCGCGGGCACGAGAGCCAGAATGGGGATTCGTGTGTGTAAACACACAAATCCCTGTTTTGACAGGGGGGGGAAACAGATTGTGTGTTCCTACTAAGTAGGAACAGCGATCTGGCTCCTCCTCTAGTCAGTCCCATCCCCTCACAGTTATAAACACACCTAGAGAACATACTTAACCCCTTGATCATGCCCTAGTGTTAACCCCTTCCCTGCCAGTGACATTTATACAGTAATCAGTGCATTTCTATAACACTGATCGCTGTATAAATGTCAATGAATGAATGAATGATTTGTATAGCGCTGCAAATGCGAACTGAATCGCCTCAAGGCGCTTGGTCAATGGTCCCAAAAAAGTGTCAAGTGTCCGATCTGTCCGCCGCAATGTCGCAGTCCTGATAAAAATTGCAGATCGCCGCCATTACTATTAAAAAATAAAATAATAACAATGCCATAAAAAATGCCATAAATCTATTCGCTATTTTGTAGATGCTATAACTTTTGCACAAACCAATCAATATACGCTTATTGCAGAAGAATACATGTTGGCCTAAACTGATGAAGAAATAATTTTTTATTTTTATTTTTTGGGATATTTATTATAGCAAAAAATAAAAAAAAAATATATTTTTTCAAAATTGTCGCTATTTTTTTGTTTATAGCGCAAAAAAAAACGCAGAAATGAGCAAATACTACCAAAAAAAAGCACTATTTGTGGGAAAAAAAGGACATCGATTTTGTTTGGGTACAGCGTTGCAAGACCGCGCAATAGTCTGTTAAAGCGACGCAGTGATGTATCGCAAAAAATGGCCTGGTCATTAAGGGGCAAATCCTTCCGGGGCTGAAGTGGTTAATTAAATCTATATTTTCAGTAAAAATACACTTAAATTAATTCTAGTGCTCACACACACAATGTAATGTTTTTTTTTTTTATTTATCACCCTATAACCTTAGTCAGCCCTATTTAACCCCTTTTTTGCTTTTGAACTCTTTTTTTGTTTTTATTCTTTTTATTCGTTCATTTTTTCAGTGCGATAAAATGAAAAATTGGGGAAAAAGCCTTCATTTGATGTGCAAATAATTTTGCAATACTTTGTACAAGAGATATAATCTTCGTGTAATTTTATTTTCAAACTGTTTATAAAAGGGTATCGTATAGAAAAACATAGTACTCAATGTACAATATAGGTGAGAAGTATATTTATAAACAAAAAATAAAAATAAAAAGATGATGTATGCAGTATAGGTATAGTACAATAGGAATATATATATATATATATATATATATATATATATATATATATATATATATATATATATATATATATAAATAATATATCCAAACTCCAAAGACATGCTGGAAGGTTAATTAGCTTCTGTCCAAAATTGGCCCTAGTATATGAATGTGATTTGGGGACCTTGGATTGTGGTCTCCTTGAGGGTGGGGACCGATGTGAGTGTGCAATGTATGTGTGGAGCGCTGCGTAAATCGACAGCACTATATGGGCACCTTAAATAAAAATATAGGGATAATTGTAGACACGCATCCACACTCACTCAAGTTGAACTGGATGGACTGGTGTCTTTATTCAACCTTTACTAACTATGTAACTATAATATCTGTAAAACATAACATTAAAGCCAATAGATGACTGTTAAATAGAATCGATGCAGTAGGTGGGGAGCCACCCAATCGTTTCCAAGTCCCTGGTACTGCCCCCCGCAAGTGCACGCCCCTGTATCCAGCATTGCCCATTTTCAGGCCTGGGAACAGCATGGCAGGTGCCATTGGGTAGCGGAGAGGGAACCTAAAAAATTTGCCTTGAAACCATGTTAGCAGCAAACCTGAACCCCATTTCTAATCAATTCAAAAGATTTCTGGCAGGATAACCATGTATTTTGGTGCACTTATATAACAGATACAAGAAAACTCTTTCAATAGTATATTAATCAGACCAGAGGGAAACAAATACGATAATTGAATTGTTAGGGTTTACATAAATTTGCTTTACAATAATGCTGTAAGTGAATTTTTTTATTGTTTTTGTTCTGTCCAGGAAAAGTTGAAACCTACTTGGGAAGTGGGTGTTATTTTTTTTGGGGGGGGGACGTAATATACAGTATATACTGTTGATGGATGTACACCAAGGGTTTAACAAGCAAGACCAACCCTGTGTTTAACATTGCAAGCCCAACCTTGTTTTTATAGTAAAAGTAACAAAGCAAGTAGAGGGAAATGGTTCCTTGAGTTGAAGGGAAATAAAATCTAAATGTTAATTGACACAGAGTTTTATATTGAATTTGTAACAACAAGATTGTTATTCATGATTAATACCAGATGGTCAGAGTACTTTCTAGCTGGAGGACTCCAGCAGCCAAAGTGTTATTGATGTTGGCCGTAAGAACATTTTTTGGCAATGCAAATGCGCTTGACGTGTTTGGCATATAGTATAAAAAAAAACAAAGTGTATTTTTTCAGTTCACTTGCAGCAGAAAGCAAATAAAATAGGCTCTCACTGAGAAAGAATTTAAATCATGTAAATAAGAATGAAGCCTAAAAGCTTAAAGTGATCTTGCACCAAAATCATGCACACTAAAGCATTTACATATTCTGAGCAAGCAGTAAAAACACGTTAAACAAAGCCCCATTTACCTCTCTAGCTATACTGTTTGTGAAGAAATCAATTTTCAAAATTAACAATGCAGGCAATGGAGTTTCTATGAAAACAAATCTGCTAGCCCTCTAATGTAAACACCGGGTGTTTCTTAGACCCCTTTCACACTGAGGCAGTTTTCAGGCATTTTAGCGTTGGATCGTTGCGCTTAAGGGTGACGGGAAAAAAGTCCTGCAAGCAGCATCTTTGGAGCGGTGTAGGAGTGGTGTATGCATCGCTTCTACACCGCCCCTGCCCATTGGAATGAATGGGCAGCGCTTCCGAAGCACTGCAACATGGGCGCTTTTAACCCCTAGTGGGCGAAAAGCGCAGTTTAAACACTACTTTAAACACTACTTTAAAACTAGCGGCGCTTTACCGCTAACAGATCTGTGCCATCCCAGTGTAAAAGCAGCCTAAGCTGTTAGAAACTGGCTCTGGAGTTTTTTCCTTGATTCATAGACCCCTTTCACACTGAGGAAGTTTTGAGGCATTTTAGCACTAGAAATGGTGCCTGAAAACTGCCCCCCATTCATTGCAATGGGTGCTTTCGCACTGGGACAGTGTGTTTGCGGGACATTAGAAAAAGTCCTGCAAGCAGCATCTTTGGGGCAGTTTGGGAGTGCTGTATACATCGCTCCCAAAACGCCCCTGTCCATTGCGATGAATAGGCATCGCTTCGGAAGCACCTCAACACGGAAGTTATTAACCCCTTCTTTAGGTTTATTAAAGCGCCCCGCTAGCGGCCGAAAAGCGGCGCATAAACAGCGGTAAAGCACCGCTAAAACGAGCGGCGCTGTACCGCTAACGGCCATCGCTTACAGAAAGCAGCCTTAAAGCGCATGACAAGTCGCACCCTATTGTCCGCAGTGGAAGCGATTTTGAAAGAAGTTCCTGCACTCTTTTTACAAGTTCTGGTGCGACCTGCATAGACATCTGTGCATGAAGTCACACAGATGTCTTCCAAGTCGCACCTTAAGTCACACTGACATGCATCTTTGGAATCATGCAACTTCAAGTGATTCAGATTCGGATTTTCCGATGGAAAATGTTCGATAGGAGCTTTTTGTCGGAAATTCCGACCGTGTGTAGGCTCCATCAGACATTTTCCATCGGAATTTCTGTCACACAAAATTTGAGATCTGGATCTCAAATTTTCCGACTACAAAATCCGTTGTCGGAAATTCCGATTTTGTGTACACAATTCCGACGCACAAAGTTCCACGCATGCTCGGAATCAAGCAAAAGAGCAGCCCTGGCTATTGAACTTCATTTTTTCTCAGCTCGTCGTACGTGTTGTACCTCACCAAGTTCTTGACGTTCGCAATTTCCGACCAACTTTGTGTGACCGTGTGTATGCAAGACAAGTTTGAGCCAACATCCGTCGGAAAAAAAACATGGATTTTGTTGTCGGAATGTCCGATCGTGTGTACGGGGCATTAGGGTCTTTGAAAAGAAAGGCAGGTTCTGAGTGTCCAAGAACAGGATAGGAGCTGTGAATGTTTTGCAACCACTGTGTTCTCGTTACATAATCTTATCCTTAAGCAAAATTTACAAATATCTAAATTCACCCAGGTCAGCAAATTTCCGGACAAATTTCCATGTGTGTGTTCACCTCTCTGTTCAACAGAACATGACTGACTTCTGTCAAACAGTCCTGTTGGAAAAGTAGCATGAGATCAGCTGCTGCAGCATTTATCAGTCTATTCTGATAGGGAGGATCTCCCCTGTCAGAATACAATAGTGCAGTGAGAGAGATTTCTGCATGCACACAAGTTATGTGGATGCATGGATCTCTCCCACTGTGCTATTGTATTCTACTGTGGTGTCATAGCTGGTGTCATAGGTCGCCACATGTGCAGCACTATGGCAACTAAAGCTAAGATGGCAGCTTCTTTGGCTGTAAAGAATATGAGGATTTAATTCAACTTTTCATTCTTTTCAGGACAGCAAGGCTGACATTTCGGACAGAAAAGACAGCTGGTTTTGCCATAGGTGTGAAAGAGGTCCTCTACCTCTGACTGGAACAACCATCCCTAAATAGGAAAAGTCCAGCAAGGTCGGCACATGGCAAGATCTTAAAACATATGAAGGCTTTATTATAAAATAGGGTTAAAATCCATACCTGCTTATGTGTTTTAGCCTTGCTGCCTTAAGCCCCATACACACGATCCGAAAACCGGACAACAGATGATCCGTTTTTTTTTTGTTTTTTTTTGCATGCTAGTCCCATATCGAAAATGGAGAGGTTACTAAAGTGACGAAAATTCTAATAAAAAATCGGAAGTAATGTCACGTGTTGTAGTGTATTTCTATTGTATTTTCAGACGACAACTGTACTGATTAAACGAAAATCGTATGATCTGGTATCGTGCGAGAAAAATGTTCACGTTTGTCCGATTGAATAATATCGGATGGACTGTCGTGATTGGCTCACGAAAGCTCTGTACTGATGACCTGATTATCGTACAATCATTTCGAAAGCAGTATTTTTCGTCTGATTTTCGGATCGTGTGTACGGGCCATAAGTCATAGCCCATTGACTAAGGTCGCAAGGCTAAAACGTGTAAGTGATTCTGACTGCTTAGATTTTAACCCTATGTTCTAATAAAGTCTTCATATGTTTTAAGATCCTACTGTGTGCTGACCTTGCTGGACTTTTACTGGTAAATTGTGCCTACAGGGGCATTAGTCTGAGCACTGGTGCCTCTCATCTACTTGTATTGGAGACCTGGTTGAGTGCAGTGGACTGTTTTGTTTGTGTGGAAATCCCTAAATAGAGGTAGGAGCCTGCAGTTTTGAGTGGTGTTAACTAGTGTAGTGGTCATCAACCCTGTCCTCAGGGCCCACTAACAGGACAGGTTTTATGTATTACCTTGGGGAGATGCAGACTAGAATACTGCAATCGCTGAGCAGCAAATGATATCACCTGTGATGTATTTCAGTTATCTTGCAAACCTGGCCTGTTAGTGGGACCTGAGGACAGGGTTGATGGCCACTGAGCTAAAGATAGGCAAATAAACATAAGGAGAAAGGGGCAAGCCAGATCCAGTGATTATTGGGGAGATCATTGTTCGCATACCAGAGCAGCCTGATATTCTCAAGACTGGTAAACAGTCAACAGTAGATGTGTATTAATTACTAGTTACATTTTAATAATTTGAATTTCTCCATAGGCTTACTTTAAAACTTAACATATTTGGCAAGTTGCAAATATCCTTGTTAGTCTCTTTCACAAATCTTTTCAAATGTCATAAGTAAACAGAAACATTTGATAACAGCAGTAACAAATAGCAATGAAATTAAATGATTTATGTACTAGGTTATGCTTAAAGTAGAACTTTAAAGTGGCTGTAAACCTCAGATATGAAATCTGAACAAAGCACATGCTCTAATATTGTGTGCTTGTCTCTATCCAAATCACTGAGCGCGACTTCTCTCTGCTGTCTTGTTCCTCTGTTAACTCTCTGAGCCATTTCTGACAGTTTTTCCCCAACGCAAAGAAAGAAAAAAAAAGGTGGCGGAAGAGGAGAGCTCCAGCACACAGCCTGTGACAGCAACAGCTCTGCTTGTCCCACTGTAGTGTGAGGAAGGTGGTGTTGTCCCTTCTTTCCAATCATGTTTAAAGTTCTTTTCCCCTAGCTGTGCAGTGTGTGAATTCAGATTCCCACCTCCTGCTTTGTGCTGCTGATGTCAGGGCCTGGATTTGAATCTGGAACCTCCGTTGTGTCAGGCGATGTATCTTCCTGCTGCGATACCTGGAATGCTGGACAGTTCCCCAAACAATTCCTTGATTTATCCTGTCTTGAACCTTATTTGTCTTGAACCCTGAACTCTTTGCTCCTCCCATGAACTTCCTGATTTAAGCCATGTCTCTGCACTTCCTGTTTGTCAGATTATTGTGCTCTCTCAGCCAGTATCTCTCTCTTGTCACCCCTGCCACCGTCCATATTTTGCTACCACTCGTTATCAACTCTTGGCTTGTTCCTCGACTACACTTCTGCCTGATCCCAACCTGCAACTACTTGTTTCATGACCTTTTGGCTTGTTTACGGACTATGCTTCTGTCTGATCCTTACCTGCTACTGGACCCTAGCTTGCTCATCACTTGGTGGAGCAATCATGATGACCAAGACCTGGTGTTAACATGCAGCAAAACCCATCTCCAACATCAGGAACTCTGGTGAACACCGCTTAGTACTTAGATTCAGATGAGCCCACGTAATATGCCAGGGTGACTTGCCTGCTGACTCTGTGTGAGTTTCCCACTGCTATAGCAACTGGTTTTAGAGCCTGACCCTTTGATCATGACAGCTGAGAGTGTAAATTCTGTGTTTTAGAAGGCAGCAGAGGAGAGATTGCTGCAGATAAACAGGTACAACTTATTTAGGAGGATTTGTTTCATCTCTAGCTATTAGCTGAAGCCAGTCACTTCACTGGTTATATGTAAGGGTTTACAACAACTTTAAGTAGATAGCTAACTACACAATACACTTACATTTATGTTTTCTGTTTTACCTGCCTTAGGGCTCTTCTACACAAATGGACGCTCAATGGACGCTCAATGCACCTCTATGGAGCGACAGATGTCAGCTGTGACATGTCTGCTGACATCCAATCCGCTTCGATACGCTAAATCCAGACGGATGGAAACTCCATTTTCCATCCGTCTGGTGGATTGGATCGCATGAAAACGGACAGGTGGTCCGTTTTCATCCAATCCCCTGTAGAGGAGAGCAGGGCTCTGACAGGTCTGTCCCTGCACAGTGAGCAGAGACAGACCTGTTGAGCAAGCGGAGTCCGTCAAAATGAACAGCCCCGTGTGAAAGGGGCCTAAGGGTGTGTAATTTTGTTCAGCTACACTTACCATGTGCACACTGCACAAACAGAAAAAAGCACACTAAAAATTAAAGAGTAACTCCACTTTTGTTGAGAAAAAAAATTCCCTTCTGCATAATCTATGTACATTGCAAGGATTTAACAAACTTTGTTGCAGATTCTTACTACCCTTTGTTATTCAAAAGAAATAGCTGCTTGACTTTGTCTATGTGCAATGTGAATGGGAGAGTCGTTTTCATTATTGATCAGCTTCTGCACTTGCAGGGTCCTAATAAGTAAAGTGGCAAGGTCTGCATCCCTTTAGCCATGATCATCCCTTTGGGAGTATCTCACCAAAACTGAAATGTAACCTTATGTTGATGCCCAAA
This sequence comes from Lithobates sylvaticus, assembly GCA_028564925.1. NCBI lineage: Eukaryota > Metazoa > Chordata > Amphibia > Anura > Ranidae > Lithobates > Lithobates sylvaticus. Next base: position 274,187,715 of record CM053030.1, read on the forward strand.
ATCTGATTTGTATCTTGCAGGCTTCTGGGAAAATCAGTGAGACAATCATACAAGCAGGAAATAACTGGGGGGGGGGGGGGGGTGTTGTTCTGTAACACCAACTTGGTGTGTTTTTATTTTCAGAAAATTACAGCACTGAAAATTGAAAAGGACATGTAATTTCTATTAATGTTAAATTACAATTTGGCTTGTGTCACGTTTGTATATGCTATTTTATTATTTTTTTTAATTTGCAATATTTTTTCCCACGGCAGTGGAGTTACCCTTTAAATATGTCCTTGTTCAGTTTTGCTGGTTTCTGGATCACTTCCCTGTTATGTGGAGTTTTAATGTTGATTCGTTGTTCAATGAGCAGACTGAAAAGACAGAGAAAGCTGCATTGCTAAAATGGGGAATAGCTATGTCACCTGTCTAGCCATGAGGCGTGTCCAATGGCAGCCTGCTCATTAGAGCTTAAGGGGCGTGGCCCCCCTAATCCAAAAAGGGTGGGTTTAGGGTGCAGAGCACTGCGCCCCAAGTCCACCCACTTGTGTGACATTAGCAAATTAATAATTGCTAATGTCTTCCTGCTTCTCTCCTAAGACTCTCTGGCCAATCAGGTCTCAGGACCCGCTTCCTGATTGGCCAGGGAGTCTTAGGACTCCTGGCCAATCAGGTCTCAGAACCCACTTCCTGTTCGGCTGGGAGGAGAAGCATCGTTCCCAGGTCTTCCCTCTGCAACCTCCTTCCCGCACCTCTACCGCAGCATAAGTTAAGGCCATGGATCACCGCTTTCCCGATCATTCGATCAAGCTCAGGGAGGAAAGTGTGAGTGAATCACACCTTCCAATTGAGTGCTGGGGGGTGGTGCAAGTGAGGGGGCCAGGTTTGTTTGCCCCCACCCCTAAATATTGAGCACCAGCCGCCACTGGTAGTGTCAGATATGTGTAAATCACAGAGTTGGCTGCACAGAATTACATATTTCTTGGCCAGTAAAACTGTTTCACTATAATAATACTTTGTTAACATAGAACTGCCAGATAAACTGTATTTAAATGTAATGATAAGATATGGGGATACTATTCTCTGAAGAAAAAAACTTTTTTAAACTATTATATTATTTTTGATAGTTATCTCAGCAGCTCAGCTACCCCGACAGCGCTCCTGCTTTGTGTTTACTTTGGGGATTAGGGGGGCTGGAAAGCTGTCACGTCACTACTGGGAGATGAAGCAGGGTGAGCTGGGCTACTGAGAGAGCGGGGGTTGGTTTATTAAAACGGAAGACTGCAAAATCTGGTGCAGCTGTGCATGGCAGCCAATAAGCTTCTAACTTAAGCTTGTTGAGTTATGCTTTGACAGACAAAACCTGGAAGCTGATTGGTTTCTTTGCAGAACTGCACCAGATTTTGCACTCATCAACCTCACAGTTCTTCTGCTTTCAATTGTAAAAGGTTCCATTCACATTCATTTTAGATGCTAAGCTAGTAAAGATACACATACAACAGTGCAAAATATAAAATATGTTGCTTTACTAGAAACAAGCAATAAAATGGCAAGGGTCTGCATTATTGCACTTAGCTTTTGTAGGTGGCATTCTGTTTCCTGCAATGCCTTGTGGTAGAGTATCTTTCTTATGCTTTCCTGCCTTCCTACTAAAACTAGGCATGGATCAGGATTTAAATTATAGCAGTATCTATTATACAATCCTTTAAAATGTTTTCTGTTTTATGAACTTAAAATTGCATGTTTTAGCAAACTTCATTATTCAGTCATTATTCTTGGCGTAATGAAATGGGATGCCCTTCACACTGGATTTGCTGCTTATAAAAAAGATTAAATATTACATGATACAGAGAAAAATAATATCTCACAACATTAGTCATGCTAGACTTTTTTATACTGGTTTGCCTTCAGTTATATATATTTTTTTCCTTCTTTAAAGGTCAGAACGTGGATCTTAACAGTGGGCTACACAACAGCTTTTGGGGCAATGTTTGCAAAAACATGGAGAGTTCATGCCATTTTTAAGAATGTAAAAATGAAGAAAAAGGTATGTACGTTTGTTTGGGATATTTTTAAAACAATAAACAGGATGTCTTGTATGGACAATCAAAGCACATATGTCAACATTTTAAAATGTCATGCCATATGGTTACTGCAAACAGGACATGACATACTGTATGTCCAGCTCAGTTTTGTGAAATTTAAAGTCCAACTCTGGAAAGAACTTCTATTTTAGATTTGGATTGCGTGGAAAGGGGTTAAAGCCTAATTATTATTGCTGGCTGTGTCATTCTTTCTCCCACTCTCTGTTCTGGTGATGAGCGTCAAAATGAGAAATAATTAGAAATGTTCCCAATGGCCACCCAGAGAGCAATAAAAATCTTTAAGTCAAACTTTCCCATTCATAAGGAAAATGCTAAAATGTTATCCCAATAAACATGATGTGAGAATTAAGGATTAACATGGTCAGCAGATCATGGGTGCAATCTCAGGCTCCTGCTGACTGTCAGTGTAATTGTCTGCCTGTACCTTGTATGTGAATGACAGGAAGCATCAATTAACTACCTAGAGAGCTCACCAGCACCCTGGTAGTTTATTGAGAACTACAAGTTGTCAGCCACAAAGGATGTCGGTACATGTAGTTCATTCATTTACAGAACTCAGTGAATGAATGACGTGGCTGCGTGGGCAGAACCCCCATTCTTTTCAAATTGTGACAGCGGGTGCAGGAAGAAGATCCCCGGCTCACTGTCACAATTAAAAGGTGGATCGGGAGAGGCTGCAGAAGCGGGAACCTTAAAACGGGTGGAACATGTAACATGTTCCCAAAGGTGAACTTATCTTTAAAAAGTCATAGTGATCATAATATGTAGAGTCTGTATGTTAAAAAAAGCTGTTTTCCCCAGTATAAAATGGGAAGAAAAATGCTTGTTCAACCAGCTTACAGTAACCTATCAAAATTAACGTGCACTGGTAAATAATTGCTGGAGGGTGTAAAACTGAATCTCATTGATTGCTATGATTGTCAGATACTGTAGCTCTTCATCTGACAGTGTACAGTGTTCAACATTCAACAACACAGAACAACTAGAAATAAATCAGGTATTGGGTTGATTTACCAAAGGCAATATGCTGTTCACTTTGCAACAGAAATTGCACTTTGAAAGAAAATTAACCTTTAGCTAAGTGAATGAGATGAATCTCTGCTGACATCCATCATCTAATCGTGTGCAAGTAAAAATAGCCTTTTGTTTTCATTATATGAAGTCCCCTTTAACCGCCTTTAGGGAAGGGGAGCCTTGACTGCTGGAAGCATTGCATCACTGTGGGTGTGAACCTAAAAGGGAAGTTAAGTAGCTCCCTTAGGATTGGCTACAAAGACCTTAGGTGATTGGGTGGAGCCTGAACTCTAGGAAAAGTCTACACTGGGGCACATCCAACTGCTCTGAGGAGATTCAGCTGTCACAAGAGTTGCCCACCCTCCTGCCCCTTGTGATGTTTTGTCACAGCTTTATTGGCAGTTTTGACCTTGCCAGCAATTGATGTTGCTTTATGGGCTATGCCCTCAAGTTAAATTATGGGGTCAGTCTAATGCCTGTCTGGCACTGATGGTAAGGACAAGCCTCTTAGACTATGTGAGTTTATGTTTATGGGTGCCCATGGTATACTATGACTGGCATTGTTGTTTGGTCAATTCTGGGGTCAGTCTAATGCCTTTCTGGTACTGATGGTAAAGACTGGCATTGTTTTTTGGTACATTTGGAAGGTTGTACTTTTGAAAAGTTCCATAAAGCTGTGGCCTTGCCCTATTTCCAACTTAATTAGCTTCCATGTCTTTTTTTTGGGGGGGGGGGGGGGGGGGGGTGGTAAGGTATTGGTTTATTAGTTGGTCATAAATAAGCCATATGCTTCTCAGCAGTCAAGCAATTGGTAAAATGGCCTTGCCATTGGAAACATTCCCTTGCAAAATGAGCAGCCTATTTGTTTTTAGTAAATCAACCCCTTTATCTGTGCACTAAGCCATACCTTACAAATTCTAAGAAGAGAAAAAGGAATGTCTTTTATCACAAAGCATGCAGGCAAAATACACATCCCTGCCATGCACCCAGTTACATGGAGAATTAAGTAAGAATCCCTAAGTGCACATGTTCATGTGAGATGTGTAGGAAGAAGGTAGAAAGGCCAAATACTGTAGCTCCCACACCAGCTTTTTTTTTTAGAAAAATTACAGGTGTAGAACAAAATGTATAAATATTACAGATCAGCACTGCTGCAATGTATGCTAATGCACAAAGGGATAAAGAAGAATTGTATACCACGACAGAGACTGTCAACCACAATTGACCACATGCGGTGACAATCATTTCACCATTTATGGCATCTTCAGTGGTACATTTAAATGTGTCTTTTAGGGTCCATCCAGAAGCAACTAATGTTATCCAATGTGGCCATGCACATTAGGATATTTATAGGCATATTTTAAGCTCAGCCTTTAGAGGCAGAAAAAAAAATACTTCTGTGTTGTGTATTTCAGAGCGGTTTTCTGGCAGAAAAAAATCTCAAATTGCTCCTATGCACTGCAATGCTAGTACAGAAAGATGCTCCAAATTAATTACATTTTTTTCTGCCAAGAGCACCGCAGTCTTTTTAAGCCAGTGTGCAGGGACCCCTAAGGCGATTGTAGTTGTATCTTTTAGAGAGTCTGGTGCTTCTTTTGAGTAAAGGTAAGGAAGAGTGGAGATGTTACAGATACTTCTAATTTGTTTTATTTCATAGTTGTAATACAGTTATAATATATATATATATATATATATATATATATATATATATATATATATAGTATATAGCACCCTTAAAGGTATGTTGTTAGGATGGGAGGGTAATATTCAGTGAAGCAGCTTGTGATTGCTTTTAGCTGTTCTGGGCTTCACTGGTTGCAGGTTTGATTGTTTCCCCACCTTCTGGAGGACTCAAGAATGTAGTGCACTGGAAAGGCAAATCAGAAATCTAAATATTTATGTTGTCTCTGCAAATCCCTGGGAGAGGGTTCCTAGAAGGTGGCATAAATAGAATACATACATAGTCTGGGGTCTGGAGCTGCCCAGTCTTGTCCAAGTTAATTTAGCAATAAAGCATCAAAAAGACACCCTTTGACTGTTTACCGAGCCAGAAAGAGTGACTGTTACTGTGTGCCAGGCTGCCTCTGTACAGATCTGGGAATAAAGGAACCTGTGATAATCAGCAGTCCCTAAGGGGAGCTGCGATAATATATATATATATATATATATATATATAGATAGATAGGTATATATATATATATATATATGTGTATATATATATATATATATATATATATATATATATATATATAACTATAACTATAACTATAACTATATATATATATATATATATATATATATAGATATATATATATATATATAGATATATATATATATATCTATATATAGAGAGAGAGTTTAATTAAGGCTGATTAGAGTAAATTAGGGGTTAATATGGGGCTAAACAGAAGAACATTTACTAAAAAACACAAAAAAATAGTTTTTTTTACTTGACAGGTTGCTTTAAAGTGACTTCATCTGCAGATCAAAGTTCTGATCCGAAGAACCAGAGCAGATAGAAAAATGTTTCTTTTTATCTTAGTGTTTCAGTGGCTGAGCAATGTTGTTGATAAACATTGAAATAGTCCAATTGTGAAAGGTGATTCACAAACAAAGGTGCTTCAGCCAGGTGCTTTCCCCAAACCAATACACGCCTCTTACCAGAAGGATTGGATTTCAGGTTATAGAGATCAAATTCACTCTCATAAATATCAGCAAAGATGTTCCACTCCTCAGTTCTATTTTGGGCACTCCTTATGAGGTTATTATTCCACCTGTTGTTTGTATCCTGTATATCTTTTGAAACCCTGCAGCCTGTACCGATGCAGGCTCTCTCATATGAATAGGACAACAGAAGGAAGAGACTTCATGGTGCAGTACATAAACCAACATTTATTTAAAAAACTCACTGCACTTACATAAAAAAAGACATTTAAGAAGCAAAGCAAATGTCTTTGCAGGCTTCGTCTGCAGGCTGTTACGTAGTGACACACAAATCGTCTCTACCCGACGCGTTTAGGCATTTACACATCTTTGATTGATTCTATTCAATGTAATATATATATATGTATATATAATTTGTCACTGATATGGTTTGAAACATGTGTCACTCATGCACATGTGACAATTAGGTTGCACACTTATATTTATATTTGGTTGTGTATTCAGGCTTACATAAGTAGCAGCACCTTTTATAATGCTTCATAAGTTTATTTTCTTTCACACTGTTTTCACAAAATTTGGGTAAGCGCAAAATATTTTTTATATATTGTTGATAAACATTGCCTGGCTGCTTTTTTTGACAGCTCCAATTGCCAGACTTCTTTAACACTTAAGTTGTCAACAGGGGAACCCCACTGACAGCTGAATGAGTCATCGTTTGTTAAGGACACGGCAGCCCCGCTCCTTAACAACCGATAATTGCAATTTTTGTTACATTTCAGCTGTCAGTGGGGGAACTGAGCCTGAAAGTATCGGTTTTAGGTATCGTGCATTTGCACGAGTACCAATACTCGTGCAATTGCTTAGTATCGGCACCGATATCAATAGCGGTGTCAGCATTGGTGCTACCCTAATATACACTTAACAAGGAAAATATTTATTGTACACTATACTCTCAAAAGTATTGGAACGCCTGCCTTTACATGAACTTTAATGGCATCCCAGTATTAGTCCGTAGGGTTCACTATTGAGTTGGTCCACCCTTTGCAGCTACAGTATAACAGCTTCAACTCTTCTGGGAAGGCTGACCACAAGGTTTAGGAGTTTATCTATGGGAATGTTTGACCATTCCTCCAGAAGTGCATTTGTGAGATCAGGCACTGATGTGAATGAGAAGGCCTGTCTCACAGTCTTCACACTATATTATTCCAAAAGTGTTCTATCGGGTTGAGGTCAGGACTTTGTGCAGGCCAATCAAGTTCCTCCACCCCAAACTCACTTGTCCATGTCTTTATGGACCTTGTTTGTGCACTGGTGCACAGTCTTGTTGGAACAGGAAGGGGCCATCCCCAAACTGTTCCTACAAAGTTAGGAACATGCAATTGTCCAAAATGTCTTGGTATGCCTTAAGAGTTCCCTTCACTGGAACTAGGGGCCAAGGCCAACCCCTGAAAAGCAACCTCACACCGTAATACCTCCAACAAATTATTTGGAACAGTGCACAAAGCAAGGTCCATAAAGACATGGCGCACCAAGCGCTAAGACATAAGCGTTGCACAAACTGCCTGCGCTATATATAAATCCTGTATAATAATAATAATGAGTGAGTTTGGGGTGGAGGAACTTGACTGGCTTGCACAGAGTCCTGACCTTAACCTGATAGAACACCTTCTCGGGTGGGCCAACTCAACAGTGAACCCTACGTACTAAGACTGAGATGCCATTGAATTTCATGTGCATGTAAAGGCAGGTGTCCCAATACTTTTGGTAATATAGTGTGTGTGTGTGTGTGTGTGTATATATATATATATATATATATATATACACAGTATCTCACAAAAGTGAGTACACCCCTCACTTTTTGTAAATATTTTATTCTAACTTTTCATGAGACAACACTGAATTAATAGGGTTTAGTTCTGGAGACATGCTTGGCCAGTCCATCACCTTTACCCTTAGCTTCTTTAACAAGGCAGTGGTTGTCTTGGAGGTGTGTTTGGGGTCGTTATCATGCTGGAATACTGCCCTGCGGCCCAGTCTCCGAAGGGAGGGGATCATGCTCTGCTTCAGTATGTCACAGTACATGTTGGCATTCATGGTTCCCTCAAGGAACTGTAGCTCCCCAGTGCTGGCAACACTCATGCTGCCCCAGGCCATGGCACTCCCACCACCATGCTTAACTATAGGCAAGACACACTTGTCTTTGTACTCCTCACCTGGTTTCCGCTCCACATGCTTGACGCCATCTGAACCAAATACGTTTATCTTGGTCTCATTAGACCACAGTACACAGTTCCAGTAATCCATGTCCTTAGTCTGCCTGTCTTCAGCAAACTGTTTGCAGGATTACTTGTGCATCATCTTTAGAAGAGGCTTTCTTCTGGGACAACAGCCATGCAGACCAATTTTATGCAGTGTGCGGTGTATGGTCTGAGCACTGACAGGCTGATCCCCCACCCCTTCAACCTCTGCAGCAATGCTGGCAGCACTTGTCTGCTTCCCAAAGACAACCTCAGGATATGACGCTGAGCACGTGTACTGAACTTCTTTGGTGGTGCTGGCAGCACTTGTCTGCTTCCCAAAGACAACCTCAGGATATGACGCTGAGCACGTGTACTGAACTTCTTTGGTGGACCATGGCGAGGCCTGTTCTGAGTGGAACCTGTCCTGTTAAACCACTGTATGGTCTTAGCCACTGTGCTTCGGCTCAGTTTCAGGGTCTTGGCAATCTTCTTATAGCCTAGGCTATCTTTATGTAGAGCAACAATTCTTTTTTTTTTAGATCCTCCGAGAGTTCTTTGCCATGAGGTGCCATGCTGAACTTACAGTGACAAGTATGAGAGATTGAGAGTGATAATACCAAATTTAACACACCTCCTCCTCATTCACACCTGAGACCTTGTAACACTAATGAGTCACATGACACCTGGGAGGGAAAACGGCTAATTGGGCCCAATTTGGCCAATTTCACTTAGGGGTGTACTCACTTTTGTTGCCAGTGGTTTAGACATGAATGCCTGTGAGTTGAGTTATTTTGAGGGGACAGTAAATTTACACTGTTATACAAGCTGTACACTCACTACTTTACATTGTTGCAAAGTGTAATTTCTTTAGTGTTGTCACATGAAAATATATAATAAAATATTTACAAAAATGTGAGGGGTGTACTCACTTTTGTGAGATACTGTATATATACACACATATAAGCTTGGGGTGCATCCACTTCCAAACATATAAGGCTGGATAATGCTGGAGCTACCACCCCTTTTGTGGCACTAGTTAATTTTGTGGAAGTCGCTAGTATGTGTGAGCATAGGAAGGTTCTACAGACATGATGCATACCAACAGTGTTATGCATTAAGCATTATGATATTTCCATTTTTTTTACATTCTGCCCACCAGGGACAAGGTAGAATCCTGAAGAAGACCACAATTTGTGACCACAATTTAAAATAAATTCAAGATCACATACAGTTTTGTTAACAATAAACATATATCATCATTATGGAACATATGCCTATAATGCTTTAAATGACTTGTTCTTTTTCAAATGCTTTCTTATTGTGTAAAACAATGTCATCCAATCTTTAGGCAGTGCCCCAGAGTCATTGGACTGCAGAGCATCCTGAACTTTATTACAAATCTAGAACACATTTCAGAAAGCAGTGGCATAGCCCTTGGAACACTGACCTTTAATCTAAATTTAAGACAGTCAATCATTGCTGGGGTTGATGTAAAGTAATACTGACTTCCTGTTGATGAACTTAAGTATCTTGAAAGTTAGCTCACTACATAATACAGCAAATTTGGTTTGCCATAAGTCATACAAAAAAAATTTGAAGCTAATATTCCATATAGAGAATTACTTCTAAAATTGTAATCATATAAACAAAAAAGTACAAATGTACCTTTGTATATATATATATATATATATATATATATATATATATATATATATATATATATATATATATATATACATGTGGTATGTGACTAGGCTGTCTCGGACTAGTGTAGTAGCCGGTGCGTACTGTTGTCAGCTTGTGTTTTTGTGAATGAAGTGTCACGCTTAGCCCTAACGCAGGTGGTCAGGCACTATATCTGGCTTCTGTGTTCTTTACCTATAGAAGCCCCTTTCCCATAAGGCAAGCAGGCCTACCGGTACTCAGTCCCCAGGGCTTATACACAATGCTATAGTGCCTGGCCACCACGCCAGGGCAGGCGTGAACTGAGCAATGCAAACAGGTACTTTTTGCTTAGTTCAATGATAGTCCAGGTAAAAGGCAGAGAATAGTCGATATCTGATCCAAAGTCATACACAGGGAAATCCAATCTTGCAGAGCAGGGCAGACAAATAGGCAGCTTGGTCAGGTATTACACACACTATCACAAGCATGGCACTGCAAACTTGGCTGGCTTATATCAGGTTTGGTCTTCACCCAGAGTCTGACCACATCAATCACCTTGCAGGTGGATAGACAGGCAAGGAGAATGCCACAGCCAAAACCAGGATGTTGGATCCGGCAGCTATGAAGGAGAAAGCGTGCACACGCTCCTGACATGGAGAAGCCCTTCTTAATCTGTAATCATTCACAATATAAACTGACAGTTTCCTAGCCTTTTAGGTTGTTTAACAATTTTGTATCTGGATGTACTTTATTAAAAAGTTTGATGCCATATGGTCTCAGTGGATGGAGTTCATGCACCTGACCTCTTGAGTTTCTAGGAGCCTTTTAGGTTGTTTAAAATTTCTGTATCTGGATGTACTTTAATACTGTATATCTAGGCACTGTTAAGCTCTGTGTACCTAAAGATTTACATGGACGCTATCAGCTTCTGGCCTCTGAGGTGACAAATCCTTTTTTTATCTCTTACGACTGTCCTTTTTGCCCTGCATGGCAGGTTGTTTCTATGTTGTTTACAAAAGTATGAAAGCACCTTTCTTTAAATAAAATCTGATTATTGTGCCCTGAATTGACAATGGGGCCGGACTCTGTGTGCACTGAACAGAGAAATTAGGAGACACAGCATGGCAGAATGGAGAAGGGTGGATCTTAGTGGTGGCTGTAATTTCCCCCATGGGAACTCCCATATTTATAAGCTTCAGGAGTGGAGCTTTTGTTTAATGTCCAATGCTTGTATTTTATTAGAAACAAATGCTATTAGCTTAAGGATCCCTGTGGGGTGTAACAAGCTTTATTTTTTCTTCTGGTAATAGTTCTTCTTTAAGTATGTGCCAGAAGTATAGGGGGATATTTACTAAAATTGAAACAAAAAGAGGGGGTGGGGGGTATTTGGGATATTAAATGAGGTGTTTGAGGTCACACAGCTCTATCTCTATATGCAAGAAAAAGAGGGTTTCGGACTTTAAATTAGGTAAATATAACCATGCTAGACTTACCTCATTTAAAGTCCCAAACCCTCTTTTTCTTGCATTTACTAAAATTGGAGCACTCAGAATCTGGTGCAGCTATGCATGGTAGCCAATCAGCTTCCTACTTCAGCTTGTTAAATTTAGCTTTGACAATAATACCTGGAAGCTGATTGGTTTCTATGCAGAGCTGCACCAAATTTAGCATTCTTCAGTTTTAGTAAATCAAACCAATAGTATGCTTCTATCTTTCCACTTTGACATTGCTGTCAAACCTCTCCTCAACTCCTTAATGCCTACACAGGCAGAGATCACAGGAAGTTTTCGACTCACAAGATAGCTGGAAAAATCAACAGGTATTGTTTGCACTTATAAAACAGGTATAACAGAACATTTTTACCGGATATTTAACAGACCAAAAGGGAAAAAATAAGAAGTTTAATGCTAGCGTATGTTTACGTACACTTTTACTATACCAACCGACCTTCTCAAAATTAAACATTTTTATTTTCATTATTTTCCAGATTATCAAAGATCAGAAGCTGCTGGTGATAGTTGGTGGGATGCTGTTAATTGACTTATGCATCTTGATTTGTTGGCAAATAGTGGATCCTTTGAAAAGGACGGTTGAAGAATATAACCTTGAGGTAAGTTGCTTCCATACACAGGTTTAAACAGTCTAGCTATATGATTACAGTTAATCATATTTACAATATACTGTGAAATAAAGTCAGTTCTGAAGACATTTATGTAAGTAGTCATTTTCGTAGACCTCTATGGGGCACATGAGCCCTAAGCCCTGTACAGTGTTAAGAGACTTTGTTTATTTTTCTATCCTAACACTGGGCTGCATGCAGGCAGCCTATATTAGTGAATGGACACGCATCATCTGTACAGACTCACCCGCATTTGGCAGGCACGCAGGTGCAGATGCATAACCCTGGATGCACAGGCTCTGTGTTGGGTACCGTGCACCCTTCCCTACATACCTATCAAACTTGGCTGTGCAGGTGAGTCTGTACAGACAATGCTAATCTGAGCTGCCTGCGTGCAGCTCCGCTCTAGGACAGAAGAGTAAACAAAAGTCTCTTCATGCTGTACATGTAAATGAGCCCCAATGGTCAAAGATCGTTTTATTTTGCTATTCAATACTCATTTGTAATAAATGGTACTAATAAATAGCAAATCCAATTTTCTTTTTTTTTTAGCAGAATATCAATTTTGCGTCATGTCTGTTTTCAGAAGGTACAAAGAAGTATAAGTGTATGCATGCATCTTTGTGATCTACTGCTTTCTTGTGTAGCCAGCATAGTAGTTCATAGCACTGATGATGCTGATCATCCACATAGAGGATGCTGAAGCAAATAAATAATTTAATGTTGTTTGAATTGCCTGCTTTAAATGAATCACCTGATTTCCAAAATATACAGAGAAACAGTTAGCAGATGCATTTCCATGCATCACACAAGAATGTTATAAACCATGTTTTCAGCTGTTATACTCTAGTGAAAATGTTTCCATTCACAAACAGTACAGAATCTTAAATTAGAGTGAATAGTACTTGTGGAAAGAATTTGTTATATGTTTAGAGTTACTTCAAAAGTTTCTGTCCAAACAATAGTATATATCATTGTTCTATATAGAGCCTAAACAGTATATATTTTTGTTAAATAGCATATTGCCTTTGCATTGCATGGATACAACAGGGCTGTTTATTTCAGTCCTTAATAGCAACTTACTTACTTCATACAATTTTGGTATATTTTTTTGCCAGCGAATTAAACATTCATCCTATTTCATTGTTAGTCAATAATTAAGGGATTGATCTGTGGTGTGTAAGGGATAAATTCTGCACGTTTAAACACTACATGCAATGTACATGGCACATGTGCAGTTTACTGTGAGTGCTAAAACATCCTAATAGAAAATAGCCTTGGACAGGAATCCAGATTTCTGTTTTGAGGGCTCTTGAGTTTGGCAGTGAATATATGGTTGCATTGTGTGAGGTTACAAGACTAAAAAGAACATCTTGGGTATATATCAGTTCAGGTAACAGTCGAACAACAGAGCTAGCAGACACCTGTCTTAACAGTGTGATGTTGTGCAAGACATACCCCATGCACAGGAAGATATTTTTATAGCTACATACATAGTTGCTTAGTTGGTAAAGTTGAATACAGACACCAGTCCATCCAGTTCAACCTGTTTGTATGTGTGTGTTTATTTTTTATGCTGCCATTTCTAAATAAAAAAGTGATCAAGACCACCTTAAAACTGATGCTGCACATTGACTGTCCTTGCTGGCTTACTGCTTAAATCTGAAAGGGGTTGTAAAGTCAGAAGGTTTTTTATCTTAATGCATCCCTTGCATTAAGATAAAAAGCCTCCTGTGTGCAACAGCCCCCCTAATACTTACCGGAGCCGATGTTCACAAGTGTATTACCCATCCGGAACTCTGCCTCCTGATTGGCTAAAACACAGTCAATCAAAGTCGCTTAGCCAATCAGGTGAGAGGGGGGCACAGCTCCATGTCTGAATGGTCACACAGAGCTGCAGCTCGGCTTGGGTGCCCCCATAACAATCTTCTTGCTGTGGGGGCACTCGACAGGAGGGAGGGGCCAGGAGCACAGAAGAGGGACCCGAGAAGAGGAGGATCTGGGCTGCTTTGTGCAAATCTACTGCAACAGAGCAGGTAAGTATGACCTAGTTACATAGTTACATAGTTGGTAAGGTTGAATAAAGACAATTGTCCATCCAGGTCAACCTGTGTAGGTGTGTGTATGTAGAAACATAATTCCCCATATCCCCGTATATTGTTTTCGCTAAGATGCACGTCCAAGAGTCTTTTAAAACAATCTGTGCTTCCTGCCGACACACAACCGATTGTGACACCACATGTTTGTTATTTTTATAGAAGAAAAAAAATTTGACTTTACAATCACTTGAAGCACCACCGTTTTTATGATTTTTATTATTTTCTATGATTACGTTTTGTGTCTTATAATTAGCATCAACTGTGTCTGTTTCTTTAAATGGTACTTCAAAAGTTAAAAGTGGAGCAAGGAACTCTAAACACAAGAGACTTTTTGCTCTGAGTTTATAATAGATGCTATGGCAATGAATAATAGATTTCCAGGACCCATTAGTACACTAGACATGCTTGGTAAGACCTCACGTAGATGAACACTAGCAAAAGCTTCCACATGGCTGCAGGAAAAAATGTCGTTTGAAAGCTGCGATCTTTCCTGAAGATGCTTAGGTATCTTTTTTATCATTTACTTTAGAGAACACAAAAAGCCCTTTCTGTGTCATCATCAGAACATCAGATGGTGCAGATCTTCCTTCTGGCATCCAGTATAATGTGTTTCAGATAGAAGGTCCTGGCACTGCAGTGGTTTACGTCATATGATGATCATGGAGTAGGGTCTCATCAGTGAGATTATGAAGTATTAATAAGTAAAATGTGCCGGCTGCAGAAATAAAATGTTTGTTGATGGAGAATGTCATTGTAGATTAAGCCTAGCCCCGATGCTTTCATACCTTTACGTAGTGTTAAGAAGCTGTGATTTAACTGTTTCACAGCTCCTCGCACCTGCAATGAACTGCGGAAGCTGAAATACGCCATTTCACATTGAATTGCATTGATTGCCTGCAAATTTTATTCAGCTCAAATGTATGTATATAATACAACAGCTTTCTCCGTCTACTCAATCAATTCTACAGAGGTTTCAATAATGATATCCCATTCCCTGCCTTTGTCTCCTTAGTTCCGGATTGAACATCTCTCTAATGGAGTAATTTAAGGCTGTTCCTGGAAGTTAGGCTGACATGGAGCCAGAAAATTCACATTAACCAACCTTGCCAGGAACCACTCATATCTTAGTTTCTCTTGAAAAGTAATGGAATGCCATGTACACTGTTTTATTTAGCTCTGAAGCCGAAATATGATGATGCTACATAAATATTGCTTCTTGAGCCAGGCTTAAATATGAATCTATAGGATACACTCTAATGTTTCTCGTGATTACTTGGTTAATTATTGCTAATTAAGGATGAGCGAATCTGACCACATTCTATTGGTGGGGGGGGGGGGGGAGGGTTAATCGAAAGCTGCTTGAAAACACAAACTTAGCTGCTAAATTCATTGAAGTCTATGGGGGAGGGTGACTGTATTCTGGATTCTGAATCCAAATTTTGTCCATTTTCCAGGCTATTAGGCAAGCTATTGTGTAAAAAAGCATTGGGAGCTTAACACTGCCATAAGGGCCATTTAACAAAGTCAAAACATTAAAAAAAAAAAATACTGCACAGCAGGGAGAAAGTCAATATGACTTTGAGGGCAACATGGAAAAAACACAAATCCTTTAAATTATGGACACATTATTTAATACATTGGTTGCTTGGGAGACACCTTTAAACTGTATGTGGTGTTACATAACAGTACCGTTTTTATGGGCGGTGCTGGTGACACTGTATTATGGTGTAACGCTATTGGTAACCAGTCCTGGCACATTTGGCTCTACTGATGCTCAATAGGTACATGTGAATGTCTCAGACCCACTTACTTGGTGATAAATGTCCCAGGCACATTCCTTCTCAGGGTGAAAATCCTTTTTCCCCGGTGGTGGTGGATTAATTAAGGGCACCAGTCACTTTGAGTACATTTTAGATGTTTTAATAATGCACATGCATGAAGAGTGGGAAGGAGGGTGGAGGGAACATAGGATACCTGAGGGTTCCATTAACAATATGCAGTCTCTAGTCCCATACATGGTCTTCTCACTAATATCAATCCTTCTGTAAAAGAACTCTGCTGGATGGAATACATCTCATAATTGTGGCTCTTTGTCAACTGAAGTGTATTCTCAGTCTTAGGGTACAAGGCAGGATAGCAGTGGGAAGGTTTGTGTGGTGCTTTCACCATCCCTGTGGTATGACAACCGCAGCTTTGCTTCCCCAGCAGCCAGTAGCACGTCATCTCAGCCAGCATCTTAGGGACACCTCTCATGATAGGAGATTCCTCAACACTCTATACCTCTAGGCCCTAAGGCCTGAGGCCTAGATAAGTGGATCACACAGACATTCTCTCAGGGAAAGTCCCTGGCGGGAAAGAGAGCATGAAGTAACGCAGATACTTAATAGCTCTCCCAGCATGCACAGCAAGCTCCCAAGGCCTGCTGATTGACCAGGTATTAAATATCTATAATGTGCAGTAATATCTCTAGCACATGGACAACCTCATCTTGTGACTAAACGCATGGGGAGGAACAACGTGCTGACGTCACTGTGTTTTTGCAGGTCCCGGAAAGATGGGCTGCTACATCTAAGCGGGCCGGCTTATTCACACATGTTTTTAACTACCTTTTGTAAGTGCAATAGTTTATACAATAAAACCTCATGTTGAAGATTTTACACTATGGAAGCCTTATCTCTAGTGCCGGCCTGTCCATTAGGGGCACCCGGATGCCGCCCCCTCTATCCACACCACCCCCTTTATGTATAATAGATAGTTTTATGCATAGCATGAATCTATCCACAGCCACCACGGCCACCCCCCATTCATGCATCCGGCCCCTTTTAGGATGCCGGGTGCCTGAATTACAGTGGTGGTGGTGTTTTTTTAAGCACCTGATTAGAGCCATAGGCTTCAAAATAGGATGGGCTCGTGGCGCAGAGCATTGCACCATGAGCCCACAACGGCAAATAAATATTCGCTGTTGAAACACTGATCTTCAATCCGGGCAATCAGAAGCGAGTGTTCTGATTGGACAAAAAGAGAAGACTCCCGATTGGCCGCCGAGGAGGAGGGAGGAAACGGAAGCCGCCACCATGATGACCTGTGGAGAGCAGGGGAACGGGAGACAGCAGCCGTGATGACCCGTGGAGAGCACGGGAATGGGAGGCTGCAGGTGAAGCATTGGGGTAAGTGCTACCGACTGACCAGGGGGGGTGTCAGTGGCAAAAAAATGACCACTGGCCGCCACTGCTTATCTTTTTTTTGGGAACTTGATCTGATTCTGTCCTGAGTGGCGGGTGCGCTCCTATTCGGTTCTACTGCAGGATTAAAGGCCTTGACTTGGTGTAAAAGCCACAAACGGGATAGACCTTCCATAATAGGAGGTCATAAAGAGCTGGTAAGCTGCAAATTTATAGGGTGGAGGTTTTTACTTTGGAATTCACACACTATTCTGGCGATTAGCAGAGCACCGTGGGATTGTCTTTTTTCATCATTGTATGGACATTTTGGTTGCACTTCACTTTTAGCGCAACTTTACTTTTGGAATATCTCTAGCACACCCTGCTGGAGAACACTCACACAGCATGTGACTGAGAATAATCACTGGACACTTATAGTGCACAGCCAGCACACAGCTAAGCTAAATAACACTACACTAACAATCACAATACACAGCAAACATAATTTAGGAAATCATTATATCCCTACACTGGCATCACATATTTGTGTTGTGAAATGTAATTTAACTTTTACATTTAGCTTGACTTAAATACAGCAGCAGCCTAATCAGAGCTGACAGAATTTCTGCCCCAGTGTGTCTCCTGTCCCCTAGGCATACCAACTCAAGCATCGCATGGCATCTTTTAGCCTGACTGCTTGCATAGCCCCTTGAATGCTTACGGAGCACTGCTTGTTCAGAAGGACAAATCTGCAGAAGAGGCCATAGGGGAAGAAGAAGAGCAGGGGGTGGAGGCGAGAGCTGTGGCAGAATCACCACTAGCATTTTGGAGCGTGGTGGCGGAACAAGCTCCAACAACAATGAACCCTGTCCTGCTTCCTTCTTAGCTGCCAGCAGAGTTACCCAGTGCACCGTGAAGGAAAGGTAACGTCCTTGCCCATGCCTTCTGGACCATGAGTTAGCGGTAATGTGAACCTTACTGCTGACCGCCCTGTCCAACGTGGTCAAAACATTGCCTTTCACATGGCGGTAGAGAGCCAGAATGGCCTTCTGTGAAAAGAAATGGCGTTTTGAAACCTGCCACAATTAAAAAATATATAAATAATAAGAAAATGAAGGAACACTATCATTGTTTAAATGTTACAAAGAATATAACAGAATATGTGAAAAGGAAATCAAGGACGAAAAAATTGAAAACGAGCGACAGATTGCAAAAGATATTATGACAAACTCCAAAGAATTCTTCATATATATTAATAGTAAAAAGGTCAGGTCTGAGCATGGTGGCCCATAACAAAATAATCTAGAGTGGGTGACTGGGGACAAAGAGAAGGCAAATTTATTAAAAAATACTTTCTTCAGCTCTGTGTATACAAAGGAGCATGGGGGAGCTCATGGTCCTAATGGGGATGGTATTGACACAGCCCCAAATGATCCACAATGGCTCAAAAGTGATATGGTCCAAAAATATTTAGACAGAAAAAAAGGTGGATAAAGCAACTGGACCAGATGGCATCCACCCATGGATCCTAAAAGAATTGAGCTCTGTAATTTCAAAGCCATTGTTTCTAATTTTTAGGGATTCTTTAATGACTGGGATAGTACCACTGGATTGGTGTAGGGCCAATGTGGTACTTATATGTAAAAAGGGATCAAAGTCTTTACCAAATAACTATAGGCCTGTTTAACTGCTATAGTCAGGAAGATACTGGAGAGTTTAATAAAAGACCACATAGATGAGTTCTTGCTGGAAAAATATATTTTAAGCAACAGACAGCATGGGTTCATGAAAGACAGAAGTTGTCAGAAAAATCTGATTTCTTATTATGTGGAGAGAAGTAAAACCTTGGACAAAGAGTTGGCTGGTATACTTGGATTTTGCAAAAGCGTTTCAAACAGTTCCCCACACATGGCTAATGTGTAAGGTAAAGTCTACAGGCTTGGAAAGATCAGTTTGTTAATGGATAAAAAAATGGCTAAAAGACCATATTCAGAGTAGTGGTTAATGATTCCTACTCTAAATGGTGTAAGGTTATCAGTGGTGTACCCCAAGGTTCAGTGTCATCCCCTTACTTTTTTTATACATGTATAATTTATATAGGGTCTAAAATTAAAAGTACAATTTCAGTCTTTGCAGATAACACCAAGCTATGCAGTGGAATAACGTCCTTACAGGATGTCTCCAACTTACAACTTTAATTGGGCAACTAGGTGGCAAATGAGGTTTAATGTTGATAAATGTAAAGTTATGCACTTGGGTGCTAAAAATATACATGCATCATACATACTAGGGGAGTACAACTGGGGGGGAATCAATGGCGGAGAAGGATATGGGGGTTTTGGTAGATCATGAACTTAATAATAGCATGCAATGCCAAGCTGTGGTTTCCAAAGCAAGCAAAGTAATTTCTAAGAGCAGAGTTGAGCGAACACCTGGATGTTCGGGTTTGGCGAGTTCAGCCAAACTTCGGAAAAAGGTTCGAGTTCGGGACCGAACTTGACCTGAACTTGACCTGAACTTGACCACGAACCCCATTGAAGTCAATGGGGACCCGAACTTTTGAGGACTAAAATGGCTCTAAAAAAGTAATGGAAAGGGCTAGAAGGCTGCAAATGGCAACAAAATGTTGTTAAGAGCATGACAAGTGCCCTTTAAACAAATGTGGATAGGGAAATAACTTAAAATAACATAAAAAATATAAATAATATGCTGGAGGCCCCCTTCTCAGCAGAAGAGGTACAGGAAGTCATTAAGAACCTCAGAAACTCAACGGCATGATGCCACACATAGGGTGGGAATGCCCCAGAATATGCCCTTTCTGGAAAAAAAAATTCAATTTAATGGATAAGCTAGTGGGAAAATAAGATACTTTTAAATAAAAAAAATAAAAAACTATAATCTTGACCTAGGGGGTCGAGGTCCATATGGAGTAGGAGGTTGAGGTGGCGGTGGTTGTGGCGGTGTAGGTGGAAGCTGTGGTGGAGGAGGACGAGGTAGCCAACACTGGTTCAAAAATACAACAATGGCTGGGTAAGGCTGGTGATGTATTGTATTGAATGTATTGATGTATTGAATTCTTTCCCCCGTCGGATAGTGTCCGCCCTGTACTGCGCTTGCTCAGTACGTAGGACAAGGGGATTTCGAAACTCTCCGAAGACAATGCGCGGTGAGTCCAGGTTCAAGTTACATCATCCGAGGTTGAAGCCAAGGCAAGCGAGGCCGTTCCTGAAGCGTGGTGAGCGAAGCGAGCCCGTGAGGGGCCCTGTTACTATGTGCTACCGTATGTACAGGGTGTATCTCAAAACCTGCAAAACTGCAGAAAATGCTATTAAAAAAAAAAATAGAAAAATAGATCAATTGAATATGTCACTCCTGCACATATGCACAAAACACTGCAAAATTTTATTTTTTTGCAATGTGTTTGCAATAGCAGAATACACCCACAGTATGTACAGGGTGTATCTCACAGTAACATATGCAGTGCTGGTGCACTGAGCTTGCAGATAAAAGTTATATTTTCTCTGGCACTGGGCTCATGGCAGTGTAAAAAGACTGTGCACTGCAACCCAACCAGGTAAATCTATGTAGATCGCTGACTTATTAGAATTGATTTCTGAATCTGGACTCCTATATAATTCTCTCTCCCTCAAAGCAGACACAGGAACCTTGCCCTACACTCTCTATCTATGTAGATCGCTGACTAATTAGTAATTAGAAGATATTTCATGAATCTGGACTGACTCCTAGCATGTAATTCTCTCCCTCACAGCAGCCAGGTACCTTTTCCTACACTGTGTAAAGCAGAGTGACGTGCTGTGTGCCTCTAGCTTATATAGAGGCTGGGTCACATGCTGCACTGGCCAATCACAGCCATGCCATTAGTAGGCATGGCTGTGATGGCTTCTAAGGGCACACCAGTTAAACGAAAGTCGATTGGCTGCCCTGCAGCTTTTAAAAATGCGCCATTACATCGCCGAAAACCGGACCCGAACATACAGTCAATTGTTCGGGTTCGGGTCTGGGACCCGAACACCCAAAAGTCCGGTACGGACCCGAACTTTACAGTTCGGGTTCGCTCAACCCTAATTAACCTCCCTGGCGGTATGATTCTGTCTGGAATTTTGTGCTGAAAGCGGTACAATTATTTTGCATGGAAATTTGGCGTTTTTATATTGTAGGCATGCAATTCTTATGAATAACTCACTTAAATCTGTCCGAACCAGAGTCTAGTAGACATCCCGGGTATGATAAAGTTTGAAACACAAAATCATGAATTATAATAAAATAAAAAAATATATAAAAATGATTCAATAATGTAATCAAATCAAAAACACTGAAATTTGCTCAGTTGCAGAATAGTCGCTGTCATTAAATTTAGTGTTTGATGATAAATTGTGATTCTAATTTATTATCGGTGTTTTCTAGCTGGTCTAAAACCACTTTTGACATAAAGGGACACTTTTTGGTTGCTATGGACAATCTCCAGTTTCCAGGCAGAAAAAAATATTTTTGTTATATAAAATGACATGCAGGGCACTGGGAAGACCACTAGGGACAAAGGGGATGTGTATTTTTTGTATACAGTACTGTAATCTGTAAGATTACAGTACTGTATGTGTACTGTGTTTTTAAACTTTTTTGAATTTGGCGCCGATCTCCGGTCCCGTGCGTCGTAACGTCGCAGGGAACGGAGATCAGCGGCACTCGGCACTGTGTGAATCGAGCAAGCAGACGGCTCGCTCACACAGCGGGGAGACATCGCAGGATCCAGGGGATAAGGTAATTAACCCCCCCTGTATCCTGCAACGCAAGCCCGAGTCTGGCTCGGGGTTACCGCTTTTGGTACTGAAGTTCCTGCCCCGAGCCAGACTCGGGATTACCGCCAGGGAGGCTACGAGAGGTATGGACTTCAGAGAGAAAGATATAATGGTGCCCATGAAAAAATCATTAGTAAGTCCTCTTCTGGAATATGCAGTTCAGTTTTGGGCACCAGTTCTCAAAAAGGGTATCAGGGGGAACTGGAGAAAGTGCAGAGGAGGGCCACCAAACTGATAAGAGGCATAGAGGAGCTCAGCTATGAGGATAGATTAGAGGAACTGAATTTATTCTGTCTTGAGAAGAGGAGATTAAGGATATGATCAACATGTACAAATACGAAAGGGGTCCATATAATGAATTTGGTGTTAAAGTGAATAACTTAAGGTCATCACAGGGGACAAGGGGACATTCTTTACATCTAGAGGAAAAGAGGTTTCTTCACAGTTTTGCCCTGTCCACACGGTCGAGCATTCCGACGACAAAATCCGTCTGATTTTTTTCGACGGATTTTGGGCAAAACTTGTCTTGCATAGACACGGTCGCACAAAGTTGTCAGAAAATCAGATCGTTCTGAACGAGGTGACGTACAACACGTACGTTGGGACTATAAATGGGCCAGTAGCCAATAGCTTTCATCTCTTAATTTATTCTGAGCATGCGTGGCCCTTTGTCTGTTGGAATTGTCTACACACGATCGGAATTTAAAGGATCGGATTTTGTTGTCGGAAAATTTTAGATCCTGCTCTTAAACTTTGTGTGTCGGAAATTCCGACAGAAAAAGTCTGATGGAGCCAACATACGATCGGATTTTGCGACCACACGATCTGAACGCATATTTTCCGTCAGAATGTCCGACCGCGTGTGCAAGGCATAAGAGCTGAAAATGTGGAATAGACTCCCTCAAGAGCTGGTTCTGGTCAGCACAGTAGATTGCTTTAAAAAAAGGCATGGATTCTTTCCTAAATGTACATTATATAACTGGGTACTAAAATTCATAGATAAAGTTAATCCAGGGAATATCCGATTGCCTCTCAGGGGGATCAGGAAGCAATTGTTTTCCCTGCTGTAGCAAATTGGATCATGCTTTGCTGGGGTTTTTCACCTTTCTCTGGATCGGCTGTGGGTATTGGATTGTGTACATGGGATTGTATGATTTTTTATTCTTTATTGGTTGACCTGGATGTACTATGTAGCTAATAAATTTTCCATTTCATTCAACTGACCTATCAATTACAAACCCACAAACAGGTCAAGACAACCATTTGTTATAAGCTGTTGGAAATATGTTGTTGTTGTTGGTGCTTTTTGGCAAACTAAAGTGGTTGCAATTGTCTGAAAATTGCTGCATGATCAGCATAAAAAAAAATTAAATTACGTTTTTAATTTTCAATACGCATAAATTAAATATAAATGTATAGGTTCATCAGAGTGCATCTGTTACTGGCAAGTTTCCCTCTTTATTCCTTGAGATCTATCTTTATAGCATGTAGTGAAAGACAGTATATTATTTTTTGGCATTATAGTTAAATACATTATCCATTAAGCATAGTAATTTAGAGTGCGGGAACCTTTAGCTACCAAAATACTGGGCTATCACAGAGGAAATTAATTTCTCAATCACAAAAGCTTCATATCAGCTTTTCAACACACTCTTAACTCTTAATCTTTGACCCTTAAACTAACTAATGGTCGTAAACATGGTCTGGTTACTTGTACCTACAAGATAGCTTATAATAACGCTTACCTGTAGGTACAATGAATATCTCCTAAACATGCACGGGTTAGGAGATATTTACTATTTCTTCAGCCAGTGAAGTCCCTGCCACATGCCCACTGTGCCCTGAAGTGAGGGCACACTAAATGTGCCATCAATCCAGAGTGCTGTGCCACAATCTTGACTCCCGAGCGTATGAATGTGATGTCATCTCGGCTCGGCCATTCAAACTGCCAGAGCCTGCGAACTCTGAAGGAAGACTAGCTGAAGATGGAAGCCCTGTCAGTGGTGAAAGCACTCTGCTGGAGGGATACCTTTAACAGATAAGTCTTGCATAATGTGGTAGTATGTGGTGCACACTAGCACATTATGCCATTAGCTTGCAGGGGGGCTGGTACTTTTTTTTCCTGTTTGGGAGTTCACTACCGCTTTAAAGGATTAAGTAAATCAAAACTGTTATCTCAAAGAGTTTGGGAGATAGGGAAATGTGCATGTATTGCAGAGGTATACGACATGTCTTTTTTTTTTTTTTTCACATTTTGCCTTGAAATATACATTTTAACTCCTTTAAACTAAGTTTAACCTTAAACTTTAAGTGATTGTAAAAGTATTTTTTTCTATAAAAATAACAAGCTTGTTATACTTACCTGCTCTGTTGCAGTGGATTTGAACAGAGCAGCCCCGATCCTCCTCTTCTCGGGTGCCTCTTCTGTGCTCCTGGCCCCTCCCTCCTGTTGAGTGCCTCCACTGCAAGCAGCTTGCTATGGGGACACCCAATCCGAGCTGCAGCTCCATGTGTCCATTCAGACACAGAGCTGTCGTTCTCCCCCGCCCCCTCTCTCCTGATTGGCTAACTGATTTTGATTGACAGCAGCAGGAGCCAATGACGCTGCTGCTGTGTCTCAGCCAATCAGGAGGGAGAGCCCTGGACGGCGAGACACTTGTGGACATCGCTGAAAAGGTATTAGGGGGTCAAGGGGGGCTGCTGGACACATAAGGCTATAGAATGCATTAAAGTGGAAGTAAACCCCCCTATCGTTTTCAGCCAAGGAAGCTGCCATCTTTGCCTTTGTTTAATCTTCAACTGCCACGGTGCTGCACATGTGATCCATTATGACACCAGCCATTGGATGGTTTGACAGTTTGGTTGAGATCACAGCCAATGTGCAGTTAGCATTCCTGGCATGCCTTTTTTTTTAAACTGTTAAATCGATGGGTTTACTTCCGCTTTAAGAGAAAAAAACCTGACTTTACAACCCCTTTAAGGTGGACTCAAAAAGTGAAGTTTTGCTGTCTTATAGGGAAAATCTAAAAGTGTTAATTGTGCCTAAGTAGTAGTCAGAAAAATGTATATTGTGCATTTAGTTTCTCCTGAAAAATAACAGTATAGTTCCTGACATGTGAATGTACCTAGACACTTTATGTTACTGCAGGTTCATTGCTGTATATCTGCAATGTGAGATATAAGGCATTGTTGCCGCTGACTGCTAGCCCCAGGAGATTCAGAATGAGATCTTGATGATGTCATTACTGTCCTGCTTCTGCTCGGGGGAACTTGTATCTGAGGGCCTGTACTGCATGCATCTTCCTGCTTATGCTTCATTCATTCTGCAGATCTCTTGCTGCTTCCTTAATTATCCCCCGACTAGCCATCTGGGGGCTAGCTCATAAAAGAGGAAGTAAAGTCCTGTTCCTCTATCAAGATGTCCACCTCCCACTAATGGGAAATTGATCAGCTGTAGGAAGCCTACAGACAATAGGTTACTAGTCATTTGTCCTCTGCTTCCCTTTTTTTTAGCACAATTCATGTTCTCTTTCATCTACACACACTTAACTTTAAACCTAAGCGCCCCTAGGAGGGCTCTAAATAACTTCAAAAATGTAACTAAAAGTTACATTACACAATAAGATAATACACAATTAATACTGTATTATCACACATATTATAACACACAAATTGCCCTGAAAAAATAGAGTGCCAATTCACCCTGTGTCTCAGACTCTGGTGCTGAAAACTGTTTCAAAGGTTTGACCAAGCAAAATAACAGCTAACTCAGGATCAGACTTTTTTAGTACACAGTTGCATAAACTATAGCATCCACGCTACACTGTGAAAAGTGGCATGGCCCATTATGTATTTCAGCGGAACTTGCTGTTCTGAAAAAGCATAGGAAAGCACAAAGGTGAGACCATAAAATATGGGTCACCTACAGCAGATAAAAGCTGGGAGAGCTACTGCCTTTATGTCAGGAATATTTCCAACCCATTTACTTATACTTAGTTACCTGACAGTAGTAATTACTACAGCATCAAGAATCTCAAACACATGGCAACAGCAGGAATGTGCTCCAGATAGTTTAATTGATTGGAGTATTTGAAGTGAACCTGTAATAAGACTGTATCAAGCATGCAACATGTCTCTGTTTTTACCACCATAAAATACCTGACCTTACTTTAATAGCACAAACCTTCCCCTTTTCGTCAGAACCCCCCCCCCCCCCTCTCCCCACATTAATGATACTAGTTTTTACATCAGTATTTGCATTCTTCTAGGTGCATGTTCCCATCCCCATATCACAGTGCTCAGGCTTATCAATAGTAGGAGGTTGATGAGCCCCAAAATTTGGGAAAGTGATGTCAGCAGAGGCGTTTGAAAGTGAAAAAGAAGCTGAGAAATTGTATCTTCAGTAATTCAATATTTATCGCTTACAGTATTGTATAAAATACAGTCAATGCGGTTCGTGGCACTATGCACTGTTGTACTGTAGGTAAAAAGGAGTATGTCAAAATATATATATATATATATATATATATATATATATATACACACATATATATATATATATATATATATATATATATATATATATATATATATATATATATATATATATATACAGTAACTCACAAAAGTGAGTATACCCCTCACATTTCTGTAAATATTTTATTATATGTGACAACACTGAATAAACTACACTTTGCTCCAATGTAAAGTAGTGTGTGTACAGCTTGTATAACAGTATAAATTTGCTGTCCCCTCAAATACCTCAACACACAACCATTAATGTCTAAACCACTGGCAACAAATGTGAGTACACCCCTAAGTGAAAATGTCCAAATTGGGCCCAAAGTGTCAATATTTTGTGTGGCCACCATTATTTTTCAGAACTGCCTTAACCCTTTTGGGCATGGAGTTCACCAGAGCTTCACAGGTTGCCACTGGAGTCCTCTTCCACTCCTCCATGATGTCATCACATAGCTGGTGGATGTTAGAGACCTTACGCTTCTCCACTTTCCATTTGAGGATGCCCCACAGATGCTCAATAGGGTTTAGGTCTGGAGACATGCTTGGCCATTCCATCACCTTTACCCTCAACTTCTTTAGCAAGGCATTGGTCCTCTTGGATGTGTGTTTGGGGTCGTTATCATGATGGAATACTGCCCTGTGGCCGAGTCTCCTAAGGGAGGGGATCATGCTCTGCTCAGTATGTCACAGTACATGTTGGCATTCATGGTTCCCTCAATGAACTGTAGCTCCCAGTGCCGGCAACACTCACGCAGCTCCAGACCATGACACTCCCACCACCATGCTTGACTGTAGGCAAGACACACTTGTCTTTGTACTCCTCACCTGGTTGCCGCCACACATGCTTGACACCATCAGAACCAAATAAGTTTATCTTGGTCCCATCAGACCACAGAACATGGTTCCAGTAATCCATGTCCTTAGTCTGCTTGTCTTCAGACAGTCTTCTGTTTGCGGGCTTTCTTGTGCATCATCTTTAGAAGAAGCTTCCTTCTGGGATGACGGCCATGCAGACCAATTTGATGCAATGTGAGGTGTATAGTGTGAGCACTGACAGGCTGACCTCCAGCCATTCAACATCTGCAGCAATGCTGGCAGCACTCATTCGTCTATTTGCCAAAGACAACCTCTGGATATGACGCTGACCACATGCGCTCAACTTCTTTGGTCGACCATGGCAAGGCCTGTTCTGAGTGAAACCTGTCCTATTAAACCACGGTATGGTCTTGGCCACCGTGCTGCAGCTCAGTTTCAGGGTCTTGGAAATCTTTTTATAGCCTAGGCTGTCTTTATGTAGAGCAACAATTCTTTTTTTTCAGATCCTCAGAGAGTTCCTTGCCATGAGGTGCCATGTTGAACTTCTAGTGACCAGTATGAGAGAGTGAGAGCGATAACACCAAATTTAACACACCTGCTCCCCATTCACATCTGAGACCTTGTAACACTAACGAGTCACATGAAACCAGGGAGGGAAAGTTCAAGTGGCTAATTGGGCCCAATTTGGAAATTTTTGGGGTGTACTCACTTTTGTTGCCAGCGGTTTAGATATTAATGGCTGTGTGTTGAGTTATTTTGAGGGGAGCTAAGCAACCTCATGGATATGAGTACACCATTGAAATTGACCTTTTCCTCATATATTTAATTCACTAATCAAACTACTACACCATAAGGAAATCTCCCACGGCCTCTGTCTCTTTTTTTTTCTTTTTTCTCCTTATCTTTGGAGGTACCCAAGTTAGGCTTATCAATAGGTTGCAGGGTCACCTAACATTGCATTATAGGAGATGGTTGAGGTAAAATGCATGTGCACCTTATACCTTGAAGTTCAAGTTTTTAATGAAGGCTACTTTGTTGGATTGAATAGCTATCATTGTAGGAGCATTTGTAGTGTTTTCTCTATAGCAATTGTGTTGCTCTGTTTAAAAGTGTGGGTACATGTTTCCTTTAAGGCTTTGGACACTGTGGCATTATACTTGTGGTAGAATTGACAGTCAAGAACTTGGTAACATTAGACAATATGCACTGTTTTACTGAATTGTCATGATTACTGTGGCATTGATAGTAAATAATCACTGTGACATTAAGAGAGAAGAATTCTATATCTATGGCAGTAAAAAGTAATTTCCCCTAGGAACTGAGCATTTTCTTTGATGATGTTGGGTTTATACACTGTGACCGGTCTGCACATTTTTTGTGGCATTGGTTTCTATTTTTGCACAATGGAATTGGTGGCCTTTTTTTTACTGTAGTACTGAGATATGGTAATATATATCTTTTATAAGCTTTAGAATGGGTAATCTTTTTAGAATAGAAGCTACATAGGCACATTACATATTTCTGGAAATAATAAGTGTAGATTGGGGAATACCTTGATTCAAATATTAACCTCTTTCTATGGAATAAACAGCATGCTAGAAATGGAGTTTGTGAAAATAATTGATATACGTAACACCGTTCTGAGGATATTATCCAGAATTTAAGAGCTTATATTTTTAACATATTTAAAACAAATTCCCATCTGTGTCCCAGTTCACTGTGTAGGTGGATGCTCCTGCTTACAGAAGAGATGAAAGTAGTTCAACATTCAAAAGAATGTTAAAAATACATTGGTTCAAATAATGTGCATCATGTGCTGACGTCTTTCTCATTCTGACTTACGTGGAAAACACAATAGGTGGTTTATTCACTGGGAGAAATCTAACTGAAAACTGCTAGGGATATAGAAAGGGGCCTTTTTTAGGTGAACAATAATGGTATTTAGAGTTAAAAGAGATGGAAGTGGTGGTTAGAGCTTTAACAATACCTTGAGATGCCTGTATGAACATCTGTAATCTCATTGTATCAATAAGGCAGCATTGATGTTAACACTTTGAGAAGACTGCACTTGATGTTTCAAGAGTCTGACACTGAAAGATTTTTTTATAGCTTGCTTGCAAAGCAATACAACAGTTGTTACCGTGTAACTCTTATATAGTCTCAGCTGTAGTAGTGAAATATTTGAAATATTGTGTTTTCAGGTTTTTTTTTTGTTATATGGTTTTCCAAAACCAGTGGCACATAAAGAGAGAGAGCCTGTCATGAGAGAAATATCTATGCCTGCAATTCTAATACCTATCTGAAAATGCTTGCTGCATGGCTTTTATGTAGATCCTTCGGCTTGACTATATTAGTCAATGACCTGAAACAAGAATGTAGCCAGTCTGGAAGCTTGTCCTAGATTAAGGTTTTATTGAATAAAGAAGCAACAAGAACAACATGGCAAGCCAGGCATCTAGCATTTTCAGAATTTGACACGTCTGTGCCTGGGCTTGTTAAACCGGCTGCAAGGACCTTTATTTTAAGGTGGTGGAGAGAATGTTCATGTTAGACAAGAATCATAGTATCTAAAGGAGGGACTTAGCCTCAGCAGACAGCCAGTGAAAAGGCTTGTGACCTTAATTCCTTGCATTTAAAATATGCAATCACATCAAATATAGGTCAGCTAATTCCCTTTCAGTCAAGTAGTAAACGTGACAGTTCAGAAATGCATTTGTCCTGCATTGCTTTGTTACTTTAAACGAACCAGGTCCTATCGGTAAGTTTTTCATTTTGCCAGTGTCTAAGCATCATTATGTTTAAGGCCCGGTTCACATTAGTACGGCACCACTGTTGTACTACTGTCAATCTGACTTTGCAATGAACAGGATACGATTTTGCTCCAACTTTGATATAGTCCAACTTGTCCTTTGATCAAACAGAACAATCCCAGTGTGACATTAATTCCTTTTCCTCCTGCTGTGATCATCATGTCGGATGTCACAATTTGGATGGTTAGGACGAGGATCCGAATTTGATCCGACTTCAATGATATTGAATGGGCTGAAAACAGACCAAACTCGGACCAAAGTAGTGCAGGAACCTTTTTCAAAGTTGAACCTACTTGTGTCGGACCAGTTAAGATGGCTCTCATAGGGAACCATTGATTTGTACAAGTCATGCGATATGTGCTCCCAAAGTCAGAGTAAATGTTGCACCAGTGTGAACCAGACCTAAATGGATATATACAGTGTGTATGTATGTATTTCAGTTTCCTCACTGGTATTGGGAACCACCAGCAAACTAATTGGACATGTATATGCTTGGGTTTTAGTAGAGACCTGACTATGGTTCTGGGCTCCACCCCAGCCCTCCTCGAGTTAGGAGGTATACACTTAGGAGACAGGTGGGAGCCAGAGCAGCAAGGGGCTACAAGTGTTCTGTATAGTGTTTGTAAAAAAATTGTCCAGGCAAAAAGGACATGAAGGTAAGGCCAGAGCAGCAGCACCTCATATGTAAGCCAGTAGGCGCAATGTATATTTCCTTGCAAGAGAAATGCTGAAGATTCCTGTGAGGGAAACTCTGATTTTGATCTTTCTTTTAAAATTGAGCAAGAGACGCTCTTAAAAGAAGTATGTCTTTAAAGCCCTACCATTTGAGGAATGGCACCCATTGTGGTCTTCTGCTGCTGTAAGGTCCGACTTTGATGATATTGAATGGGCTGAAAACAGACCAAACTTGGACCAAAGTAGTGCAGGAACCTTTTTTAAAGTCGAACCTACTTGTGTCGGACCAGTTAAGATGGCTCTCGTAGGGAACCATTGATTTGTACACATCATGTGACATGTGCTCCTAAAGTCAGAGCGAATGTCGCACCAGTGTGACCAGACCTAAATGGATATATACAGTGTGTATGTATGTATTTCAGTTTCCTCACTGATTTTGGGAACCACCAGCAAACTAATTGGACAGGTGTATGCTTGGGTTTTAGTAGAGACCTGACTATGGTTCTGGGCTCCACCCCAGCCCTCCTCGAGTTAGGAGGTATACACTTAGGAGACAGGTGGAAGCCAGAGCAACAAGGAGCTACAAGTGTTATGTATAGTGTTTGTAAAAAAAAATTCCAGGCAAAAAGGGCATGAAGGTAAGGCCAGAGCAGCAGCACCACATATGTAAGCCAGTAGGCTGGATGTATATTTCCTTACGAGAGAAATGCTGAAGACCCCTGTGAGGGAAACTCTGATTTTGATCTTTCTTTTCAAATTGGGCAAGAAATGCTCTAAAAGAAGTATGTCTTTAAAGCCCTACCATTTGAGGAATGGCACCCGGTGTGGTCTTCTGCTGCTGTAGCCAATCTGCTTTAAGGTTCGATGTGTTGTGCGTTCAGAGATGGTATTAGCATTACCTTGGTTGTAACAAGTGGTTATTTGACCTCGAATGAGTCTACCCATTCTCCTCTGTCCGGCATCAACAAGGCATTTTCGTCCACACAACTGAAATTTTAGGGCTAAATAGGTAAGAGATCAAATCTTTTACAACCTATACTAACATAATGTTTGTGCAGTTATGGCAGCAAAATGTAATTAGCCAAAGTGTTGCATCACCATTACTAGATGTATAATCCACTTTTACAATTTAGTATTTTGTATTTTGTTATTTTTTTTCGAATTTGCTGTTCAGTCTATTAGGTTGCAGTTTGTAGAGATACTCGACTTTACAACCCTGACATCACATTCTGTACTTTTTCATGATTGACTGGCTATTTTTCGCCCACAAAAGTAATATTCTTAAATCTGTAAAACAGCAAAAACAGAGAGCAGTAAAAAGAGAACTGTGTACCAGGATTTAGACTCATTATGACAAAGTGGATATACAGATCACATGACCTCTGTATGCCTTACCCAGTGACCTATATACACTTACATAGGTGTATGTGCATATATCTGTACCACTACCCTTACCATAACCGGTAACCCTCTCCAAACCCCCATAAACACAACGGGACTCTGATTTGGATTAAATGGCCGTCAGGCCTAAACTTTTTATTAAACAAATATATTTTCTTTTAAATAGATTTAATAAACTTTGTTACCATAAACCTTCCCAGCCTTTCAAAGGGGCATGGGTACATATCAACATAACTGGTCACGGCTAACCACTCCCACTTTAACCTCTTGACCTCCAGACGGCAACCCCTGTCTCTGAGGCTATAACCAACTGTACCGTGACCTACCCTTATTCAACTTTTCGAGGTTAACCCCTCGTACGTAACACCACTCCCATCCCATGGATGGGTACAACAGGTTTTACCTGTACTTTACTTCCTCTTCCGAAAGCCCCAAGAACCGCCAACCGCCTCTTACCCTTACACCACTTGCCCCTATCCCCCTAAAAACAGGGAGGGTGGGTGGGGCTTCCTTCCTTCCCCGCTCCTCGAATGCCCACGTTGTGCGGCGCTCTCTCGTCAGAGCGCCGTGACTCCGCCCCCCAGGCTCCTCCCACCCCTCGCCTTAAAGCGGCGCTTAAGCTTAAGACGGCGACTGTGCAGTCAAGCACAGGTCATGCCGTCCCTCCGCCTACCCCCCCTTTGGCTGTGGGCTCCGGGACTCACTTGACCTCTGTATGCCTTACCCAGTGACCTATATACACTTACATAGGTGTATGTGCATATATCTGTACCACTACCCTTACCATAACCGGTAACCCTCTCCAAACCCCCATAAACACAACGGGACTCTGATTTGGATTAAATGGCCGTCAGGCCTAAACTTTTTATTAAACAAATATATTTTCTTTTAAATAGATTTAATAAACTTTGTTACCATAAACCTTCCCAGCCTTTCAAAGGGGCATGGGTACATATCAACATAACTGGTCACGGCTAACCACTCCCACTTTAACCTCTTGACCTCCAGACGGCAACCCCTGTCTCTGAGGCTATAACCAACTGTACCGTGACCTACCCTTATTCAACTTTTCGAGGTTAACCCCTCGTACGTAACACCACTCCCATCCCATGGATGGGTACAACAGGTTTTACCTGTACTTTACTTCCTCTTCCGAAAGCCCCAAGAACCGCCACAGCCCGAAAGGGGTAAAGCCTTACCCTTTCGAGCACCTCCACACGCGCAGCCCCAACTGAATGCCCTCCTGAAGGCCCAACGCCCATAAATCGGTCCCCACGTCATTCAAGTGGACGCCATCACTACGCAGGTACCGCCAGGTATCGATCTCTAGTTCCCTATGGCGTATCGCCAGGCCCCCATTTCTGATGAAAAACCTGCTCACCTCCTTATTTACTTTGACCCTGGCCCGGTCCACCTTTTTATCTGATAGAGCCCATCTCCATGCCGTCCTGCCCACCATGTCAGACCAGACCATGACCATGCCCGGGTAAGCTGATTTTAATCTCAGGAAATCACACTTGATATCCCGGATAAGTTGCCTCATGGACCTCGCCCCCATGTCGTTGCCCCCCACGTGTAATAGCAAAACATTAGGTGGTCTGTCAAGGTTTGCGAATCTATGAACCTCCCCTAGAACCCTGTTCCACCGCATGCCGGGGACCCCGATCCACCGAACCTGTGCCTCCTGTCTGGGAATACG
This sequence comes from Lithobates sylvaticus, assembly GCA_028564925.1. Classification (NCBI taxonomy): domain Eukaryota; kingdom Metazoa; phylum Chordata; class Amphibia; order Anura; family Ranidae; genus Lithobates; species Lithobates sylvaticus. The sequence goes on from CM053030.1 coordinate 274,221,503, forward strand.
AAGTTGCCTGCCGTTCGGCCGAATGTCAGCTCTCTTAGCACCCCAAAAAACAAAAGAATGGCCCAGTATCCACACCAGGCCTACTTCATAACCTGCAGATGAAAAGAAAAACAAGGGGGGGGTGGGGTTAAAATAACTGAAAAAACAACCTGAACATCCAACCTGCCCCCCCGTGAGACCCCCCCCCAAATGCCTGACAGCAGCAGCCTAAACCAGCAACTGCGGGCGGACATACAGTTTAAAACGGTCTGACTCCCACCTTCCAATCCTCCTGACCGCCTCAGCCCCCAGGCCCGCCCTGCATGCCTCCGTAGCTGCCCCAATTCTAAAGGAGTGGGAAGAAAAATTCTTCGGGTCGAAACCCGCTTCCACTACACATTTACGAAAAACGGAGATAAACTGGAACTTGGATAGCGCGGACCCATCCAAGTGCATGAAAAAGGGGCCCGCGCCCCGTGGTCGACTTACCAGGAATCTGTCCACAGCCCTCACTGGGCAGATGTCGTCCTCTCCGATCTTGGCTACCTCCACCCGAACCCCTCTGCCCTCCTGATCTGTTTTAGACCGCCTAACCCAGATCCTGACCACCTCCCGGCCTAGCTCAACATCCCCCATTGCCAAACCCCCCATCGCACGTTTTGACGGGCTGAAAAGTTCGCTGACCCTGAACGCCCCAAAGAACGCGAGGGCGAATGCCGCCCGGAACAACGCCTGTTCGTACGCTGAACTGCAAACACCTACTACTGCCTGGCACAAACCCCGAAGTAGGCCAAAGGAAACCGGCCTTCTCCCATCCCTGCTCTTGTGTACCCTCCGATAGCCTTTTATCGCTTGCCTCACCCAGAATACCTTCGTATAATCCTGTTGTCCCTGCCATTTGAACAAAAATGCCAACCCCGCCAGTTTTCGATCAATCGTGGCCCCCGATACCCCCTTTTCCATAGCAATGCTGAGGAAGTAAAACACCGCTTGAGCCATGCCCGCATCTCCCGGGGCCATGCCGATTACGTTCAGACAAGCCGACCACTCCTGCCATACTTTCGAGTAGGCACCCCATGTAGCCTTACTCACAGATTGCTGAATCCACCTTGCCGCTACTCCATTACTATGCTCCACAACCACTCGGGGCAGTCGATCCCATGACGCTCCGCCTCCGGTGCCAATCCCCGAAACCTGTCCCACTGAAAACGAGACAGAGCGTCAGCGAGTGTGTTCTCCACCCCAGGCAAGTGCACAGCATAGATGAAAGCATTCACCTGCAAACACCGCAATACCAAGTGTCGTAGCAGCCTGAGAACCGGCCCGGAGGCCGCCGTCAGCCGGTTGACCACCTGTACTACTCCCAAGTTATCGCAGTTAAATCTCACCTTCCTGTTGCGGAACGCCTCCCCCCAAATCTCCACCGCCACTACAATGGGGAATAACTCCAATAAGACCAGGTTCTTTAGAAACCCAGCCTCGGACCACTCCGCCGGCCATTGCGCCGCGCACCATTGTCCCTTAAAGAAGGCCCCGAAACCCGTGGATCCCGCCGCATCTGTGAATAACTCCAGGTCACCATTACTTATGGGGCCCGACATCCAAAGTGCCCGGCCATTGAATGACTCCAAAAATTCTTGCCAAACTTGCAAGTCCTCTCTATGTTCCCGATTAAGGGTCACAAAGTGTGTCGGACCCTGGATGCCCGCCGTAGCGGCCGCCAGCCGGCGGCAGAAAACCCGCCCCATCGGTATGATCCGACAAGCGAAGTTAAGTTTTCCTAGCAACGACTGCAACTGACGTAGTTGCAACTTTCTCATTCCTATGGTCCCTCGTATTTCCTCTTGCAGCCGTTCCAGCTTGTCCGCCGGCAACCTGCACTCCATTTTTACGGAATCTATCTCGATCCCCAAAAACGTAATGCACTCCTTGGGCCCCTCTGTCTTTCCCGGGGCCAGCGGTACCCCAAAACGCTCCGTTAGATGTTGTAGAGTTCCCAAAAGCACCGCACATACGTTGGTGCCCGCCGGGCCAACGCATAAGAAGTCATCCAGATAATGGATGACCGAGTTGACGCCTGACAAGTCCCGAACGGCCCACTCTAAGAAGGAGCTAAACTGCTCAAAGAAGGCACAGGAAATAGAACATCCCATAGGCAGGCATCGATCCACGTAAAACCCCCCCTTCCACGAACATCCCAGCAGTCGAAAACTGTCCGGGTGCACCGGCAGAAGCCGAAAAGCCGATTCAATGTCCGCTTTTGCCATCAACGTGCCCTGGCCACACCGCCGGACCCACGCAACGGCCGCATCAAAAGAAGTGTATGACACTGCACACTCCTCCGGAGCAATGGCATCGTTAACGGAAGCCCCTTTCGGGAACGACAGATGATGGATCAATCTAAACTTGTTGGGCTCCTTTTTTGGCACCACCCCCAGCGGCGAGACCACCAGATCCGGAAGGGGCATTTCGTGGAAAGGGCCGGCCATGCGTCCCAATGCCACCTCCTTTCCCAATTTTTCAGAAAGGCAGCATCCTTTCCACCCGCACCGGGGTCGTCCCTCTTATTTGCAAGATCTCCGGGACGCCCTTTCCCTTTTTTAAAGCATTTGGACAGAGCATGTGCTCCCCCGCAGCCGGAACATGTGTGTTTGAAACGGCAGTTTGCCCCAAACTTGCATGAGCCTTCATTAAACTGCCAGCAGAAACCCCAAGGTTTTCCGGTCGGTTGTCCTGAGGTTGCTGAACCTCCGACCCCCGGCTGAAAAAACTGGTTAGGAGCCCGCGCCGCCGTCATTAGCTTCATCCATAAGCTGATGTCCTTATGGTCCCAGCGAAGCGACGGTCGGACTGCCATCCGTTGTCTGAATTGCTCATCATAACGTAGCCACGCCGACCCTCCGTACGTTCTGTGCGCTTCGCTGATCGCCTCCAAGTACACAAATAGCGCCGAGCAGTGTTCCGGCGCCTTCTCTCCCACGACGCTCGCCAATATGGCAAATGCCTGCAGCCAATTGGAAAAAGTCCGAGGTATCAACCGATACCTGCGCTTCTCCTCGTCCTCCTTCTTCCTCTCTTCAGGCTTCAACCTGTCCAGGTTGTACTTCTCCAGGGGCAATAGGGTGAAGAGCTCGACATACTCACCCTTCCAAATCTTCTCTTTCACCTCCGGCTTCAGATGCGATCCCAACGGGCCCTCAAAGCAGACGTAGACCTCGCTCTTCGCCGCATCTGCCAACCGCACGGAGTCCGCGCTCTTCTCCCCCGACTTAGTTGTCTCCCCGTCCGCCTGAGCAACTGCCGGCGTTGCCGGCGCCTCGGTGATCGATGACTGCTCCGGGGCGGGCGAAGGTGCCTGCGCCCCACTAACCCCTACCTGCGGGACCGAGGCCGGCCCCGCCACCGGAAGCCATGCTTGCGCCGGCCCGTTCGCTCCCCCTTGCTCAAACCTTTGAACCAGCTCCTTGAGCCCCAACAACAGGCCCCCCAGGCGTTCCTGCCCTGCCCGCGATTCTTGTTCCCTTGGAACCTGGATGTCCTCCACTACGCCCCCGGCCCTCTCTCTCCCCCTACCGGTGCCTAAACCCTGCGGACTACCCCGTTTCAACAAGTCATGTAAAAAAGATGAAATCGAAGCAGAAGAATCACACTCACCGGGCTGCCCAGGACCGGGCCTCACAGCCGCCTCCCTCGGACCCAACGCTGATGGCTGATCGAGTTCTTCTCCGCCCTCGGACTCCGACAATTCACCTTCGGATCTTCCTTCGTCAACCACCTGCTGGATGTGTGGACTGCGACTCCCTGATGGGCCCGCTTCCGCGGCCAATGGTCTGCGGTGCTGTGAACGAGAGTCCCTGCTGCCTTGCCTTCCATCCCTGCTCTCCCGCCGCGGTGAGGGGCTCCTGCGTCCCCGGTCTATCCCTCCGTCTCCCCGGCTGCCCATCTGCCCGCTACCGGTCTGCCTGGGACAGGGGGGCGTGACAGCTGACTGTACCCCCACCCGCTGTGCCGCCTGACCCCGCCGTCCACTGCCTCCTGTCTCTCTTGCGCCCACTGGCCGCCCCGTGCCTCGGCGATGAACTGGGGGCGCCGATCCATGTGTGGTGCCTGGCTCCTCCTGGACACTGCTCTGTCTACGTCTGGTTACCCGGGGACTGGGGGCCGTGCCTGATGTCCGGACCCCCACCCGCTGGACCTCCTGCCCCCGCTGACTCCCTTGGCTTTGTACCTCTTCCTCTCTTGGGCCTGTGGGCCGCCCCATGCGTTGGCGCCGAGCCGGGGGGGGGGGGCGATCCCTGCGTGTTGTCCGACCCTCCTAGTGCTGCCTCCTGGCCTCTCCTCCTCACCCCACTCCTGGTGCCGTACCTTCCTCTCCCTGCCCCGGCGGGGGTGGAGGCTGGGGATTCCTGACGCCGAGCTCCGGTCTCCTCCACGCCGTGGCCTCCGGATGTCCCTGGAGCCGCTCTCTGAGGGCCCCCCGGGCCTGCCTCCGGGCTGTACCGCTCGGGCGGCTTAGATCGTCGAGCCCGAGGTGTAGCTTCCGCTCCCCTGCCGGCCGCTGCATCTTCATCTGCCGCCATGGCCGCGATCTGCCCCTGCAGCCATGCGGCGCCCTGAGTGGCGATCGCCGCGCGCAATTGCGCCAAGAAGCCTTCGGTCGCCGCCATTACTGTTGCTGTATACGGAGCGGGAGGGTACGACTGCTTCCTTCCTTCCCCGCTCCTCGAATGCCCACGTTGTGCGGCGCTCTCTCGTCAGAGCGCCGTGACTCCGCCCCCCAGGCTCCTCCCACCCCTCGCCTTAAAGCGGCGCTTAAGCTTAAGACGGCGACTGTGCAGTCAAGCACAGGTCATGCCGTCCCTCCGCCTACCCCCCCTTGTTTGATGTAAACACACCAATGAGGCATTTCTATGAATGCCATGCTCAACTGGCATTTTCTCACTGGTGCAGGTGAAGGTCAAACAGCTCAGATGTTCTCCATCTGACTCTGACCTCTCTGATACAAATCCTTTTACTTTTCTTTCTAATGCAAGCATAGGTTTCCATCTGACTCTGACCTCTCTGATACAAATCCTTTTACTTTTCTTTCTAATGCATTTTATTGTCACTACCTAATTTAAATATTTATGCATGCATAAAAGGGAGCATACAGTAAATAGTAGACAAACACATTACATGGTTAAACCTGAACTCCAGGAAAAAGTGCACTGGCTAAGTAAATTAGCCCTAATAATACTGTATAGTACATTTGGATGGCTGCTGTTTAGTGTAAAATGCATGCCATGCTACAAGCCATCTTCTTTTCAGCCTGGCATTGGTTTGCATTGGCTGAGCAGCCGTGGCTAATACCCCACCATGGCTGCACGCTTATTCTTGTCTGTGGTGGCCAGTGGTGGAAAAAAAAAAAACGTTTTGTGAACATGCAAGAAAAGAGGAGGAGGGGGGATGTGACTGGAGGGCTTCACTGCTGCAGCCATTGCTCTCATCCCTGTAGCACTTCAGCCCCGGAGGATTTGGCTGCTCAATGACCAGAGCACTTTTTACAATTTGGCACTGCGCTGCTTTAACTGGTAATTGCGTGGTTATACAATGCTGTACCCAAATGAAATTTTGCGTCCTTTTTTTCTCACAAATAGAGCTTTCTTTTGATGGTATTTGATTGCCTCTGAGATTTTTATTTTGCGATATAAATGGAAAAAGACCGTCAATTTTGAAAAAATAAAATTCTTTTTTTTTTTACCAGTAATGGCGGTGATCAGCGATTTTTATTAGGAATGCGACATTATGGCAGACAGATCGGACACTTTTGACACATTTTTGGTACCATTGACATTTATACAGCGATCGGTGCTATAAAAATGTACTGATTACTGTGTAATGTCACTGACAGGGAAGGGGTTAACACTAGGGGGCGATCAAGGGATTAACTGTTCCCTCGTGTGTGTTCTAACTGTAGGGGGATGGGACTGACTAGAGGAGATGACAGATCGTTGTTCCTAGCTAGTAGGAACACACAATCTGTCTCTCCTCTCAGAACAGGGATTTGTGTGTTTACACACACACGTCCCTGTTTTGGCATATAGAGCACTTTCTACAAGGAAAAAAGCCACCCATGTCCTAAAAAAGGAAGGTTTCTTGGGCTCAATCACATTGGGGCCATCTGCAGTCTCAGAGGAGAAACTACTCTGTACACAACAGGAGGGACATCTGGCAACATGAGGGGTCTAGTACCCTATCATTACGTAATATACCCCAGTGCTTTCATAGTGTTTTCTTAACTGCATAATGTTGAGAAGAATATTTGGTCAAAAAAGTAAACCCAGAGGCGAAAGCATCCGTTCGCCTGGTCTCCCTGGGTACCAACATATCCTCTCTGTTCCTTTTGTCAGCAATCTTAAGTGTCTTTTTCTAGTTCTACAGGGTCATAGCCTTTTTCCAGTAACCTCTGGTTTATGGATTCTGCTTCTTGTAAGAAATCAGTGCGATTAGTACAATTTCAGAATTATAACAGCCTCAGAAACTGACTTTTAGGAATGGATTTAAGCCAAGCAGAATGATAACTGCTTGTATCTATAAATCTGTTTCTGTCAGTCTCTTTAAAATATGTAGTTGTAATAATTCCCCCCTCACAGACTCTAATCCTTAAGTCTAAAAAATGGATCTCGGTTTTGCTATACTCATGTTGCAGAGAGATTCCTCTACCATTATTATTGAGTGTGTCCATAAAAATGTTGAGTGACGCAACACTTCCATCCCATAGGAGGAGGATGTCATCTATGTATCTTTTACAGAGCAACAGCTCCAGTCTAGGTCGACGGTAGATGACATGCTCCTCCCATTTGGCCATAAAAAGGTTGGGCATGCTAGGCGCAAATTTGGCCCTCATGGCCACCCCCCTATTCTGCAAATAATAGGAACCAATTATACAATTGTTACAAAAATAATTATGCCCCATGCCCCCATATATATATATACTATCAGGAAAAAAGTAGCATTTTTGCTGTCACATGATTGTACGATGGAAGTCAGCAGGGCTTCCCCTCATTTACTGAACTCTCGTGTAACTGTCTTTGCAGAGTGCAACTGTACTTGCAAAGTGCACAGTCTTTTTACCTTTAGTAAATTCACCCAGTAGTATACATAGTATAAGGGCAAACCTACTTAACTAGTGCAGTTTATAAAATATTTTTCCCAGATTTAAGCTTTAAAATAATATTATGAAGCAAGTGGTCACAGATATTTCATCCACAGAGCCTATAGTAAGTTGCTTAATGCAACTGAATACATTTTGTGTCTCATTAAAGAGCCTCTCAATGTATAGATACAGAAGTACATAAATGAGCTATTGCAAAAAAAAAGAAATGTTATGCATGAAAGGTAACAATTTTTTTTTAAATAAGCTAATGAATTTGATTTATATTGCGCCATATTCTGGAAACTTTGTTTAGATTACATTTGCATAATTAGCATAAGCTCCTGCGTGTGAAAGAGCTAAGACACACCGACACTTCTACTAATATTACTCATTGAGCCATGGTGTGATCACTGTTCTTATTAGCTAGCAGAACTACCAGGCAATTATGGAGGGTGTCAAAGTGGGGGATAATAAATTACACATTTAACAGAAAAACTATATAAATCTCTTGTCAGTATATATGGGACAACCTTTTTTCTTTTTTTAATAACAGTTGACACACAAGATTTTGTAGCATTCCTGTGGTATAGCAAACTACACATATTTTGGAGTTTCACACAACAGTTTAAGGTGCTAAAGCCTGGCACACACCATCAGTTTTTTTAAGTCAACCAAGAGGGCTGAACGAAAGAAAAAACTGAAGCGCTTGGGAGGAAAGCCTTTACTAACACTCCAATGTTAGTACAGCGATCTCCCCGCTGAGCTATCGTGTTCTGACAAGGGGACACCTCCCCCCTCCCACCGGAAAACACCGGTCAGACCTATCAGTCATTGGCTAAGAGCGCTGATCAAATGCCAATCGGCAGACCTTTTTCAGTCATGTCCCTTTAACTGAAGCCGGACCGGCTGCTGTACACACGGGCTGAATTTTGATCGGTTTCTATTGTACTGGGCTTAAGGCTGCTCTTTATCTACATCTATTTATACACCATAAATAAATGCTTGTATTTGGCAAGTAATGAAATTCAAGGCCCAAGAATTGTAATACACATTGTCCATTAAGATTTCGCTTGACAATGCAATGTAAAGTAGTGGGTGTACAGCTTGTATAACAGTGTAAATTTGCTGTCCCCTCAAAATAACTCAACACACAGCCATTAACCACCTGAGACCCAGTATACGTCATATGACGTCTTTTTGGTCTCAGGGGTATATCTGAATGATGCCTGTAGCTACAGACATCATTCAGATATTGCCGGTTTCAGCCGGCGATTCCCTGCACCATAAGAATGATCATAGCGGCTGTTCCGCCGCTTGATCGTTCTTACGGGCGGCGGGGGGGGACCCCCCCCCCCCCCCCGCCGCCCTCCGGTGCTTCTACCGACTCACCGCTTCCATCGGTGAGTCGGACTCGGGATCCGCCGGCACCGGATGATGATCATAGAGATTTCCGGCGGACCAGATGGTCGCCGGAGTCTCTATGATCGTTCGGAGGCCGGGCGCGATGTTATGACGTCACGCCCGGCCTCTGCATTCAAAAAACGGCGCCGCCTCCGCTGGGAAGCGGTGATCGTTTTTTTTTTTTTTTTTTGATTTTAGGCTTCCCAGCCTAGAGGTGAGATGTGGGGTCTTATTGACCCCATATTTCACTGTAAATAGGTCCGATCATGTAATATTCCTATTACAAGGGATGTTTACATTCCTTGTAATAGGAATAAAAGTAATCAAATATTTTTTTTTTTTTTTTTTTAAAGTTGTTGAACTAAAAAAATAAAGTAAAATGAACAATAAAAAGAAAAAAAGAAAATTTAAAGCGCCCTGTCCCCGCGAGCTCGTACGCAGAAGCGAACGCATACGTAAGTCCCGCCCACATATGAAAACGGTGTTAAAACCACACATGTGAGGTATCGCCGCGAACGTTAGAGCGAGAGCAATAATTCTAGCCCTAGACCTCCTCTGTAACTCAAAATATGTAACCAGTAAAAAATGTTAAAGCGTCGACTATGGGGATTTTTAAATACCAAAGTTTGGCGCCATTCCACAAGCGCATGCAATTTTGAAGCGTGACATGTTGGGTATCTATTTACTCGGCGTATCTTCATCTTTCACATTATGCAAAAAAATTGGGCTAACTTTACTGTTTTGTTTTTTTTTAAAGCAGGAAACTGTTTTTTTTCTGAAAAAAACGTGTTCAAAAATTGCTGCGCAAATACCGTGCGAGATAAAAAGTTGCAACGACCGCCATTGTATTCTTTAGGGTCTTTGCTAAAAAAACATATATAATGTTTGGGGGTTCTATGTAATTTTCTAGCAAAAAAAATTTGGAATTTTACATGTAGGAGAGAAATGTCAGAATTGGCCTGGGTCTCAGGTGGTTAATGTCAAAACCACTGGCAACAAAAGTGAGTACACCCCTAAGTAAAAATGTCCAAACTGGGCCCAAAGTGTCAAAATTTTGTGTGGCCACCATTATTTTCCATGACTGCCTTAATCTCCCTGACGGTTTTCCCGAGTGTGACTCGGGGTTAAATTTCAGTACCATTAGCGGTAACCCAGAGCCACTCTCGGGATTGCATTGCAGGATTCTGGTGCAGTGTACTTACCTTGTCCCCAGGATCCTGCGATGTCTACCCTGCTGTGTCTGTGGGCTCTGTCCTCTGCCCGATGTCCTGTGTCCTGGCTCCATTTCCTGTGAGCGTCACGATGCACGTGGGTCGAAGCCTGGTGGCAAATTAAAATAATTTAAAATACATAACACATACAGTACACTGTAATCTTACAGATTACATTACTGTATGACATCATTTCACATCCCTTTTTTCCCTAGAGCTTTGTCCAATGCCCTGCATGTAGCTTTATATTATATATACTGCCTGGAAACATGAGATTGTCCATAGCAACCAAAAAGTGTCCCTTTATGTCAAAAGTGGTTTTAGATATGCTAGAAAACAGCGATAGTAGATTAGAACACTTGCAGAATTGAGCGATAGTGAATCGTGGGGAAATGAATTTTATTATTATTATCTTATTATTTTTTATAATTATTTATAGTTATTTATTATATTATAATTTATGATTTTGTGTTTCAAACTTTATTATACCCGGGATATCTACTAGACTCTTGTTTGGACAGATTTAAAGTGTGTTATTGCTAAGAATTACAGAAAATAAAAAGGTAAAGGAATCTGCGCTTAGTAAGACTTCAATCAAAGCAGCTGAACACTATAACCCAGATACCGGGCACAAAGAACATAGGAAAAAAAGAAAGCGCAGCGCTAAATGATAATTCAATATAAAGTGCACAAAAATGACAAATATAATGGCAAGTATGATATGCGTAGCAACCTCAAAACTATATCAAAAAATGGGTGAAATTGAGTGCTCAAAGAAAATGAGTTCACTAATACAAATAATCATTGAAGGATTATTAGCTAGTGCAGATACAAATGATCAATGAATGTATACATAATGTCCATGTAGGTGTCCATAACCATATAAAAAATTATCGTGATCAAAACGTGATATATCAAGAAAATGTGCTAGCGTGTATAGAAATGTGCTAGCGTGTATAGAAATAAAGAGTATCACTAACAGTTTGACCACACAGATCCCATCATTCCTATGCCCCAATAAGAAGTGGAGGCTTACCGGATCCCCAGTGACCCCCTTTTTAGGGGGGGGTCTGATAATGCGAAAACGGGTCACACTCAGGTCACAGACTCATCCACAGATGTCCAGGTGCCGATCTCCCAGGGGTCCTCCAGGTGTATCAGGAATCTCGTATTGGAAAACTCCTATTAACAGGAGCTATTCAGTGGTTCACTGCAAATGTCCTCAACGTGTCACCAAAAAAGAGAAAAAGACTCCAAATCGTGTAATAGGAAAGTACCAGGGGTTTATTTGTGCTTAAACAAGCACTGAAAACGAATTACATGTAGTAAAATCGAGCTCGAAGATATTTAAAACAGCAAACAGCCAGCGATAGGAAAAAAAGTGAGGGTTTTAAATTCGAATCGCAGATGCGCAAATGGTGTGGGCGTGGCTACCCGACGATTTCGTCAAACGTGTGACGTCCTCAGGGGTACCCATGATGACGAATTTAAAACTCTCACTAAGGTTTTTTCCTATCGCTGGCTGTTTGCTGTTTTAAATATCTTCGAGCTCGATTTTACTACATGTAAAATGTAGTAAAACTCAAAACTACACTGAACGTTTTTTTTTTCAGAGGCAAACAAATACCACCAACGGAAAGCTCTATTTGTGGGAAAAAAAGGACATCAATTTTGTTTGTATGCAACTTCGCACAACCGCGCAATTGTCAGTTAAAGAGGCGCAGTGCCGAATCGCAAAAAGTGCTCTGGTCAGGAAGGGGGTAAAAACTTCCGTGGCTGAAGTGGTTAATGTGACTCTACTGGCTGTACAATGCATCTAAAATGCGTATTAATGTTATAGGCAAATTAAAGTTAAAGCACCTTTAAAATTCCATGCCTATGTGAACTTATCACAAATGCAGCTACATGAGGCTAGTGCTACTTCACTGTGAGACATTAAGCTATGATCTCAAGTATCAAGCAGCAAGCCTTCTGCTGATAATGGATACTAATTTTTACATTACATAAAATGAAATCTGTTTACCCTGTCTATAATGTTCATGTATTGCCTTCACTTTATCGTTTTATTTTTTGATTTTGAGAGCTTTAAGGAATTGAGACATTGATACTTGTTCGCTTGTCCTTAAAGCAGAGCTACAAATACTGCAGCTGCTGACTTTTAAAATATGGACACTTACCTGTCCAGGGCGCCCGCAATGTCGGCACCCAAAGCCGATCTGTCCCTCGGCTCTCGGGTGGAGGCACCGCCATCTTCGGTAAGGGAATCAGGAAGTGAAGCCCTGCTGCCTTCTGGGACCTGTGTGTCTCCCAGAAGACAGTGGGGGAGACAGAGGAGGCGCTGGACATGCCGTAGATATCCGCAAATACCTGAATTAGACAGGTATCTGCTCTCCCTCCCCCTGAAAGGTGCCAAATGTGACAGCGGAGTGGGGGAGGATTTCGAAAAGTGGAAGTTTCATTTTTGGGCAGAACTCCGCTTTAACAACTTCCCTACCCACCCATTGTCATATGACATTCGCAGGAACACTCTGTCCCTCTGGGCAGGGGGTCATATTACGTCCTTGGCTTCCCGGCAGTATAGGGAGAGCCAATGCAGCCACAATGTCAGCCAGGCACCCATGATTGCTGGTGACAGAACAGGAACGTGGATCTGTGTGTGTAAACACACAGAGTCACGTCTTGTCAGGGAAGAGGAGACAGATCGTGTGTTCCTAGTATATAGGAACACCGATCGGTCTCCTCCCCTCGCCAGTCCCCTCCCCCCACAGTTAGAATCACTCCCTAGGTAACACAGTTAAACCCTTGATTGCCCTCTAGTGTTAACTCCTTCCCTGCCAGTGACATTTATTCAGTAATCAATGCATATTTATAGCACTGATCGCTGTATAATTGTCTCTGGTCCCAAAATAGTGTCAAAAGTGTCCGATGTGTCCGCCGCAATGTCGCAGTTATGATAAAAATTGCAGAGCGCCACCATTACTAGTAAAAAATAATAATAATAATAATGCCATAAATCTATCCCCTATTTTGCTAGAAAGTTTTTATTTTTAGTGAGAGGTTGCATGTGATCAGCACAGGTCCAATCAGTACTGTCTAGACAGAGGGTCAGGTGTCCTGCAGCATCATAGGACAATCAGGGAAGCATGAAAACTCCTCCTACAAGCTTTAACCAGACACTGATAGAAGTTTCTAAGACTGCTATATACTGCTGATTAGAAAAGGTATTTAGCAGTTTATATTTACTAAAATTATTGCATTTCCATGTATTGTGTACTGTGGGAGACCAGATATAGTGAATGCAGGGTCCTGGGTTTAGTAATATTTTAAAGACAAATATTTATTTACCTTAAAAAAAATACATATGCATACATTTTACAGTTCACTTTGGCAAATTACTTTGTATAGGATATATTGATTTCCTGGTAACATGGAATAGATGGTAAAGTGATATTTGGCATGTTAAAAGTCACTGCTGTGTAAGTCAGTTTAGGGCAAGGGCACCAGGACATAAGTAAAGTGCCTCTAGAGCTTAATATACATGGCATGGATTGAGGGATAAATAGCAAGTACTCTTTAGGGACCACCAGCTAGAAAAGGTTAAGGGATTGAAAGCTATATCTTCCTCCAGGGTTTGATTGCTCAGGAGAGTTATAGCCTGTCACCTCTAGACCTGTACATGTCATTGTAACAAGATAATATTGCAAATGATGTATACTTTGTGACAAGAGAACTACGGGCACAAATAGAATGAGCGCAAGGCGACATTCTCTATCTGTTCTTACGACAAAAATATCCAGTACTTTTGCAGCCTTTTACTATTTGGAAAAATTGTATCTTGTACTAATACAAAGACCCCATACCACAAAAGCAAGTAGAAATTGTATGCAGTAACTAGCAACCAACTAAAAATTATCTTCTTTTGCTGCCCACTGGCCACAAAATATTTTTTCTGAGAATGACAGGCATGGAATCCTCTTCCTATCTTCTATATCACCAAGATATGCCCTTTTTGCTGGATCTACACTGTTTATGACCATTCTTATGCCGCATACACACGACCGGTTTTCCCGTCGGAATAAACTCTGAAGGTTTTTCCAACAGAGTTCCGACGGAGTTCCGCTGAAACTGTCTTGCCTACACACGATCACACCAAAGTCCGATCATCAAGAATGCGCTGACATACAGCACGTACGACGGGACTAGAAAAAGGAAGTTCAATAGCCAGTAGCCAATACCTGCCGTCTCGTACTTGCTTCAGAGCATGCGTAGTTTTTGGTCCATCGGAACAGCATAAAGACGAGTGGTTTTCCCGATAGGGATTGATTCCTTCGGAAATATTTAGAACATGTTCTATTTCTAGGTACATCAGAATTTCCGAAAAAAAAGTCTGATGAGGCATACACACGATCGGAATATACGATGAAAAGCTTCCGTCTGACTTTTTCTGTCAGAAATTCCGCTCGTGTGTACATGGCATTAGGTGTTAAAAGCTTATTTTCTGCTTGGTTTCTATTGGTTACTGTCTGAGCACTTTTAGTTACAGAGCTCAGAGTTATTTGGCCTTTTTGATTTCTGTTGTATGTCTTTATCATCCGGGGTCTTATTTATAAAAGTTTTTTAAATGTGAACTATCTGTAATACCCATAGTAGCCAATCAGTTTAATGCACTGGAAAAAAATCTATTTGAAGGCAAAAACTGAAACATGATCAGTTGCAGTTAAACAATACAGTCAGGCTTATCATAAATTATCATAAATGTTTTTTAAATATAAAGATATTGATAAATAAGGCCAGATCACTTGTACAAAGTAAGAGTGGATACATTTGTTTTAATTCATACATAGAAATCAGCCAAACGTAAACATGGACAATATGTCTTCATCAACTTGTGAAATTGTTTACGGAAAGCATTATTAATCCCTAAAAAGCCTACCGTAAGTTTAGATAAAGTTAAAAAAAAAAAAAAAAGCATAAGGGACTTGACTTACTATGAATTTGGTATGTTCCTTGTGCTTCTGGTGCCTGGATTCTTTGAAATTTTTGTCCTCCAATCCGATCCTACACCTTTTATCTTCTGGTTCAGTGGTTGTGTCAGGACTGGTCTCAGCCCTTCCTTCTCTGAGCTGGCCGCTCAGCTGTCGGCTAATTGCCAGCTCCTATCTCTTCACTGTGACTCACCTATTGATGATATCCTGCTAATCAATCCTGCCTACTTAAGCCATCCAGTCCAGATGATCTCTGCCTTCACCTTGGTCACATCTCTAGAGACGCTATCCTGTGTTCCTGTTAAAGACTTGCTTGGCTGACATTCCTTCTGGCTCCAGATTCTGCTTGCTGTTCTACTATGCTGTTCTCTGGCTCCCTGACATTTTGGCTTGTCTGACTATCCGTTCCTGAACTCTGGCTATGTTTTGACTATGTTTACTCTGTTTACCTTTTTTTATTATTATTAAACAAGTGTGATTTAACTGTACTTCTGTCTCATGGTTTCTGACAGGTTGTTAACAGAAATGAGGGATCTAGAGTGGACTACTATGCCTGTTCTTTACACATGTGATCTAGTAATACAAGGGGTGCACCTTTCATTCATCTGCCCATCGCCTTTCATTCATAGAAGCTATAGTACGGCTTGTATAAATGCAGGAGGCGGACAGAAAGGATGGGTATAGTCTGGTACTCTTGAGGAGTGCCTGTCCGAGCTCCCTCAGTTCTATTAAACTATTATTGCTTTTTTTGTTTTTTTTCTTGTTAAATACGACAAAAAATATTTTGGTCTTGATGTTGAGCATGATTCTGACAGGAATTTTGTGCTCTTTGCCCATGCTGCACACTTAGTGATAACAACGTTTTAGCTATCTCTTTACTAAACAATTTCCCCTTATGTTATAGAGAAGAGGGGGCTGTATTATTCAGTCCTGTGCTTGGGTGACAATATTATTTCTCCATCAGTACAGTATAGTGAGTGTACATTGTCACCCTAGGGCAGTGATGCGAACCTTGGCACCACAGATGTTTTGAAACTACATTTCCCATGATGCTCAACTACACTGCAGAGTGCATGAGCATCATGGGAAATGTAGTTCCAAAATATCTGGGGTGCCAAGGTTCTCCATCACTGCCCCTGGGGCAACTACTGTCAGAATCATTAAAAAAAAATAAAAATAAAGGGTAAAGTCTAAAACAAAAATGTGATTGCCACATCTAAGGACTGGTAAACTGCAATATATTACATTTTTGCTCTTGGGTTTAGATACACTTTCAGCAATTGAAGTTTAACTAAAACAGTGATAACTTGTTATATTCAGAAATGTACCCGCTTTAACAATTTACTTATATTAGCTTAATCCCTTAATAAACCAAATGATGATGACTTAAAAATTTAGAACGGAGTCTGAGTGACACATAAAACTTGTGGATTAATATTATGCATGTTGGATTATTATGTAACGACTGATAATTTATACAGTCACTTCAAACCCCATGAAATATGAAATGCAAGTCAACTACATTTTCTCACAGTTAGTAGTTCAGATATAAAAGTGTCTTTGAATTACTGATCTTGCAGTGCTGAAGCTCAGTAGCAGATCTAAACTAGTAATGTTGCTTGTTGATTCAAAATGAATGACTCATCCTAATTAAGAAGCATGTTATACTGTTCCTAATCATGAAATTAAGACAACACTCAAAATGCAGACAGTTTTAACAATTCTAGAAAACAGTAGGGGTTTCCAGATTCTTAAAAATAATGTTTTTCTTAATCCTTTCACAAATTTAGGCTGAAAAAGAAATGAAAATGCCCCGTGATGCCCTACAGCTATGGTTTCCACCCTCAGTCCTCAAGTACCCACAACAGGTCATGTTTTGTAAATTTCTGTAACTTAGTTAAAATGGCTAGCATAATTAACAATCCATTGACATTTATTTAAACTACCTGTGCAATGTGAAGGAAATTCTAAAAACCATGACCTGTGGGGTACTTGAAGATTGAGTTTGGGAACCACTGTCCTAAATCAGTCAACACTATCCTGCAGTTTCAGAGGACTTGCAAGTGTCAGCGAGCCCTGGAAGTCAGTTTTTCGAAAAAGCACAGCTGACAATGCATAAAATGTACATTATTTCCTGTTTATTCTCATTCTAATATGACTTCATTCCCTGGCTGAACTGATACCTAAGCTTTTCATGTAGAGTCATAATACTATATACCCCCTGGTTAGAGCATTGTCCAGTTTTGATGCTTAAAAGCGTTGCAGCAGATATAGTATATACAGGAATTATGCACAGTTCATTGAAGCTTGTTCTGTCCATGCATGTTATAAGAGTGTAGAGTGATATTCTCCCCCTCCTGCTTGCCACAGCACCGCAGAATGGCTACTGTGAGTCATTCCTTTGAAGTGCAAATGCACCTTAAGAGGGATGTTAAATATTTCAAGTAACAGCAATGAACTTGAAATATCTCATTAGAGGATGCTGCAGAATGCAGATAAGAGACTGTGGGCACTGGCACAGGGAAATATTCACAAATTCATGTGAGAATCTAACTCTTCCTGGACATTATAGCTATCTTCCACTCTTTGTTTTCTATTCTTGTATCCCCTTGTCTAATGCAAAAGCTGTCGTTGAATAGGAAATGAGACTCTTCTATGTGCCTATT
Source organism: Lithobates sylvaticus (assembly GCA_028564925.1). Taxonomy (NCBI): domain Eukaryota; kingdom Metazoa; phylum Chordata; class Amphibia; order Anura; family Ranidae; genus Lithobates; species Lithobates sylvaticus. Next base: position 274,238,880 of record CM053030.1, read on the forward strand.
AATCTCAAAGCCTCAGAACTTCATGTGAAAGCTGACATGATGTGAGATCCCAGCTGTGAACTTCAGTTATTCCACCTGCATCAAAGGCTTTTACCCATGCCAAGGCTTTGCATTTTTAATTTTCTAAGTGACATTTAGGTTCTGTTTGTAACCAGGGGATGCATTATGTAACGTGGTAAGGAAAGGACCACTTATACATAGAGGGATACATTATTTCAGTAGCTCTCGGTTCCTGTTTGATTGCAAGATTCAAAATTGTCATTTGTCATCATAGCATCAGTTTCTTCTTACAATAATAGGCAACTTATAATAACGTGTATTAAATAAATGTCAGTACTGACTTGCAGAAGCAGATTACATTAAGATTTATTTTTAATAACTTTGGAATTAAAGTTTGATTTGTGGCTACGAGACAACACAGATTTTTTATAGCACAGTCACAGGGTCAAATGATGTCAATGATACCTAATACATTTAGCGTGTAATTTTGCGGACCAGATATAAAATAACACATTTTCTGAAAGTCAGTACTTTCATATTGCTACAAAAGCCCTCCTCCTAAAGTGATAGGGCTTGACCTGGAAATAGATCACTTAAACAATAAGCACTGAATTGTGGAAAAGGCAGGGAGCATGACCATTTTATTCAGATAAATTCAGATATTTTGGGAGAATACCAGTCTGGAATCAGGCAGTAGCCAAGCACGCTTAAGGAACTGTGTTGCATCAGACGGAGTACGGCATCATGATTCTCAACTCTTATGCCGCGTACACGCGATCGGACTTTCCGACGGACAATCCGACAGACTTTTCAGCTGAGGTCTGCCGGACTTTCAAGCGAACAGACTTGGCCACACACAATCACTCCAAAAGTCCGCCAGATTCGAACGTGATGACGTAGAATAAGGAAGTTCATAGCCAGTAGCCAATAGCTGCCCTAGCATCGGTTTTAGTCCGTCGGGCTAGCACACAGATGACCAGACTTTTCGACCGGACTCGAGTCCGGCGGACAATTTTGAAGCCAGTCTTGTTTCTAGGTCCGCCGGACTTTTTGGAAGAAAAATTCCGCTGGTGCCCACACACGATCGAATTGAGTCCGCCGGAAAGTTCGATCGTGTGTACGCAGCATTAAAGTCAATAATATCAATTCCAAGATGTTTAGTAAACATTTTTAATTAGAATTAGGGACCGATCAGTATTAAATTATTATTATTATTATTGTACATGATTTATATAACGCCAACAGTTTTCGCAGCGCTTTACAATGTATAGGGGGGACAACACAATTGCAGTACAGTTCAATACAAAAGGTACAGGAGGGCCCTGCTCATAGAGCTTACATTCTAAAGGGAGGGGGTGGCACAAAAGGTAATATCTGCAGAGAATGATTTGATGGGGGTGGCTCAGGGACAGTTGTTAGGTGGGTGTGGGATAGGCTTCCCTGAATAAATGAGTTTATTTCGAATAAATGATCTTACCAGCATGATTTGACCATTTTTGTCTACATTATACAATTTTCACACCTAATATTAAAACATACTCTGTTTATTGAGTATGGATTAACTTTGGGCTCACTTATTGCCAATACAGGTGACAATGGATACATTTTTTTTTACTGGTTTTCAAGAGATTATCGTCAAGTGACCATTCCCAGAAAGATACAGTTGCATGCAGTGGCAGCCCGTTCATTAGGGGCACCCGGGCGCCGCCCCCTCTCTCCACTCCACCCCCTATATGCAGTGGATAGAACCATGCATAGCATGAATCTATCCATTGCCGCTGTGGCCACCCCCTATTCATGCGTCCGGCCCCTTTCAGGGCACCAGGTGCATGAATTACAGTGGCAGGTTTTTTTTTTAAGCACCTGATTAGAGCCAGAGGCTCTAATAGGCTTCAAAATCTCATGGGCTTGGGACTCAGAGGATGCGCTCTGATCCCACCCAGGTGTGTTACAACAGTGAATGAATATTCTCTGTTGAAACACTAATCCTCAAACCGGACAATCAGAAGTGGGTGTGAGACACGTTTTCCGATTGGCCGAAAAGAGAAGACTCCTGATTGGCCGCAGAGGAGGAGGGAGGAAATGGAAGCCGCTGCCACAAGAATGAGAGGCCACAGAACAGCTTGAGGACAGGAGGCTGCCAAGCAGGGGGAGCCGCCGGTGATGGGGTAAGTGTGACCGACTGAACCAGGAGGGTGGCATACTGTTTGCCGCACCCCACTTGCCGCCACTGGTTGCATGGTATAGTTGATTGTATTCTATGGCAAAAGTCAGAGGTTGGGAAATGTCACTTGACTCTCTGATGTATCTCACTGGCAGTAATCTATTGACCAAATGGTAAAGGGGAATATCATGTCTGATCAATCCATAAAAATATCCAAAAATACTTAAGTTTAAAATAAAAGTGCATATAGTACCTTAATGTTTCATCACAAGTAAATTTTCCATTACATTTTAAATCAATTAAATCACCAATACAGATGAAAAAACCTACAGATAAAAATTCTCATCTACAAGTTTTAAAATAACAGGATGATTAGTATTATTAATCTGCATAGGCCCCACCTGGGAAGTATGCGTCTTGCAAAGCTAACACTAGTTTAGCATATATGATGAGTGGTTGTCAAGGAACACAAGTAGGAACTATGTTCAGTGTTTCTCTGGTTGTCTGTTAATTAGCCTAGATCAAATTTCTATGAGAATAGCTCTCTAAGGTATGTGTTAGGTGTAATGGAACACTCCCCCTAGCCAGAATAGCCTTGTTAACAATATATTCCATTTGTTTAAAACTTGATTAAAAAAAAAATATATAACGAGATAAATGCTATTTATCAAAGGTCTTTTAGGAAGAATTGTCTTTACTAACCAGCTAGATTTTCCCATTTGGTATTGTCAAAAAGAATGCTGGATTGTAGGGGCTCTAAGAGCAGTTTACATGCATATTTTGCACACTTTGATGCAGGTTGGCGCAGGAATGTTTGACCAGCCACTTCAATTTTTGAAATATAACGCTGCGTTATTTTAACTGACAAATACGCATGCGACGCATTACCCAAATACAATTTATGTAATTCTTTCCCCCACAAATAGAGATTTCTTTTGGTGGTATTTGATCACCTCTGCATTTTTTATTTTTTTGCACTATAATAGATAATAAATAAAAAAAGACAGACAGTTTTGAGAAATAAACAATATTTTTAACGTTCAGCTATAAAACATTTTCAATAAAAAAATGTAAAAAATCGAATTTCTTCATAAATTTAGGTCAATATGTATTCTGCTACATATTTGTGATAAAAAAATTCCAATAAGCGTATATTGATTGGTTTGTGCAAAAGTTATAGCGTCTACAAGCTATTGGATATTTTTATGGAATTTCTTTTATTTTTTTTATTTTTATTTTTTAACTGGTAATGGCAGGAATTGGCAACTTATTGGGGGGCTGCGATATTGTGGCGGACAATTTTTTTGGGAACCATGTGACACTTATACAGTGATCAGTAATAAAAATATGCACTGTCACTGTACCAATGATACTGGCAGGTAAGGGGTTAACATATGGGACGATCAAAGGGTTTACTGTGTTATCTGGGAGTGCTTTCAAACTGTGTGGAGGGGTGCATTTTCTGTGGGAAGACAGAGATCCTGCTTAGCAGGAACACATGATCTCTGACTTCCCTTTTCAAAGAACGGCGATCTGCCTTGTTTACACAGGCAGACCGCTGTTCTGCTGATCTCCGGAATGATCGGAGGGTACCGGCGAACATCGGAAGTGTCAGATCACGTACGGCGCTGAGCAGCCGCCCTGCCACAGTATATCTGCTGACACCACTCAGTACACAAAAATACCGTGTTGTCAACCCACAACAGGACTTAGGAGCTGAGTGCATTTCTGACAAATCTACAGGTGTACTTGCAGGATCTTTTAATAGAATGAAACATGAGGAAATGTGATGTATTTCCCATGTATGATGCAAGATATAACTTTTTTATTTGACCATGACACATACTTCAATTTAAATATTGGAAAGATATTTTTGGAACAATAATCAATTCGAACAAAGATCAATATGCAATTACTGGATTTGATATACCAGCTGAACTTACATTCAGTATTGCACCATTGTACCAGCTCGCTCCTTCACTAAAAATCGCTTACCCTGTTTTCACTACACACTATGTTTCCCACAGTGTAGCTCTACCCTCATAGGAGCCAATGGATAGGATAAGTCCTCTGTTCTTTGCCTTGACCTTCTCCAGAACTTTAGCCTCTCTGACACACCAGGTTGAATGCAACATACAATACCACAGGAATTCACTGAAAGTAATACTTAGCACCCAATAGAAGTGCTATATCAAAGAAAACAGGCACCAAGCCAGGTATTAAAAGCAAAGTTAATATATTGTCACCCAACATGGTTGGTAAATAGGCAAGCATAATATGGACTAACAATGGTAATAACACAATTTACAAATGAACAAAAAACCTGAAGGTTCCTGCCAGCCTTGATAGGAGCACTTCAGGTTTTTTGTTCATTTGTTAATATTTTCTAGACCAGAGTGACATAGTCCACATTGGACATAGCCAGACTCGAGGAGACTTTTAGGTGCCCTTAGAGGCACTTGCTTACCCCATTCCCTTTGGCTCTTCTCCCCCTTTTTTGTTATTAATAACACAATTTAGCATACAAAGTAATTAACTGTAGATACTTGGCAGAAGATGACATTAGGTATCCAGATCAGCACAAACTGTGGCAAGGACGCCTCAAGTGCAACAGTGAGCAGTAGTAACATTTAATCTACCGAGTGCTGGAACTATACTGCCAGAGCGCATTTATGGCAGTGATGCTAGTGCTAGACCATCTTGGTATGCCCTGTCCACAAGAAAAGAAGGATGGTAACAGAAGGAGCAGGGGAACAAAGTGGGCTTGCAGAATAATTATTACGGAAGGGGCAGTCCTTTGAGATGTTCTTCTATTAGCTATCATTGGGGCCCTTTAAGAGTGTTGGTGCCTTTAGGTACAATATATTATTGACACAAGTGCTATGTAGATGTGGTTCAGTATTAGCTCAGTAGAGCCGGCTAAGAATAAAACGACACAATTTCTCCTTGTCCATGTTGCTGCCCCTGGCTACATAGGATTTCATTTATTTCAATCTTGGAGGCTTATCTCACATCTGGACATTACCTATGGCAGTCTGTATGCAAATGCAGCTTGTCTAGGAATGTCCACTCTTTAAAAACTGACATCCACCAAGCAAAGCATTTTGATATTTGCAAGACTCCTCCAAAATACTTGCTTACTGCTTGCATCAGTACTGAGGGCTCTTGAGATATATACTTAGACAAGGTGCTGTAATATTTTCATTGAGCTATGTAAGGCACCCTGCCGGTCCTTCCACCAGCCATAACCTGCATTACACAGAGAAGCACAGAGACCAAGTAATGATGTTACTGGTATTAAAAAAACATATTAAAAAAGGTATGTAAAGAAAATAGAAATGTTTTATTTAAAAGTTTTTTTTTTGCATGTTGATGAGGGGGGAGGAAACAGGGAAGGCAAAAAAAGCAGATTAAACTTCAGCTTAAAGAATATATCTTCATATGTTAATAAATGACCAAAGTGTGGACTCAGCAATTCCAAGGCTGCACGTGGAATATGATTTTGTGAAAACACTAATGCCATCTGGAATAAACATGCGCCTTACATTTGATCCAAGGTCATTCAGTTTCCATCTACCCATAAACACTGTTGACAGATTATGCTCATTTTCAATCTCCCCTTGTTTTTCATGCATCTTTTTTTTAATTACAGTTACAGTATGTGGCAAGATGATCACTTTAATTACTGATAAATGCAATAAAACACTGACAAAAAAATCTAGTATGCTGGGGTATGCTGCAGCAATTACTGAGATGAGCAGAAAATCACGCTAAAAAATAAATGCTGACCCTGTCCTTTGATCGCTTTAACCAGACATGAATTAAAAGTTTACTTTGATCTGTGCTATACTACACAGCCAACATTATTAGTTACAAAATACAGACTACCTAAATAGAGGTGTGTATGTACATGGTCATCTGAGTTCCAGCCCATTCATCCCCACTCACACCAGACACTCTGCATTTATTGTCGCTCCTTACTAATTGTAAGCCAATAGCTGTATTGTACCTTTGTCAGGAGAAATGAGTAGAGCAATAACTTCCAGAATTTCTCAAGTGATTTAAAAATGAAACTTGAAGACAGGAGGCCTAATGCGGCGTACACACGGTCGGAATTTCCGATGGAAACAGTCCGATGGGAGCTTTTCATCGGATTTTCCGACCGCGTGTATGCCCAACGGTCTTTTTCTGTCGGAATTTCCGACGGACTTTAAATTGAGAACCTGTTCTCAATTTTTCCGACGGAAAACCTTTCTATCGGATTTTCCGATCGTGTGTATGCAATTCCGACATGCAAAATTCCGACGCATGCTCGGAAACAATTCGACGCATGCTCGGAAGCATTAAACTTCCCTTTTATAGTGCTGTCGAACGTGTTTTATGCCGCTGTGTAATTGACCGTCGGAATTTGGTGTGATCGTGTGTAGGCAACACAGCTTGAGCGGAATTCCGTCGAAAAAACTGACAGTTTTCCGATCGTGTGTACGTGGCATTAGAGACCAAGGTGGCCTAGCCCTTGCTGAAATACAAAAGCTGTCACTGTGACATTTTTTTTATTATATGCCAAGTCTTAAAAACACATTTGGTTAACTCATAAAGATCTGCACATAATAGAGATATTGTCTTTGCACATTTTTTTTAAATAGACAACTTCATTGAGTTCTAAGGCATTTGGTTCACTGCTGCTAAAATATTATCCTTGGTGGTGATAAGTATGCAATACAGTTACTTGTAAATATCACCATTCCAATTAGTGTTTGATTTTATATGATGTTTGTTATAGCTTTTATTATTTTTAATACTCAATTATAAAGCAGCAACATGCATTTTATTTGCTTTACATTTATGGGAGCTATTTTTCCTTTTAAATATATAATCATTTGATATAATTTAGTGTCTGTGCTTGATGGTGTTTTCTAAAGTTTGTTTAATATTTTGATAGCATTTCATGAGTTTTAAATGCCGTTAAGCACTGTTAGTGCTCCGGCAGAAGAGTGATTGGCTTAATCTGCAGTGTTCTGCATTTTTATTCAGATAGTATTCTTAAAATGTATCAAATAGTCAAGATGTGGGAGTTAGAGATTACATTGCAGCTATGTTAAATTGTGCTGAGCAAGGAGCAGTTCAGAATGTATTTATGGCCATAAAATCCCTGAATGATACCCTAACAGCATTTCACATTCTACAGTACATTTTTAAATCATTAAGTTACAATTAAAGCAGAACTATTATAACAGCTTATGTCCTAAAAACAGTTCACTATTTTTGCACGATGTACCATTTTCTCAAATAATTATTTGTCAGAAAACAGTTTCAAAGTAATTGTTTTTCAGCATCTTCCATGGAGAATTATGTGTGCATTGAGTGTTGAGTACATTTTATAGCTTTGAGACACAAATTTAAGCATTCAGTTGGCTAAAATATGAAATCTGATATTAACAAACAGGGAGGCAGTGACAAAATAGAGAGTACAAAGAGACATGAAAACATTGCAATGTAGAATCAGCCAATACCAACATGCTTAAAGGTCTGCATTTATGGGAAAGGCATATAGGCTTAAAGCGGTAGTAAACCCGCTGAAACTTTTTTTTTTATACACCTGTAAGGGTAAAGGCATAATGAGCTAGTATGCACCGCATACTAGCTCATTATGAAATACTTACCTTAGAACAAGGCGTCGGTAACTCACCTGGTCCACGCCGAGGTAGCTGACATGTTCCCTCAGCGTGTCTTCTGGGTATCGCGACTCCATCGCTGTGAGAGGCTGGAGCCGCAATGTCGTCACTCCTGCGCATGCGCACGGGAGACTTCTTCCCGGCAAGGTTCAGATTCTGCCAGCCTTTCAGCGGAAAATCCCCCATGTGCATGCGCCGCTGCAGTCAGCAGCTCATTGCACGGGGAATATTTTTTTTACCTACAGGTAAGCCTTATTATAGACTTACCTGTAGGTAAAAGTACATTTTTGGACTATACAACCGATTTAAATCTAAAACAGAAGGCCAAAACAGTAGCATGTGACATAATGAATGCTGCCATTTTTAGGTTCTTGGATTGCCAAATGGACCTGTAAATAATACTTAGTGAATTACTATCCCTTTATAATTATTTGCTTATTTTTTATTAGTGTATGCAGAGCAACATATCTTTTCCAGCTGCTTTGTTAGTATTTCATCCAGCCCTAAATTTGTAGCACATTTACCATTGCTTAACGTACACTGGGTAAATTGGATCAGAAAAAGCTTATTCAACATGTACAAGACAAAAATCATGTGTCATAAAAGCACTAGGAGAAAAGTCACATAATGAGGGACCCCGAGGACAGCAATGGATCAAATCTGATTTCTCATATAGAGCTGAACCCATATAGAAGAGAACTGTATGTGAAACAGCTGGGGTGGTCATGTTAAAATAGAAGTAAATTCTCTCAATCAACATTGACTATTTGTAATCCTTTTAATGCTAGTCTTAGTAAATAGATAGGAATTTATATTATATTCACTTGTTTTAAACCTATGTTTAGTTGCTTCCTGGTTTATGGCCCAGAACAAAGTGATGTCATACATCCCAGGAGTCTTCATTTTTTTTTTATATTTCATTTAGAGGACAAGCTTTCTCAGCTTAGCACACTCTTTGCCTACGTGCCTGACCTTGCAAAATTGTACCAGCAGCCCATGTACTGTATAGCGTACTGCACATGCACAAGGTTTTTGAGGGTTTCATCACAGTGAGGGCAAAGGGATTCCAGGAAGTAAATGGTACAGGAATCATCTGCCCTTACTGAAAGTGGTGGTGGCTAGAAATGCTGAGGGGGGAGGGGGTTAAGTTATTTCTCAAAAAAATAATGCATGGAGACATGGAAGGATGGGTGGGTTTGCTTTTAATATTAAAAATGAATCAAATATCTTTTTCAGTTCATGGTGCTCAGATAGAACAAAAAACTGTATGATTGCTGTTTCTATTTGTAGTAGTATTGACACTTTATTTGCACTCTCACTAATTGGTCAGATGAATTTCATATAACGCCTAAAATTGCATAATATAAAGCAAGAAGGGTACATCAGACTAGTGCATTACCAATGGCCAGTGCCGGCCCATCCATTAGGGGCGCACAGGCGCTGCCCCCCCATCCATGCGTCCGGCCCACTAACCTACATGCAGGGCGCCGGACGCATGAAGTCCAATGGGGGGTATTTTTTTAAGCATGTGATTAGAACCAGAGGCTCTAATAGGCTTAAAAAAATGGTAGGCTCAGGGCGCAGAGCACTACGCTCCGAGCCCACCCAGGTGTGTGACAATAGTGAATGAATATTTGCTATTGTCACACTGATCCTCCTCCCGGCCAATCAGTCCTGAGACCCGTCACCCAATTGGCTGAAAGGACAGGCAATTCTATTGGACGCCTAGGAGGAGGAGGGAGGAGACGCATGGCGAAAGCCACTGTGACAAAGAGGAGGAAGATTTGTTATAGAAGCCGTCGCCCCGCCCGCCCGCCCGCCTGCCTGCAATCCAATTGAGGTAAGTGCGGGCCTGGATGACCAACTGAGTTTTGAGTAGAAATTACCTATTGCTACCTATTGCTATATGCAACCACCACATGTATTGTACAAGTGCAGAAGATTTTCTTGTATAGCTCTTGGTATTCTCAAATCAACAATATAGAAAGGCTTAAATAGGAAATTTTCTCCACATATCAGGCACAAGTTGCCTATAGTCTTTACTCTACAGATGAAGGCCTGGTTGGTGCTATAAGTAGGCCCTAACAAACAGACTGCAATATTGGGCATGTTTATGTATTCTGTGTGCATAATCAAAGTCAAATCAAATTTCAAGGCCGAACTTCAATGATGTGCTTACCTAGTCCTCTTTTATTATGACTTTCCAGTTTGCAGAATTTGTTCCAGCACCTTTTAAGGAAAAATACACAATAGAGACAGGAAACATCTTTTGCTGTAGGCTTGCATGCTTACATAAATGTGTTAACCAATTCATTTTCAGTCACCAAAAATAGAGATGTATTGCTTTACTCCACATTGGCATCATCACAAAACAGTGGCTGATTTCCATGATTGCAGTAAGTACCAATATTGTTTGTTTGGGAACCCCCAGCGATCAATGAAAGCCTGGGCCCAGCACATTGTGATTACAGGGACAATTCTATGATGTTAAGTCACCTGGAATTCTTGTTTGATTACCGTAGCTCATAGCTGGTTCAGCTCTTTCCAGACACCCTCTACAGCACCAGATCACTTCAATGGTTATCTATTTCTGGCTGATCAGATTCATAAGCAATAGTTTATTTTTTTTAAGTGATCTGTTATTGCAGAGATGCATTGAGGGATGGATCATGTGAGAGGGATGAGCCTTTGCAAGATCATTCAGTAAGAGAAAACGTAGGGAGTCTTATCAATTCCATTTACTCTAATGCCCCGTACACACGGTCGGAAAATCCGACCACAAAATCCATCGGATTTTTTCCAAAGGATTTAGTCCGACACTAATGTTGCATACACACGGTTGGACAAAGTTGTCGGAAAATCCGATCATTCTGAACGTGGTGACGTTTGTTGCCTACGATGGGACTACGTAGAGGCTGGTAGCCAATAGCTTTGGTCTTGTAGTGTGATCTGAGCATGCGTGGCACTTTGTCCGTCGGAATTCGCTACACACGATCGGAAAAAGTCCGAAAGAAAATTTAAGAGCAGGAGATAAAACTTTGTCCGTCGGAAAATCACACGTTCGGAATTTCCGACAACATTGTCCGATAGGACATTTTCCGTCGGAAAATCCGACCGTGTGTATGGGGCTTAACACAACTTTGTCTATTATTAAAGATTATTTTCACACTCATTGCAGTGTAACATGTAAAGGGAACAAAACATTGACTTTGGACTTTACTAGTAACTCAGATAAAAGTCACACTTATGTAGTATACTAGAAACCAGAATTCTTTGTTGATTTTATTGTTGTAAATATCTGGGGCTGCTCTATTTATATGATTCCTGCCATGGTAAAGAAATCACTGAAAATGCTAGTTTTTCTCTATTCAAAAACAAAATAAGAAATATATCTATTCAAATATACTACAAAATGAAAACTCATTTTGATAAAGTGTGTGTTGAGCATAGACCTAGTATGGTGCAAAGCAAATCCATCTTCTAAAGGAGAAAAAGCACTTCAGGTTAAAGAATTTAAAGTGGAAGTCTGGTCAAAACCTAACTAAGCTTAAACCTGCTCACATCCCCATTCTACATCCTATACTAACTACCCTGTAAAGGAAAGATGTCTATGCTTACCTATTCTAGGGCTGATCGATCATATGATCGGCTGCCAGCACCAGCTTCAGTGGAGAGGAGGGACAGAGGACAACAGATGCCCCATAGTAAGACTGTTGGTGACATCACCACCCAGGCATTGAAGCTATTGTAGCCACTTTCCCATCTTCTCTAAAGCCAGCTGCTGAGGAGATCATGTGAGTGGACCATAGCACCCTTAGATTAGGTAAATATAAACATATTTCCATTACAGGCTAGTCTGTATAAGGCTTAGAATGGGGATGAGAGCAGGTTTGGTTCACCTCAGACTTCCACTTTAAGGTTCTTTTCATCCCTTTGCATTTTTATTTTGTTGTTGGCAGCATTTGATGGCACAGTGGTAGTGTTTGATATGGCACAGTGGTTGTGTTTGATGGGCACAGTGGCTGTGTTTGATGGCACAGTGGCGGCAATTGATGGCACAGTGTCTGTGTTTGATGGTACAGTGGCGGAAATTGATGGGCACAGTGGCTACGTTTGATGGCACTGTGGCTGCGTTTGATGGCTGTGTTTGATGGCACAGTAGCGGCAATTGATGGGCACAGTGGTTGTGATTGATGGTACATTTAGGCTGCAATTGATATTTTCTTTTTTGTAGAATTTTTCAGTTTGTTTGCGCCCCCCCAAATAAATTTGAGCACCAGCCACCACTGCATCCAGGTCAAGTACTTCTGATTCTGCATTTAATACATTGACAGTTTTCACTAAACATTTGTCTGTAGTTTAAGGTGATCTGTGTGTTAGTTTACACTAAAATAGACGTGGCTGTATGTTTGTCAAAAGCTGCTGAGCTTCAAGCCAGATATGTGACCATCAGCCTGCCACAGGCACGACAACGCATTTTCTCAGTTTACAAATTCCTAGTTATCAGTCTGAAAGTCACAAGTTCAGAGGCTGAAGCAGTGACTGATCTGCAGAGCCACTGATAGATGGATACAGCCACCCCTCCTGCATTAGGCCTGGGATTCATCAGGTCAGCAGTGGGGCCCAGGTTCATCTAAGAAGAGGATGAATCTGATTGGTTGGAGAAACCACCCCTGGCTTCTCGTTTAGCAGCCTACAGTGTGAGTGATGGAGAGCATCTGGAACTAGTAGAACTGAGCCACCCCAGCCAGGGATGTGAGTGTGGCCCCCAGGTGATAGGGGGGGGACATAAAACTTCTGAGCTTTGTCACCCAGGAGAACTGATTCAAGAAGTTCCAGAGCAATATCTTCTGTCTATCTAGGACCTAAACCAAGTGGGACCTTCAGGGTGCCCCTGCTGGGTGTTAACCTAATGCTCAATCTTCCCTCACCACCAGTGTCCAGGGGATCCTCCTGCTGGACATTGCAGTATGGTACACTGACTGGGAATATAGTACAGTTGAATCTATTCCACTTCATTACCAATGAGCGAGGCCTATCAGAGGGAGTCCATGTGTAATGGGTGGTGACTGGGAGTCCTGTGGGATCATCTCCCCAGGCAGGGGGCTCCCATCTGATATCAGGTTTAGTTACTGCAGCAGCAGCTCCATTACACCCTCATATTTGATGCTGTTGAAAAACCAATTTAAACTCACTGAGTACCATTACAATGATTAAAATTAACTTATTTGTATTGCATACACACATTGGTCCTACTAGGCACCAACTAAAATTACATTACACATTTATGATGGACCACCAGGGAAGCTGGAAAACACTGTATTATTTTGATATCAACAGTTTTCTGGGTCCCACTCCTTTCTATACGGGCAGCTGCCCCACCACACACTTACTACAGAGGGTCGCTCACTTGACACAGTCACCATTAAAGGTGTTCTCTGATTGGACAAAGTAAAGATCATGACATCACAAACCCTCCTCCTCACCTTATCCAATCAGAGAATGCTTTGTATTTATTGAAAAACATACAAGGTGTCTATGAATGGAGGCACTGCTGAGCAGGTGCTCCCTTGTAGTCAGTGTGCAGTGGTGCAGCCACTTGCATGGAACCTGAGCACCAACAACTACTGTGATTTCAGGCTTCCACAGTAATCCATCAGGTATGAGTATTGCATACTTAAAGTCCATTGCCAGCTTCCATCTAACTAGCCTTAAAACTGTCCCATCCCCCTTCTTAACTATGCTGGTGAGGTGTACGCTTGAGCTTCACTTTAAATTGTACCATACCGGACCAAAGTAAGCAATTCAAAATATTCCTGGAACCTTGAAGCTGTACTCCGAGCACAAAACCTTTCAGTTTATATGTATCCCTCAACTGCCTAGGATAAATATCTATGTTGCGAGCACCAAATGCATTTGCAAGTCCAGATTGTATCTTGTAAAATATAAGTAACATCTTCACTGTGGTGAAGAGCTGTTTTTAGGTACCCAGCAGGCCCTCCCACTACAGAAAACTACAGGAAGGGGCGGGTACAAGACCAGTTACTCTGCACAAGAAGAAAAAGTAACAGTGGTTGGTCTTTATCGCAGGAAGCTCCTGCACAGAAGCAAAGTTTTACACTGCATTTCTGGACAGAGCTGGAAGAAATACACAAAGCAAACCAAAATTAAAGTAAGAATGCACATGCCTCTTGTAGTTAGACAATATTTGCTTACCTACTATAGAAAAGTTTTAGACAAAATTGAAAAGGTGAGTATGTAACTCAATTAGAAATATTTAAAATCTATTTTAATTTAAAGAAAGGCTTGCCATGCGGTCTTGTATTGATTCATTCATTCACTAGTAATGCAGAGGCTAATGTTGTTGTTGTGATATTGCAATCTTTAAAATGGGATGTAAAATGAGAAAAGCTGTGATCAACAGTGTGAATGGAGCACAGGATTGACACGTTGTCATACCTGTTACCCTATAGTATAATGTTACTAATGGCAGAATACATTGGACAGTTCATTATCATTAGGATCTCACATCAAACATCTGTGATAAGCATTTATTTTTCAAGAAAATGCTGGTGTGGTTTACTGTCGATTTTTTTTTAAGTGTTTGAATAATTGTTTCACACTTTAGCATGAAGTGACAGAGGTGTCACTAAGGAACAAAGACAATGATGGATGTTTAGCAAACAAAACAGGTCCTCCGAACATTGCACTTTCTTTGCCAACTAACGCCATCCAGTGGTTAAAGAATATGCTTTTTACATTGTGCAGTACAATATGGGTGCTTCTTTCATTAAGTGACAGCAGTTACTGTACTATGGACTAGAACTGCACAAATAATTTAATTTATTAGTGCTGTAGTCAGTGTCAATTTTGTACAATGCTCAGTGTGTGCAATAAATCTACCATATGCATGCATTGATTTATGTATTAATTAAACCTCTAGTCTTCATGACGTTAATCAAAGTCATATAAGACATCCTTTTACTATAGTTAGAGTGATTTGCTGTAATGCTTTGGAAATGAATAAAATACTGGAACATTGCATAAATTACATTTGATGTAAAGTTCCTGCATTCATGGCTTCATCTCATAATCTTTTTCTTCCACCGTCTTCTGACTGCATAATTCTTAAAGCAAATATTTTGTTTAATTAAACTGCAGTAGGAAACAGCACCAAAAGGCACGGTTAGATTCTAATTCCTCTGGTGTATTTCCATGCACTCTGAGTAGCTGAAGGTACAGTAACTATCTGGAAGGGAGAAAAAAATATAGCACATTTCATCTCAGAAACTTCCCTGGCGGCTTTATTCCACCGCCCCCCCCCCCCTCCCTCTCTGCATTTTCTAGATTGGCATGATGATTGTGAAAATCCTCCATCAGTCACAACTGTTACTTCTCTCACTAGAAAGAAATCGCAGATGTTGCATGCATGGTACAAATTCTCCTGTTCCCTCTCATTTGACCAGCCGTGCATCTGTTCTCAGTGATATCATTAGCACACGGTAGACACATTTTCAAGTGTATCAGCAGCTTTACTGTATGACACCTAGCCCTCTGTGGAAACAGCATATTTTTCATAAGCACTCCAAGCTGTGGTTCTTTTTAATTCATTTCATGTATTTATTTTTCTTCGTAGATGGATGAAAATGAAGCATTAGCTGGTTTAGGATGGTTAGGATTTGGTTTAAAAAAAAAAGATATAGCACTCGGGGGCAGTAATGTATGCATTGTAATGTTGTTATAAAACATATTAAATTAACAATGGAAACCCCCCTAGGAGTGGGATGTTAATGGCACTACCAAAACAAAAAGTATGTATCATATGAAAAAAATTCTACTATGGATAATAAAACAATTTTTATATGATACATACTTTTTGTTTTGGTAGTGCCATTAAAATTCCACTCCTAGGGGGTTTCCATTGTTAATTCAGTTATGGGATGCGGCACACCTGTTTCTCAACAACCTATATCAGAACCCTGTTTCATTAATTCATATTAAAGTACTTAACAAATGTGTATTCCTAACAAAATATACCTTCTATCAGTGGCGGCCCGTCCCCCCCGCCGCCGCCCCCCCCCCCCCCCCCTCCTTGCAGTTAAAAAAAAAAATAAATAAATAAAAAGTTCCAAAAAAAAAAAGAAAATGTATTTAAACATGTCCCTTTAAGGGCGCCATGTCCCTTTAAGGGCGCACAGTGCAGTATGCACCGCTCTATCACCAATAGATAGATTCATGCATTGCATGAATCTATCTATTGGTCACCTCTGCCGCCCCCTATTCAGGTGTCCGGCCCCTGATCGGGCGCCGGGCATCTGAATTACAGTGGGGGGGGGTGTTGCTGGAAGCGCCCCTATTAGAGCTGTAAGCTCTAATAGGGGACCCTATTAGAGCGGTGTGCTCTAATAGGCTTCCCTAAGTGTAAACAGCGGGCGCACGGCCGTGCGTTCGCTGATTACACAGTATTGTGTTAGAGAAGCGAATACATCGCTTCCCTAACACAGACCCGCCTCTCAGCCAATCAGGTTGCCAGGTCTGTTACCTGTCACCTGATTGGCTGAAGTCACAGGCGCTGTGATTGGACGCTAGGCGTCCAATCACCTAGCGTCCAATCACAGCAGAAGAAGACAGGAGGAGCGCGGGAGAAGACATCCGACGGAGACACCGCTCGTCGCCTGACGCCGTCACCAGCTGCACACCGGGACAAGGTAAGTGCAGAGGGCAGGCAGGGGGCACAGTGGCAGCACTTAAGGGGCACAGTGGCAGAACTTGGGGCACAATGGAAGCACTTAAGGGGCACAATGGCAGCACTTAAGGGGCACAATAGCAGCACTTAAGGGGCACAATGGCAGCACTTAAGGGGCACAGTGGCAGAACTTAAGGGGCACAATGGCAGCACTTAAGGGGCACAATGGCAGCACTTAAGGGGCACAATGGCAGAACTTGGGGCACAATGGCAGAACTTGTGGCAGAACTTGGGGCACAATGGCAGCACTTAAGGGGCACAATGGCAGCACTTAAGGGGCACAATGGCAGCACTTAAGGGGCACAATGGCAGAACTTGGGGCACAATGGCAGCACTTAAGGGGCACAGTGGCAGCACTTAAGGGGCACAATGGCAGCACTCAGAACTTGGGGCACAGTGGCAGAACTTACTTATTCTATATCTAAAATATATCTCAAAGCCCATGAAGGCACATAGAATATCAGACTTTGGAGCCCTTCCAAAATATGAACATTCATATGCACACTTGATGCGTGTTGCTAGCCAATTTTTTTTTTAAAGCGGTAGCAAACTGTTAAAAAAATAAATAAATTCGGTTCCCCTGCAAGGTACTGTCATGATATGCTAATATGCATACTTACCTTAAAAAAATGCAGCTCTCCAGCGGCACACTGTCATTGCTGCCAGGGCTTCCATCTTCACACGGTCTTCCTTCCAAGTTGGCAAGCTCCAACGGTTTCAATAGCCGAGCTGCGGCAACCTCACTCTTGCACATGCGCACACGAGTCAAGGTTGTGGCACTACACACTTTCAATGGGGGGGCTGGGGGGTGTCTGTTTGCCGCCCCCACAAAAGAAAAAACCCGCCAACAGGTAAGCTTTAAAATAAGCTTACCTGCAAGTAAAAGTGACAAAACAGTGTTTACTACCATTTTAATGGAGTGGGGAAGGGTTAAAGTGATTGTAAAGTCTTGTTTAAAAAAAAAATGTATACTTACCTGCTCTATGCAATTGGTTTTGCACAGAGCAGCCCAGATCCTCTTCTTCTCTGATCCCTCTTCTGTGCTCCTGGCCTCTCCCTCCTGCAGAGTGCCCCCACAGCAAGCAGATTTCTATGGGGGGCTGACTGATTTTGATTGACAGCAGCGGGAGCCAATCGTGTCGCACTGCAGTCTCAGCCAATGGGGAGGGGAGTCTAGGTCAGCTTAGACACTCCTGCAGCATCGCTGGATAATGAAAAATTCAGGTAAGAATTAGGGGGATGAAGGGGACTGCTGCACACAGAAGTTTTTTTTGGCCCCCCCACCCCAAAGCACCTTGTCCCCATGTTGATGAGGACAAGGGCCTCTTCCCGACAACCCTGGCCGTTGGTTGTCGGGGTCTGCGGGCGGGGGCTTATCGGAATCTGAGAGACCCCTTTTATAAGGGGGCCCTCAGATCCCGGCCCCCACCCTATGTGAATGAGTATGGGGTACGGTGTACCCCTACCCATTCACCTAAGGTGTAAAATGTAAAGTAAAAAAAACACCCACACTTTTGAAAAAATAGTTTATTGCACTGCTCCGGGGGTCTTCTTCCGTCTTGGGGGTCTTCTCGCCGGACTCCCCCGCCATTTACCAAGCTCTTTTACCGAGCAGGGGAAGTCCGGCTACCTTCTTCGTCGTCGCCGCCGTCTGGGGGTCTCGATCCGCCTTCGGGGGTCTTCCGGGGGTCTCTTCTGTTCTTGCGGCGGTCGTCGTCTTCCGCGCCGCCGGCGCCGGGGGGGATGAAGGGGACTGCTGCACACAGAAGTTTTTTTTTATCTTAATGCATAGAAGTCTTCATTCAGGTTTTTATTAATCTCTGTGTTTCCGCAGCGGAGAATAACCTTCTGTCTTGCTGGTCATTGTCTTCTGGACAGAAAGTGATAGGAAATCTAAAATTTGTCAATTGTCAGTCTTTCAATAAATACGCCTATTTTAGTAAACTGCCTGAGATGGGATTTACCCTTACCTTGAGATTTTCTCTCTCTTTTGTGGCTTAAGGGCAGGAAGTTTAGTAAATGTGACCCAGTAGGACACTGGGTAGAAAAAACCTGTTGCGATATCTGACTTTTCCCTATTATACCAAAACGGAAAAAAAGGTTCTGTCTAGAGATATACTTCCCTAATTAAAGTCAAATCTTAGACAACTGTCAAAATTAACAGGTAAGATAATGCTATCCATCAAACACTGTAAGACCCCTTTCACACTGGGGCGCTTTGCAGACGCTACAGTGCTAAGCGCCCTGAAAGAGCTGCTCCTGTGTCTCCAATGTGAAAGCCCCAAGGGCTATCACACTGGAGCGGTGCATTGGCAGGACGCTAAGGTCCCTTTCACACTGGGGCAGTTGGTGCATTGGCGGTAAAACGCTGCTATTTTTAGCAGTGCCTTACCGCCAATTTTGCGACGCCACTAGTGGGAGCTTTTACCCCCCCCCCCCCCCCCCCGCTAGGGGCCAATAAAGGGTTAAAACCACTGCAAAGGTTTTAAAAATACTAAGTTTGAGTTAGTACCTAATTTCTTGGAAAAGGTTGCATTGTGAATCATTTCCTGTTCTTCATGGATTGTTAGCAGTACAAAGGCATTTAAAACAACTGTGCACTTCCAACCTTGTGGACACAGTTGCCATAGTTTGACTTGGGGAATTTTGAGCGGCCGGCACCTAGGTCTGACCTCAACTTAACTCAACACTTTTGGGGTGCATTGGAATATCAATTGCAAACCATGTCTTCTCGTTCAACATCAGTACTTGACCACACAAATACTCTTTTGGTGTAATGGGCACAGATTCAGACACATACACTTCAAAATCTTGTGGTAAGCCTGACCAGATTCTTAGAGAGGTGGGGGCAATTACTGGTGCAAAGGGAGGTGGGGGTGGTTCAATTTTAAGCCCTCTGACTTTGGAAAAAGATGTTTATAAGCTTATATAGATGTAATGCTCAGGAATTCACAAACCTTTGATCATAGCAAAATATATTTGCCAAAAATGGCTGCATTTAAACCTACCCTGTTTAATAGGATGAGTTGCCTTGACTCTCAGAGTTAAGGCTGCAATATGGTGTCTAGTTTAGGTTAGTCCAGCTAAATACCAATGTTCTACATCAGTCTTCTCTTCAAATTTTACTGAACTCATCTAGCAATGCAAACTCCTCACTGTTAAAGATCATATCCTGCTGCTCAATGTTTTCCATCCCCTGGCTTACCTAAATTATTCACTGTACTGACTAAAGAAGAGTGAAATATCAGGCAGGAGGCATGATCCCACACAGAAGTTTATCAATCTCATTTTTGGTAAATAATATACATTAGAAAATGTTATAAATTGTATCAAATTACAAGTACAATACAAGTTGGTAGAAAAATAACCTAACCGACCCCCTTCACTTATCTCATCAGGTAATAATAAATAGTTGTCTTACTTCTGTTGTCCTAATACAGTACAGTGAGTGAGTGTTGTCATCCTAGAACTGGCAGTGTGCTACTGGCAGAATCACCTAGTAAAACAAAGGAAAAATAGCCTTATAAAAAGAAATATAATTCAGCCACCACATCTAAGGACAGGTAAGCTGCTGCCTATTACATTACTGTTTAGATACATTTACATACAGATGGGTAGGTGCAATTTGGTCTCCATGCAGTAGGTGGCACTGTACAGATGAATCAGTCTTAAAAGGAACGTCCTTTCCTCTGTAACTGTCAAAGAGGTTGCAGCTGTCTGATTGGACGCTGCAACTTCTCATGACCTCTGGCAGCCAACTTGGTGTGGGACTCTATAAAATAGGGTGCCTGCACCATCCAGGCCCTGCCTGGAGAGTGTGGTTATGTGAGGAGTCCATTTGTCAGAGAGAGCAATAGAATGCAGGGAGAGGTTCCTGATTGAGTAGGGTCAGTACAGGTGCATTTCTTGATCACAGGGATGTGCCTTTTCGGACAAGTGCAAGTGGGGTTTCCTTCAGCAGCCTAGAGTGGTGTTTTACGGCATACTACAATTCACCACCCCTCCAGCAGAAGCCATTCTATGTTACAACAGACCAGCCTGCTAATGCTACTGCCCTGTAATACTGTGCCATTACTGTTTGCCACACTGGAAGCTGTGTAAATTACTTTGTTACCTGAGTATCGGTGCATATAGAACTGTCTGTGTTTAACTTTGCCATCCTCAGTACAATATACCAGATAATATACAACTTCAAGGACAAGGTCAAGGTGTAATCTCTCTCATATTGGGTGTCCCAGCTCTAGGCCCCTCCTACATACATACACTTTTATTCCTCAGCGCAGATATGTATAGTTTACAGAAAATAAAATTATAAAGGATGACTGCTTTGAATCTGATTTGAAGCACTCATAGACATATCATAAATGGGATAAACCAACATTTTTGTTTGGTGAGTGAAAAGATGGAAGCTGTGTAGCTAATAAGAAAAGTTTTAAACCGATGGCTGTATAAAATGGCATTCATCAAACAACTCTAAAAATTACTGTGTAGAAATAGTAATCCAAACATAGCAGTTTTAGTACTATAGAAAGATATTTGGAAAAAGGGTATTTTTTTAATCAAAACCATTCAATGCCTTTTTGATATCACCTCATTTAGATTTGCGATCGTGAGCATATATTGTGAAGAGTAGGTTATTGAATGAGCCCCGGAGATCCAAAAGGGTGAGAGCTTAAAGGTTAAAACCCAGCATGAAAGCAAAAAAATAGAATTTCCTAGGGAGAACTTCATTAGTTAAGGCAATCCTAATAGATGCTTCTAGATGGGGTGCCCTACTTGCCATTCCTATAATACCATGTGGTCTCCGGCGCTGTTTTGTCAGAGTATTTAATTATTTAGTGATATAACAATTTCTGAAATCCTGGCAGAATTCATCTCTCTCTGTTTTCCATTATTCAGAAGGCACGCAGGAGGGATTCCGTCCAAGAATGAGATTGCATTGTAGTGAAAAGCCATTGTTAGCTTCAACTATAAATAGTGAAACACTTTATATACAAGGGAAAAGACTACAATGGCATTTCTTTTCTCTTATTCGAATCGTTTAACATACAATATGTTCATCATCCGCTAAAGCATGAAAAGAAGAATCTAAATGGCTTAAAAATATTTTGTTAGCCATTGTTATTAGAAAGGAGCTAGTAGGACTTAGCAGTCAAAAATAATATTGAAAAACCTTGGGAATATAAAAAAATAAAAAATAAATAATGGCCATTAAATGGAAGTGTTGCAATGCTTGA
Organism: Lithobates sylvaticus; assembly: GCA_028564925.1. Lineage (NCBI taxonomy): Eukaryota > Metazoa > Chordata > Amphibia > Anura > Ranidae > Lithobates > Lithobates sylvaticus. The sequence goes on from CM053030.1 coordinate 274,260,702, forward strand.
AAAAAAAATTGTGTTTAAGAGTGTCACTGTGTCAAGGTAACCTAAATATTAGGTGGTGGATAAGCATTAGCAAATATTTAGCCTGTTGAATAAAAATTTCTCTTGGATGTAAAAACGACATGCTTATGTGTGTTGTTATCTCTAAAGCCAACATTTTTTTTTTCTGTAGCTTTAAATAAAGTGTGGAAAGGTAAGAACAGCTGTCAGGATTTAATAGCTGTTTTGTCCATTCTGTTTTTGTCCCATCTTTGTTTTGTCACTGGGTCTGAAAGGATAATCCACAATTTTAAGTTGCCACCAAAGTAGGAATAGATGGGATACATTTACCTATGTCTGCAGAAAAAAAGTTATATGATCAAAGAGGACAACTGCTGCACCTCTACAAATGAGACCCCTTTAATCCTATAAGTGTGGCAATAAAAGAAAACAAATGAGGTGCTCTGCTCATCCACATGAAAGACACTTAACTTTTCCATCAGGTCCCAATGTGTCCAATTGGCTACATAACAGCATATACTACACAATCTTACCAAGACTAGTACCCAATTTCTAGTTTTAGGTGCCAAACAAATAATAGTGATTGAGAGTTGCAGCACATGGGGAGTTATCAGCATTCTTTTTGAAGGAATCAAGGCTCTCCTGCATTCCTACTGCTGAGAAATGAGAGCATCCTTCTCCCTGAGGTGCGTCCATAGTGATAGCCGGAGAATCTTACTAGTGTATCATGCATGCCAATAGACAGCTTTTGTAAGATGCCCACAACCTCACTGGCCAATAGCGAGTGGATATATATCAAATTCTAATGTAATTTCTTCTTGTGGATTTGCTACTCACATGAGACCTCTGCATAAGGAAGCCAGATCGAGAATGTAACCATAACTCATATTAGGTAAAACCTGCAGAATGTTACATAGCTTCATTCACTATACCTACTAATGTACCAGTAAAGACTGTAAGAGGAGATTTCCTTCACTTTACAGAGATTTCCCTCTTACTTCCTGTCATGCAGACCCAATGGGACACATAAAGGTAATAACCTGACATTCCCTACCTTGTCCAAAACTAGAGCAGTCTCTGTGAGCTGTGAGTCACTACATTTCTATTGGAAAATAAGAAAATAATACCTGTGATACTATAAATAAAATAAACCAAAGTTAAAGATTATAAATGCATAACGAAAAAGCTGATGGTGACGTCATCATGCTGGTCGGGGTGAGGATCCCATTTTGCTGAAGTTTCCACTGTGGATGATTTACTTTCTCTACATCCAATTTTAATAAGTAAAGTGTGAACATTTCAGCAATGCACAATTGACACCTTGAGGCTGGGTTCCCACTTTGTGTGGCGCAGGGAACAGCAGAGAGCCTGGTGCGTCCCTGTTCACCGTTTCAGGTCCGAATTAGGTCAGAATTTTTGGCTGAATTCGGACCTGAAACTGAGCCAAAGATGCCCTGGACTCTTCTGCTGTGCGCTCCGTGGCCACCCCGGAGATGTGTGAACCGGCTCCATTGAGAGTCGGTTACAGTCTCCTGTCATGCAAATTGGATGTGGAGAAACCTGCTATGACAAGTTTTTGCAAAAGTGTTTTCGATGTTTAAAAGAAAAAATTAAAACAAGGGTGGTGGTGGAGGTGCCCTCAGTCTAGCAGTTCTCCAGCATTAGCTGGATTCCCCTGGTACTAAAAGCAGCACGGGGCATGATTCCTCCACTAAGGCTTCCGGTCATTGCATCCCAGTTGCATTTGAAAGAAACACTCTTCTTGGTTGGGAGATTGTATCAATTAATACAACTGATCCACACATTTGTTGCCTCCACCCTAACCCACAGTCTTATGCTGGCCATACACTATACGAAAATTCGGCCGAACCCAGTTTCAAAAAACGAACGTTCGGGCGTGAGCGCAAACGATGGTGCCATCATGTAATGACCGATCAATCGTTCAGTGGATATAAATAAATACATTTTATGTTCGTTTTTTTACATATACCTAGTGCAGACAGGTCGGACGGGAAACACATTAACCTTTCAATTTATCGTTCGTTCGGCAGAAAATTTCCAAACTTGTCCTTCGTTTTTTCGGCTCAAAAACGTCCAAACGATTATCGATTTTGTGCCCATTAACTGGCCGGAAAAAAAAACGAACGTTCTAATGACCGAATTTCCGCCCGATTTTTCGTATAGTGTATGGCCAGCATTAGGCAGCCTTAGATCATATGGCAGGTGGGATCTTGGTTGTGAAGACTGCCGACAAGAGATATAATTGCTTGAATGTGTAGTCCTGTAACAGGAAAAAGCAATTGGCCAAAATATTACATAGATGGTAGTTTTAAATTGAACTTTACCATTGTCTGACATCGCTGATTCTGTTAAAGACACAGAGTATAACAGGTAAAAGGAATCGGCCAAATGATCAGACAAAGGGTGATCTTTACCAAACAGGTACAGAGTATGATTAATAATGCAACCAGGGTCAAAATGGCAAATGGGTATACATACAGCACAGGTTAAACCAATTATGAAGCTGTACAAACAGGAAATAAGGGCAATGTCTTTGTGACTCAATAAGGATACTAGGCAAGTAGCATATGACCACTGTTTTAGTAAATAGCTTTTACTCATACTAAGCCTCTGTGACAGGGGAGTTCTGTGTACACAGATGAACAGCTGGAGAGATCTCTGGGTTGACACCACAGGCAAGCAACTGGAGGACACTCAGGGATGGTATCAGAGGCCAGCGGCTGGAGATGCAGGGAGGACGAGGGCCAATAAAAGGGGGGCGTGGAACAGTTTGCTGTATAGGGAGCATAGAGAGCTGCTGGACAGCTCAGTGAGTGCGGGAGGAGGAACCAACAGGCAGTGCATAAAAAAGTAAGCACATGAACATCTGCAGCAAACGCTGGGGGGGGGGAGGTAAGATTAAGATTAATAATTACCAATGGTATTTGTAATGTGCAGCATGAAGGGGTTAATGTACTGTCACTTAATTAACCCCTTTGTGCTGCATTAGTGGCATCAGTATCAGAGTTCATTAAAAGTAAGAGAGACACCACTAGGAAGATCAAGAGAACAAAAAGATAGCTCCTCCAGGCAAAGAGATCTGGGTACGGACCACGGCACGCAGACAATGTAGGTAATTAAAAGACTCTGGACGGCCGCACTCCAAAACAAATTTGGTGCCTTTATTCAAAAAAAACACAGGAAAACAGCAAATGACATCACAGAAAAAAGCGACAACAGTTGACGCGTTTCACACTACGAGGAGTGCTTATTCATGTGTTTTTTGGAAAAAGGCACCGAATTTGTTTTGGAGTGCGGCCGTCCAGAGTCTTTTAATTACCTACATTATCAGAGTTCATTAACCCCTTTATGCTGCAGCATAACACTGATAACACTGCCACTAATGCAGCACAAAGGGGTTAATTAGTGGACACTGGTCACTTATGCATTAGTGACCAGTGGCAGTATATTAACCCACTTCATGACGCATATTACAAACACCATTGGTAATTAACCATTTGCCGACCCGCCACAATACATATACTGCGACAGGGCTGCAGCTACAGGAACCACAGCGTGCCCATACATCGCTGCCTGCTTCTGGCGCATGCCCTCACCCGTCAACTCCCTTGTGATTTGACACAGTGAGAATCTGTCAGCAGATCCCAGCCAATGATTCACAGCCGGGAACTGTTGATAGGCTGTGTACAATCACAGCCCAGAGAGGGCTCTGTACAGAGGGAATGATTGATTTGTTTCTTCTCCCTGCAAAGCAAAGAAGATGAACAAATTAATCTGTGTTAAAAATCAGCACACTGTACACACATTGCACATGTTAGGTACACTGGATGTTAACCCCTTCTCCGCCAGTGTCATTAGTACAGTGTCAGTGTAAAGTATTAGCACTGATCACTGTATTAGTATCACTGGTGATGTCAGTGGCAGTTAGTCAGTTACCACACAGTGTAAGTTAGCGTCACTATCACAATCCCACTATAAGTCACTTATCACCCCCATTGCTAGTATATAAAAAAATTCCATTCCATTTTTTTTTATATTATTTATTATATATGTTTTATAGCATAAAGTAATTTAAATTATATATATATATATATATATTATATATATATATATATATATATATATATATATATATATTCCGTTTATATAATATAAAAATAAAAACACAGAGGTGTTCAAATACCACTAAAAGAAAGCTCTATTTGTGTGAATTTTTTTTATATCAATTTAGTTTGTGTACAGCGTTGCATGACCGTGCAATTGCCAGTTAAATTAGAGCAGTTCTAAAATGGACTGGTGATGAAGGGGGTAAAATCTTCCAGACCTTATGTAGTTAACCCCCCCCCCCCAAAGAGTTAACCACTTCAGCCAGTTCACATGGTGATCAGACACTGCTCTCAATGCTGGGAGTTAATACATTAGATAGCAGAATTGCTGGAGATTATTGTTGCAGAAACTGACATGAATGCTGTGGGTTATTATTGCGTAAAAGGCTGCTGATTCTTAAGCTGGCACCAATGCTGGGGATCGAATTGTAGAAACTGGCACTGATGCTGAGGGTTGTTATTGCTGCTGATGACACTAATGCTGTGGATTGTTATTTTGTAAATTGGCACTGATGATGGCAGTTATTATTATAGAGAATGTCATTTATACTAATAGTTGTCATTTTCTAAACTAGCACCGATGCTGGGGAATATAATTGTAGAAACTGGGACTGATGCTGGTGGTCATTATTATCGGCTTGCCGACCGGATCACAAGTACGGCAGCTCTGCTGCGCTGGAGCACGTACCAGGTACATAATCGAGCACTTCCAGGTATGGGGCACACGCGCATGCCACCAGTGACCTGGCTGTTCTGTGATGATACAGATGCTGATCAGTGGGTGCCGGCCAATGGATGACCACCAGCACCCACCGATTATTGGGAAGAGCTCTGACCTGTCAGTGGGGAAGCTAAGCTGCACGATTATTTTCTGATAAAATACATATATTTAAAATGTGGGCATGAACTCTGTTTCTATTGAATTAAACCTAATTAAATTTGTATTGTTTTAAGTATTTTCCTATTTTGAAATGACACTGACTCTTTTTTTATAGGGGGAGGGGGGCGTAGTTTGCCATCTTTGCCCTGGGCACCGGGTGACCTTGTCCTGGCATTGGGGAGGACCATACACTTTGTGAAAAATCACATGACCAGCCACTTCTCCCTCATCTGGTGTGGTCTCTCTGAACACCTGAGGGTGGGAAACAGATTTATATTCCCTAGAAATATGGAGTCCGGGGGCTTGTTGGAGTTCAGGGGGATTGTAGCAAAAGAAGATAAAGGAGCCATAAAGCAAGTCAAGGGGCACTTGAATGCCTATATCTGGTAGAATTAGCATCTCGAGTGCCCCCTTGCCCTTCCTACAGTAGGTACATCTACAGAAAAAAGTGAATTTTTTAAGAGTAACTGTTCTTTAAAACTAAGTTTAATGCCAGAACATTACCCACACCACAACACCATAACACCACCACCTTTAGCTGTGCAGCCTCAAGCTTTTCCCTTATACAGTCAGAACAGTTTTCAACTTCCAAATAAGTCTTTAAACAAAAACATTAATATGAATACCTTGACAGAAATATCTAGTGTGGAAATGTGTGTCTATTTTGAATTGTCCTTGCCTTTTACTAGGAATCAAATGTTTTATACTGCAATTTATCTACAAGATAAAGTGTATAGAAATAAATGCAATGCCAAGGAAGAGCACAGAGAGCTTTATGGTACTAAAAGGTCTGACATCTCTAGTGTTTATATCCCAGCACTGTTTGAAACAAAACGATAGAGAAAGGACATGAAAGCCTCTTTAGAATACATATAAACCACGAAAAAAGATCACAGCACAGCTAAGAATAGCATATGACGATAAGGAAAATCTGAATGTTAAAATCGAATAAAACCTGTAAGAGTATTCATGGAGACCAGGAGGTTCTGTAACTTAGAGAGCTAGGTTGGAGGTGACCTATTTCATAAGTGCCCCCATAACATGAAAAGCCTAAAACTAACCATATACGTAATATAATAGTAACACAATGCAGTTTTAGCAGGACAACAACAGTACTGTCAATAGTCAGAAAGGCACAGAAAAAAAGATTCTCCTAATATTTTTAAAGGTTTTAGTGATCAGCTAACTTGCATGTTATCTGCCCATAATGCCTTCGAAATGAAAAGCATAGTTCACCTTTACCAAAAAAAATGGCTATGCAGATAAAGATTGTCTCACATAAAAAAAAAAAATGTGCAGCTTTAAGTTGAATAATGCCTTTGCTATAGGTGTAGGCCATTTATGTACCTCATGAATCTGACTGAAAAACTCCTAGGATGATCCTAAAGACATTGCTAAGAGACGCCTAGCTGTTAATGTCCACCTTCACCATTACAGGAGCACACTTTTTCTGTGATTCAAACCCCCTCACATGCACTTTTTCTCCCCTTATACAGTAGCTCTGAATTCAGCATTTAAGAGCTCAGTCCTGGGTTGGTGGACCTGAACAGTAACAACTGGGCATCTCTTAGCAACATCCTAAGCATAGTTCAAGGAGTTTTTAGGTCAGGCTACCTGGCTTCCCACTCCTAAAGGAAGAGCATTATTCAAATTTGGAAAAGTTGCACAGTTTGTTTTACTCTACAGATGCTCCTTATCTGCATAGGCAGTTTTTTTTGTAAGGCTTCATGCACACTGGGCATTTTTAAAGCTTATAAAAAATGATCCCAAGCTTTGAACATTTCACGGAGCACTGTACAATCCATCAACTGAAAATGGAAAGGGGTGTGACCGGATGTGAGGAGAGAGGGTTGAGTGCTGAGGAGATGCAAGGAGAGTTGGTGTGAGAAGGAACGCTGCTGTGCAACCCCCCTCCCCCTTCTAGCTTCTGGATGAAGCCGTCATGAGAAGCTATGGTATGCTATGAGCTGCCTCCTGCTCCCTGCCCCCCACGCTGAACACGCTGTGTGTAGTCTCCTTCTCACAGTCCTCTGCTTGTGGGGGAAAGGTAAAGGAAAAAAGCCCAGCAAGGTCTGCCAAAGGACTGTTACTAAGATTCACTGTGTGACTTGGACTCTCTGTTACAAAAGATTGAAAACTACCTGCTGACCCCACATAGACCTTCAGTGCTGGACATGTGAGTAACATGCAATGGAATAAAGGGGAAACATAGCGATGCTGTCTAGTGCCTGCGCCTTATAAACTGTCATTAATGATGAAATGAAGTGAATGAAAGCCATATTGTTTATATTGGTGACACAAGGCGGACTTTCTTTATCAGCTGAGAGAGATAGTATATACTATCTACTAAAGGTGTTTTGCTACCAGTGCTTTCATGCAGGAAAACTGTGAGTTCAAAAATGCTATATGCCTGGCTGCTGGCACCCACACATAAGTAAAAGGAAAAAACTGGCCTGTCTGGCTGTCAAGGCTCTTATATATGAAGTAATACCACTAATATACCGCTGATATATGAACGTCAACTGACCACCTGGCTGGCTGTCTGTATACTTCCACGCGAAAAATCTCTCATCTTGCTTGCCATTTATAAAGCCGCCAAGGACTATGTATACCTACTAAAGGTCCAATTATGTATGTAAGAGCTGGAGCGGACATTGTATACTGCTGAGCGCATGTTTTACTACCAGTACTTTCATGCAGGAAAACTGTGATTTCAAAAATGCTGTGCGCCTGGCTGCCTGCACACATACATAAGTAAAAAGAAAACACTGGCCTGCCTGGCTGTTAAGGCTTTTATACATGAAGTAATACCGCTGATATACCGCTGATATACGAATATCAACTGACCTCCTAGTTGGCTGTCTGTATACCCCCATGTGAAAAATCTCTCCTCTTGCTTTCTATTTATATATCTGCCAGGGGCTATGTATGTAAGAGCTGGAGCGGACATTGTATACTGTTGAGTGCATGTTTGGCTATCAGTGCCTTCATGCAGGTAAACTGTGATTTCAAAAATGTTGTGTGCCTGGCTGCTTGCACCCATACACAGTATACATAAGTAAAAGGAAAACATTGGCCTGTCTGGCTGTTAAGGCTCTTATACATGAAGTAATACTGTTGATATACTGCTGATACATGAATGTCAACTGACCACCTGGCTGGCTGCCTGTATACCCCCATGGGAAAAATCTCTTTGCTTGCTTGCTGTACCCGCTGGTAGTGCTTAGTAGTTAACTTCGCTGTTTGTGTTCTATCTGAAATAAGGAGGAGAGGGTGATCTCTCTCCCGAGGACTATATTTGGAAGATCTGTTGCTGCTGACATAACTACGGTTGAGCGTAACCTCGGCCGCTTTCCCCCTTTTTTTTTTTTTTTTTTTCTCCTCTCGCTGGCCGCTCTGGCCCCTGGTGTTGAAAAAGCCTTTTTTTTTTTTTTTTTTTATTTCCTCTCGGCTCCTGGCTTGTGCTCCTATATGAGAAGAACTGCTGCTGATACAGGACCCCCTTAGCAACCGCTTACCTGACCATCTGCGTGGTTTCTTCTTTTTTTCTTTTTTTCTCCCTCTGACCCCCGTGCTTAGAAGAGGGGGGAAAAAGGGGGGGAAGGGAAATATAAATATTGTGTGAAATAAGAGGAGAAGGGAAAATGCAGCAGCTACGATCTGCAAAAGATAAAGATAAAAGTGTCCAACAAGCAGGTATGGCTGCTGCAGCAAAACTAGAGCAATTTGCACACACAACTGGGCATACACTGGGGCAACCCATGCCGCCGTCTCCCCCAAAAAAAGGGACTCAGTCCAAAACCCAACAAGGAGGTACAGGAGAGAGAAAGAGTCAAGGGCAGAGCCAATCAAATGCGGCAACACCAAGGGCCCAGGGGGTAAAGACACAGACACAGGGAAGTAAAAACACCGTGGCCGCAGATCAAAATATAAAAACAAGCACAGAAGCAATTGGGGTTGGGGCAGGACCCGCCCCACCTATGGAGAAAGAACCCACATTAATGGACATTTTTAAAGCAGTAAAAACCTCAAATGACTCGCTCAAAGACTTGGGCGAACAGATGAGGGGGGTCAAAGAGGACTTGGCACTGGTAAGACAAGACATGCAAAGGATAGCTGAGAGAACCACAGTATTGGAAGGAAGGATCAGCCAGGTGGAGGATGATGTTCTTCCACTGGTTAAAGAGATGAAGAACATGAGGGAGCAGTTACACCGGCAAGCCGTTAAATTGGAAGAAATCGAGAACAGGAGTCGTAGAGATAACATTAGGATAGTGGGAATGCCTGAGAAGAGTGAAGGATCCAACCCTACTGAATTTTTGGAAGGCTGGTTAACTGAGACCTTTGGGAGAGAATCCTTTTCAAGATCATTTAGCATCGAAAGAGCACATAGGGTGCCGTTCCGCCCACCACCAGCAGGAGGCTATCCACGAACCCTGTTAATGAAGTTCCTTAATTTTAAGGACAAAGTGACACTTCTGCGAAAAGCCAGGGACAGAGGGAATATCTTTTTTAATGGGATTAAAATTTCTTTCTATTCAGATTTCTCTCAGGAGCTCCAAAAACGTAGGGCAGAATTCACCCAGGTCAAACGTTCACTACAAAAGTTTAAAATTCAATATGCTCTTTTATACCCGGCCAAACTGAGGGTAACGGCCCTGGGGGAAACCCGGTACTTTGAGGATCCAGGAGGGGTAGAGAAATGGGTGGAGGAGAACAGGGAAAGGTTACTGGCATTGTGATAAGTTGTGGTACTCAGAATAGATTACACGAGGGGGGGGGGGGGGGGGGGGGGGGTTGGCACAGTGGGCTGGTACGAGAGGATGTTGATAAGGGTGTATGTGAAGAAAGGGTTAAGAGTATGGGATAAGGTCACTGGTAGTCCCCGGGGGGTTCACCGAGAGAGGTGGGGAGGGGGGGAGGGGGGTAAGGGGGGGGGGGGGGGGGAGGGATGGGTATGGGTAATATTTCAGATCAAAGGTGTGTAAAGGGCCAAGGGAAAAAGGGTACATCCACTGATAAAAAAGAGAGAATCACGGTAGACGCACAGAAGTGGGAAGTAAAAAGGGAGACACATAGAGCTTTTCAACGGGGAACCACTAGGATAATGGGTGAAAACACTGCTATAGAGATAAAATACTACTGATTAAAATACATTGGGTGAAAAATGATGCAATCTAAAATATTAAGAATTGGGTCATGGAATATAAGAGGGTTAGGCACAGCGGGTAAGAGGGCAATAGTGTTTTCTATGATGAGGAACTATGGGATTGATGTGGCTTGCCTGCAGGAAACCCATTTGACAAAAGAAACAGCCCAACAACTACAAAGGCAGAATGGGGTATACCAATTTCAGTACCACTCGGTTTATGGCTCATACAGTAGAGGGGTTAGCATAATGGTGAAGAAAGGGGTGAATTTTTCCTGCATGCAAGCCATCTCAGATGAAATGGGCCGGTATATTTTTCTCTGTTGTCAAATTGAAGATAAAAAGATGGTGATAGCAAATGTGTATGTCCCCCCCCCATTTAAAATGGAGATCATGCTTAAATTAAACGAGTTCCTGTTGGATAAGCAGGGAACACCAATCATAATAATAGGTGACTTTAACCAGGTATTGGATTACAATATGGACAGATTCCCAGCCCAGAGGGTAGCAGAAAACATGAAGAAAGGGCAGTTGAGTCGGTTTATGGAGGAGGTGGGTTGGATAGACTTCTGGAGGGTGCGGAACCCTGACGCTCAGCAATTTTCTTGCTGGTCGGCCACACACTCCACCCTCTCCAGAATTGATATGGTGATGGGAAACGATAGGGCATTGGAGCTGGTAGAAGCAGTTGAGTATTGGCCAAGGGGGATCTCGGACCACTCCCCTCTTATGCTTAGTTTAAAGATAGGGAGGGAGGAAATATTGAGGGGGTGGAAAATTAACCCGTGCTGGTTTGAGATACTCAGAAGTATAGATACCATCCCACCAACACTGAGAGAATTTATTGTAGTCAACGCAAACACAGCAGAATCAGGGATTATATGGGATACCCTTAAGGCTTTCTTGAGGGGATTATTAATTCAGCAGGTGGCGAAGTACAACAAGGGGGTAAGGGCACAGGAAGAAAATAAAAGGCGGGAAGCGGCTGCAGCGGAGGCTAATTATATTCTAGCCCCAACAATGGAAGGGAAAGAAAAATGGCTGGAAAAACAACAGGAATATAAATTATGTGTAATCCAAAGAGTCGAGACCAAACAGTTGTTACAGAGGCAGGAGGCCTTCATGGAAGGAGAGATGGTGGGGAGGATGTTGGCCCAGGTGGTAAGGGCGAACAGGGCCCCCAGTAATGTATCAGCTATTCGAAGTAGAGACGGGGGGGTAACCTCGAACTCCAAAAGTATACTGGAAAGCTTCGAGGAGTTCTATAGGGACTTATACTCCGCACGAGTAAGGGGAGCGGGGAGATCAATGATGGAGAGTTTTTTGGGGAAGGTAGCCCTTCCGAAGATAACACTTGAAGAAAGAGTTGGTCTGGATTCCCCAATAACGCTCTCCGAATTACAACAGGCTGTAGCCGACATGGCAAATCAAAAGTCTCCGGGTCCGGATGGTCTCCCAACGGAAACGTATAAATACTATGGGGATATCCTGCTCCCGGAACTGTTGAAGGTTTTAGGGGGGGCAATGGAGGTGGGTTATCTCCCTGAGTCAATGAGAGAAGCTACCATCATCGTACTTCATAAGGAAGGGAAAGATCCCCTAGATGCCGCTTCGTATAGGCCAATCTCCCTTTTGTGCACGGATGCAAAAATTCTAGCTAAAGTTATCTCAGCTAGAATGGATAAAGTTATTTCAAAATTGGTCCACCCTGACCAGTCTGGGTTCATAGCAAACCGATCAACCAGTACAAATATAAGGAGAGCTTTTTTAAATCTTCAAACGCCAACAGATAATATAGGGTCGAAGGCGATATTATCATTGGATGTGACCAAAGCATTCGACTCTATAGAGTGGGAATACATTTAGCGTATACTGGAAGAGTTTGGATTTGGACCCACGCTGATCGGGTGGATCAAGATGCTCTATGACAGACCAGTAGCTAGATTAAAAATTAACAATAGATTTTCAAATCAAATAAAATTGGAAAGGGGAACCAGGCAGGGGTGCCCTTTATCGCCCTTGCTCTTTGCGCTAGCTATGGAGCCCCTTGCGGAGTACATCAGAAGGAGCCCTGACATTGTAGGTTTCCGTAGGATCTCAGGAGAAGAGCGTATAGCATTATATGCTGATGATATATTGCTCTTCCTGGGGGACATAGAACACTCATTGGAGGAAGCAATGAAAGCTGTGGAGAGGTTTGGTAGTTTCACGGGTCTAGAGATCAACTGGACGAAGTCAGAGCTCCTTCCGATGGCCGAAATAAGGGAAGGGATGCTATGGAATAGCCCTAAATTAGCAGTCGTAGATTCCCTTAAATATTTAGGGATCAGGATAACAAGAGACCCCAATCAATACTTGCATAATAATCTGATACCAATATTGGGGAAGTTTAGGGAGAAAATTAAAACATGGAAATCCCTCCCCCTGTCTAGTGCCGGTAGATGTTCATTAATAAAAATGATTTGGCTGCCCCAACTGTTGTATGTGCTCCATAATGCCCCCATATGGATCCCCAGAAAATGGTTTGATAAAATCGAGAGTCTATTTAGGGAATTGGTGTGGAAGGGGGGACAGGCAAGAATACGGCTTCGGACTCTGCAACTCCCTTCAGGGGAAGGGGGTTTTGCACTGCCCAATCCTGAGATATACTATCTAGCGTCTCAGTTACAACAATTAGTGGGATGTTGTGCCCAAGAGGGAGGGTCCCCTAATGGAAAAATTCTTTTGACAGGCGCGCTACACAAGACCATAATAGAAACTTTAGAGGCAGGGTCGTTTGGGGCTAAGAACCCAACAACAAAAATGGTCAGTAAAGTTTGGAAAGTCGTCAAAAAAAAGTTAAAATATATGGAGACTAACATATATACCCCAATCTGGAACAATAGCAACCTACAGGAATTACGTATAATGGGGAAAATCAGGGAGTGGGAAAATAGGGGAATTAAAAAAGTGAGCCAAATATACGATGGTCAGGCCATAAAAAAATTCGAAGTACTAAAAAGGGAATTTGATATCCCCCAGAATACACAGTTTAGTTATCTTCAAATAAGCCATGCCCTAGAAGCCCAGTTTCGAAACCAACCTATGGTATGGGAGGAACTACCAGTGCTACAGGTTATTGGGGAGCCAGGATCCACTAAAGGATTAATATCTGTGATATATAAACTACTGAACAGAGGGACCCTAGGCGAAGTAAAGCTGCTGGAGGTAAAAAAAAAATGGGAACAGGATCTAGGTGCCATTCCACAGGGACAATGGAAGAGAATACTAGAACTAGCCCCGATGATATCGGTTTCGCCCGCCCAGAAATTCTCACATCTGATGCTACTCAACAGAGCGTATTATACACCAAAGCTGTTATGTAAATTTGGAAGAAGGCCTAATGATAAGTGTCCGAGGTGCCAGGGGCAGGGGGACCTGGTCCATATGGTATGGAGATGCCCCAAGCTCTTCCGGTACTGGGAAGGGGTGACAAAAGTATTGAAGAGCATATTTAAAAAAGAAGTGGAAAGGGAAGTGGTACTTTGTATCCTGGGGTATAGACAGGAAAAGGGTGAAACAAAAAGTACAACAGTGGCAATATTAAGGGGCATGTATCAGGCCAGGAAGATGATAATGATGAGATGGCAATCACAGATGCCACCCACAGTAAAGAATTGGATCGATATAATGAATGAAACCCTCCCGAAGGAGAGAGCCGCGTACATAAAGAGATATAATATGAAAGAATTTGATAGGATGTGGAGACCATGGATAGAGGGAATACACCAGATACAGCTGGAATAGAGGGGGGGGGGTGGGGGGGATAATGAGACAGGAGTAAATCCAGGCAATATTACTCAAAAAGCGGCTCCCTCCTTTTTAGTGGAGGGAATATAGAGTGCTCTTTTTTTATCTTCATAAAGAGATATACCTATGTGTTAAGTACAAAATGTATGTAAAAAAGATACTGGTCCTGGAATATTGTGTTGAGGTGTAAACATGTTTTATAGATGGAAAAACTAATAAAGATTATAATTTAAAAAAAAAAGAAAATGGAAAGAGTATGACACAACTGCAAACCTACCAAGACTTGGCCGTCCACCTAAACTGACAGGTCGGGCAAGGAGAGCATTAATCAGAGAATTAGCCAAGAGGCCCATGGTAACTCTGGAGGAACTGCAGAGATCCACAGCTCAGGTGGGAGAATCTGTCCACAGAACAACTATTAGTCGTGCACTCCACAAATCTGGCCTTTATGGAAGAGAAAGCTGTTGTTTAAAGAAAGCCATAAGAAGTCACGTTTGCAATTTGCGAGAAGCCATGTGGGGGACACAGCAAACATGTGGAAGAAGGTGCTCTGGTCAGATGAAACCAAAATTAAACTTTTTGGCCTAAAAGCAAAAGCTATGTGTGGTGGAAAACTAACACTGCACATCACCCTGAACACACCATCCCCACCGTGAAACATGGTGGTGGCAGCATCATGTTGTGGGGATGCTTTTCTTCAGCAGGGGCAGGGAAGCTGGATGGAGCCAAATACAGGGCAATCTTAGAGGAAAACCTGTTAGAGTATGAAAAAGACAGGGGCAGAGGTTCACCTTCTAGCAGGACAACAACCCTAAACTTACAGCCAGAGCTACAATGGAATGGTTTAGATCAAACCATATTCAATTGCCATAGAATGGCCCAGTCAAAGTCCAGACCTAAATCCAATTGAGAATCTGGGGCAAGACTTGTAATTTGCTGTTCACAGATGTTCTCCATCCAATCTGACAGAGCTTGAGCTATTTTGCAAAGAAGAATGGGCAAAAATGTTACTCTCTAGACGTGCAAAGCTGGTAGAGACATACCCTAAAAGACTTGCAGCTGTAATTGCAACGAAAGGTGGTTCTACAAAGTATTGACTCAGGGGGGCTGAATACAAATGCATGCCACACTTTTCACATATTTATTTATAAAAAAAAATTGAAAACATTTATCATTTTCCTTCCACTTCGAAATTATGAGCCACTTTGTGTTGGTCTATCATATAAAATCCCAATAAAATACATTTACATTTTTGGTTGTGACATGACAAAATGTGGAAAAGGGGTGTGAATACTTTTTCAAGGCACTGTATGAAATAGATAGAAAAGTACAATAGACCATCACCTGGTCGCGGTGTTAAACAATTAAACAGAACACAATAAACTACAAAAATATTAAGAATCCCTAAGTACTGCATAGACTGCCATTATCAAGGTCTCCTCTGACTTAACTAGCTGACCCAAAGGGGTTCAATATCTCCAAAATGATGCTATTTAAAACTCAGTAGGGCATCAGAGAGTTTGCCATAAATAATGCAAAGTCTCGAACAACCATATGTAGGTCGAGGAGATTCCCTAAGTAAACAGGGATCTAAGAAGCCAAAGTAGTGATAGAAGGAGAGGAAAAAAGTAGCGTTAGGAGGAAGCGTCCACTCCAGGCTTGGGGGAGATGTTTCTAGTTAAATTGGTATCGCCCGTCAGGTGTCGGATCCAAGGATCCTGCACAATTACGATAAACAACAGTTTATCATTTGGGACATTGGTTTGTATGAACATAAATTCTATCAATCGTCTTATGGGTTTCAAACCTCCCTCCACTGGACAGCCCAATAGTGCCTGTTGTGGGGATTTGATGAGGTTAACACCAGTAAGAAAATAAATAAAGTTATATGTGCAGATCCAAAATCTTTTGACCTTTGGGCATGTCTACCACACATGGTAGCACAAGCCCTCCTGGCCACAACCTCTGAAGCAGAGGAGATAGGCACCCAGGACCCACAAGGCTTTTCTAGGGGGAACCATGTATCATCACAGAAACACTTTGTAATTGGTCTCTATTAAGGAAGTGTTAACTAGCTTTTTTGAGGAATGTTGTGTCAGCTTATGCCAGTATGACAAATCGAGTGTTTCCCTGATGTCCTACTCCCATTTAGTCATATAGGGCAGCTTGATGTCTTGGGTGGTGAGCCTGTCATAGGTTTTCGATATGTATCCAGAATGTTTGTCTATATGTTTGCATAAGTACTCCATGGAAGTTGCAGAAGAAAGTTTAGATTCAGAATTTATTTCTAACAAAAAATGTAACGTAGGCGCTAATTAAACAACATACATCCTAAAATTAACATGTGCTAGATAATAAAGATTACACCCACTGTAATATGCACTATTGTGCAATGCCAGAAACAAAACTTTCACAACAAAATGCCCCAAAAGAAATTGCACAAAAAAATTGCACCAAAAAAATTCCACAAAAATGCTGTAAAAAAAAATCAATTAATATTATCAGTGTTCTATCAGTGATAACTTAGTGCATATATATATCAAAAAATATGCTGTAAAAATATGCAGATTGAAGTCCTTATTCAACTGTGACCAATTCCAAGTCCTTGGGGTTTAATTAAATTATTCCAATCCACCGTGCATCTTTATATGATTCCAAGAACAAACGTGCTCCACCACCAATAATGCAAATGCTCACTCACCAGGGCCAAAAGGCCCGCTGGACCACAAAGCGTGTGTAATGGTTTTATTACCATCTCCCAGCAAGTTTTCTCCTTACCAGCTCACAGATGCTCCTTCTCCTCAGCAGGATATACACCAATCACATGTCAGGATGCCCAGACCAGCACCAGCTGGACCAGCATAAATACTTTAATTGAAAGGATAATATCCAAAACACTGCCGTTAAAATGGTACAGACAAAGACGCCGTCTGTCTCACCAGATTCCGGCATGCGTCTCACTGCTCAAATGGACGTGACGTCACAAGCGGTCCACGGGAATATCAATGGCAATCCAACCTCTTTGCATTTTGCTGTATAGCTTCATCAGGAACTTCCTGATGAAGCTATACAGCGAAATGCATAGAACTTTCCGATGACGCTTTCTGATGAAGCTGCACGTATTTACACAGGGTTGGCACCTTTTTATATTTTGAAATTATTTTAAAGATTTATTTCTAGGAACTTTTTCTAAATTATATAAAAAACATTGAAGGCAAGTAAAAAAGGGAACAATGAACATCCTTCAAGCCACGTTCTATAGATGCAAATACATAAAATATATCTGGAGAAATTCTGAGTCAGCTTGAAAAAAAAGGAAAAATCCCAAATTCATGGCATCACTAACTCTGTAGTGGCACCTTGTATATTTTTTCTCATCACAGATTCACTTGATAAAACAGTCCAATTGCTTGCTATGGATCAGAGCATTGTGGGTGAAAGGATGAGTAGGGGTGAGTGATATGAGTGAGCCTGAAGTCTGTTGATTTCCATACACTGTATATCAGGTTTGGATATTCCTAAGAAGACCCTATTCAAAAAATAAACACCACTATTTCTTTGGGTAGTAAGTGCTAACAAAATCTTTTCTGAAAATAAAAGCCAAGTTACTCTTATGCCGCGTACACACGTGCGGACTTTTGCCGGCGGACCTAGTCCAGCGGACAATCCCGCGGGACTTTCCAGCTGGGTCCGCTGGACTTTCCGAGCGTGTGGACTTGCCCACACACGCACGGACTTCTCCAGCGGATAATCCGCCGGCCAAAAGTCCGCGGGACTTTTGAAAATGAACGGACTTGCCCACACACGGAGCAGTCCGTTCATTTCGAATGTAACTTCAGGTTACGTAGCTAGCGTAGGCAGTAAATGCCGCCGCGCTAGCTCCGCAAGCTGGCATGGATTTAAAGGGAATCCCCATGCCGAAAAAACGGCGTGGGGGTTCCCCCCAAATCCATGTCAGACCCTCATCCGAGCACGCAGCCTGGCAGGCCAGGAAAGGGGTGGGGACGAACGAGCGCCCCCCCCCTCCTGAGCCGTACCAGGCCGCGTGCCCTCAACATGGGGGGTGCCCTGGGGAAAGGGGGGCCGTGCGGCCCCCCCACCCCAAAGCACCTTGTCCCCATGTTGATGAGGACAAGGGCCTCTTCCCGACAACCCTGGCCGTTGGTTGTCGGGGTCTGCGGGCGGGGGCTTATCGGAATCTGGGAGCCCCTTTTAATAAGGGGCCCCCCAGATACCGGCCCCCCACCCTATGTGAATGAGTATGGGGTACGATGTACCCCTACCCATTCACCTAAGGTGTAAAATGTAAAGTAAAAAAAAACACCCACACTTTTGAAAAAATAGTTTATTGCACTGCTCCGGGGGTCTTCTTCCGTCTTGGGGGTCTTCTCGCCGGACTCCCCCGCCATTTACCAAGCTCTTTTACCGAGCGGGGGAAGTCCGGCTACCTTCTTCGTCGTCGCCGCCGTCTGGGGGTCTCGATCCGCCTTCGGGGGTCTTCTTCCGTCTTGGGGGTCTTCTCGCCGGACTCCCCCGCCATTTACCAAGCTCTTTTACCGAGCGGGGGAAGTCCGGCTACCTTCTTCGTCGTCGCCGCCGTCGTCTGGGGGTCTCGATCCGCCTTCGGGGGTCTTCCGGGGGTCTCTTCTGTTCTTGCGGCGGTCGTCGTCTTCCGCGCCGCCAGCGCCTTGTCCTTCTTCTTGTCCTTGTTCTTGTTCTTCTTCTTCTTCCGATGTTGACCCGACGCTCTCTCTGCCCGGAATGCCTGTGCCGCTCTGCGCTCGGACTTATATAGGGACATGGGGGACAGGGTCACATGTTCATGTCACATGGTGACCCCGCCCCCTTGCGATGTCACAGTCCCAGCATCCTCCGGGACTGTGACAACACAAGGGGGCGGGGTCACCATGTGACATGTGCATGTGACCCTGTCCCCCATGTCCCTATATAAGTCCGAGCGCAGAGCGGCACAGGCATTCCGGGCAGAGAGAGCGTCGGGTCAACATCGGTAGAAGAAGAAGAACAAGAACAAGGACAAGAAGAAGGACAAGGAGCCGGCGGCGCGGAAGACGACGACCGCCGCAAGAACAGAAGAGACCCCTGGAAGACCCCCGAAGGCGGATCGAGACCCCCCAGACGACGGCGGCGACAACGAAGAAGGTAGCCGGACTTCCCCCGCTCGGTAAAAGAGCTTGGTAAATGGCGGGGGAGTCCGGCGAGAAGACCCCCAAGACGGAAGAAGACCCCCGAAGGCGGATCGAGACCCCCAGACGGCGGCAACGACGAAGAAGGTAGCCGGACTTCCCCCGCTCGGTAAAAGAGCTTGGTAAATGGCGGGGGAGTCCGGCGAGAAGACCCCCAAGACGGAAGAAGACCCCCGGAGCAGTGCAATAAACTATTTTTTCAAAAGTGTGGGTGTTTTTTTTTACTTTACATTTTACACCTTAGGTGAATGGGTAGGGGTACATCGTACCCCATACTCATTCACATAGGGTGGGGGGCCGGTATCTGGGGGGCCCCTTATTAAAGGGGGCTCCCAGATTCCGATAAGCCCCCGCCCGCAGACCCCGACAACCAACGGCCAGGGTTGTCGGGAAGAGGCCCTTGTCCTCATCAACATGGGGACAAGGTGCTTTGGGGTGGGGGGGCCGCACGGCCCCCCTTTCCCCAGGGCACCCCCCATGTTGAGGGCACGCGGCCTGGTACGGCTCAGGAGGGGGGGGGCGCTCGTTCGTCCCCACCCCTTTCCTGGCCTGCCAGGCTGCGTGCTCGGATGAGGGTCTGACATGGATTTGGGGGGAACCCCCACGCCGTTTTTTTCGGCGTGGGGAGTCCCTTTAAATCCATGCCAGGTCACGGAGCTAGCGCGGCGGCAGTAACTGCCTACGCTAGCTACGTAACCTGAAGTCACGTGCTAAATGAACGGACTTGCCGATGAGCGGCAAGTCCGTTCATTTCAAAAGTCCCGCGGACTTGCCCACTAACGGTGGGATTGTCCGCTGGACTGCCAAGTCCAGCGGATAATTTTAAAACAAAACTTAAAACTTTGGCGCCAAAAAGTCCGCCGGACTTTGGCGCCAAAAAGTCCGCCGGCGCCCACACACGAGGGGATTATCCGCTGGACTTCAGTCCAGAGGATAATCCCGCGGGATTGTCCCTTCGTGTGTACGCGGCATTATTGTATCTAGTGCTACTTACAGTGAGCACCTCTAGATAGACTTACAAGAAACATGAGTATAGTAATATATATATAATATGATTTTATATTTCTTAATATAAGAACAGTGTGCTTCATTCTTCCATTTTTTCAATATTTTCTTTTTCTTTGTACTGAGATACTCTAAAAGCATACTCAGTAAGGTCTTTATCTGAGCAGGTGGCATAAACAAATTCTCTGAAGGCCCTATGTGTTCAATATACTTCAAAGAGTAATACTTGTACAAAGGCAGTCTTAAGACTGAAACAAGCTGATACAAGCTGTGGGAATTATAAAGGTATTAACATGGTGCATTACGGATTAGAACCATAAAGTTAATGATGTATAAATACACAAATTAAATTCTCGGTCTCAAAGCTTTTTGGCGATGTTTATAGAGAGATCCACCAAACAAGCAAATCTAGCATATAATACAGACACATTTCAATATCGTGTTGCGTTAGATACAAAGTGATTTAGGTACATGGAATGTATATGTTCAGTATGCTGCTTTTTATGACTAATAGTAGTAATAACACTATAAATGGGAATAATAATTAGCAGGAGAATATAGAGAATAATGAGAATAATAATTACTATTTTCATGTTTTTTTTTTTTAAAAGGCTCCTGGAAGGTTAAATCTAAGTAGCCGAGCTACGCAGAATGTGCTATTTAGAGTAAGTGGTCAGTAATCAGGGAGTTGGGGGGGGGGGGTGTTCTAATTTTAAGGGGTCTTTCTTAAAAATGTTGTATGTCATATATTCTAAATAAATTTGATACTTTTTTATTTGGGTTGGCTTGTTGTTGAGAGTGGTGTCTGGAGTCACTTTTTTCCTCTTTGCTGATTTCACAATGTGCTATTTAGTTTATATCTGCAAGGACTTTTCAGTGATATTGTTCACCTGTTGCCAATAGCTTTTGTTTTTCGGCTCAGTGTTTAAATTGAAGTAGTTCAAACTGTACTCAACATAAAATCATCTATAGTGGAATTTCCACCCTTTCTGTGTGCTTTGAAAATTGCAAAGCACAGCTTTTTTTTTAAGTCTGTGTTCAAACAATAAGGGTTTTGTTTAGACAACCCTACGGCCGCCCATCAATTACTTGATTTTCTTTCCTTCCACCATGGGTGGAAGGAAAGACATTTGTTTGATTCCCCCATCAACACAGTGAGTGTTGATGAGGTAATGCCTCTTGCAGCACCATTGTGGGGTGGCGTAGGGAGCCTTCCTGGTCGGCAGAACACAATCATTACTGCTAACGGCTATAATCACCGGCAGTTATCAAATCTAAAACATTTACCAGGCTGGTTGTACCTAAGTCAATTGATGGATCAACTTGGGTACAATCAGTCTGCCCATGCATGGATTGAATCTCAGCCAGTCCCTGCTGAACTGGCTGAATTTCAATCCATGTGTGGCCAGCTTAAAGAGATCTTACTAAACTGCAGTGATATTGTCTATAAGATTTCTATACTAAAGTTTGCCGTACACATAAGATGGCATAGGCACCATAAAACATCCTCAAGCATTAAGTTTCAAGGGATTAGTCAGTTACCTCAATTAAGTTGCCCAACATAACTCCAACACAATATGATGTGTCTTGCTATCTAACTAGTGGATGAACATGTGCCCCAGGGTGGGCAGAGTGTACCGATGTGTCCAGCTGCTATTTTTTTCTGCATCCTCAGTTAAAAATGAACTCTAGGCAAACTACTACATACTGTTGAAAAATATATGTGAACAGTTTTACTTGCTAAAGCACTTGCAATTCTGTTCAGCCAGTCTAGAGATACAGGCACCCCTTCCAGATAGCACAACCAGGTTCTACACTTCCTGTGAACTTTGCAGTTCTGTTGAGCAATGCAATATTATGCAGAACCCTCACCAGTCTTTGACTGCAGCCAATAGCTCACCGATGATATCATTAGTATTTCCATCAGAAAGCTTTCAGTGTAAGCCTGCATTCACACATGAGCACATTGTATTCCTGATGATTTCAAAGCACTTTATCAGGCATTTTATAGGTGTTTTTCAGGCATATTACAGACATATTACAGGCATTTTACAGGCATTTTTGCACATGTTGAGTTTGTTTCCTGGGTGGGGCAAGGGGAGGAGAGCAGTTATATAGGAGGAGAGGAGTTTTTCAGGCATACAAATGTGCATATCACATCTGAGCATTTTCAGCTCATAAAACGCTCGTAAAAACACTCTCAAAAGTTCAAAAACACCCAACAAGCAAAATCCCATTCATTTAAATGGCCCCTGTTCACATCTGAGCTTTCTGTCGCCTGAAGCTTAAAAAAGTACATGAGCTGATTTTTGGGCAGATTACAAGCGTTGTTCTGCTTTTTACATTGGTGACCTTTTGACTTCGCAGCAAAATCACGTGACTTTCCGCCTGAAAGCGATACGCTCAAGTGTGAATGCAGCCTTACAGGCCCATTGAGGTCTATAGGACCAAACTGTTTTTTGATCATAGGGCGTAGAGAGACTGGGCATAGAAGTGTGAACAAGCACAATTAGAAAGAATTGGATTTTGAGTAGTCAGGTGTAGAAAGGTGTAGTCAGGCATAGGGAAATAAGAAAAATATTCAGGTTGTAAATGGGAACTTATATGGACAGCTCTGTGCATTAACCACTTCGGCCTTGGAAGGATTTACCCCCTTCCTGACCAGAGCATTTTTTGAGATTCGGCACTGCATCGATTTAGCTGACAATTGCACGGTATTGTCGCAATACCCAAACAAAATTGACGTCTTTTTTTTTTCCACAAATTGAGCTTTCTTTTGGTGGTCCTCTCTGCGGTTTTTATTTTTTGCACTATAAACTAAAAAAGACCGTCGAATTTTGAAAAAAATAAATATTTTTTAATATTTGCTATAATAAATATCCCCAAAAAATATCTAAAAAAAAAATAATTTCTTCCACGGTTTAGGCCGATATGTATTCTTCTACATATTTTTGGTAAAAAAAATTGCAATAAGTGTAAATTGATTGGTTTGTGCAAAAGTTATAGTGTCTACAAAATAGGGGATAGATTTATAGCATTTTTATTATTATTTATTATTTATTATGCTGGTAAGCTCTTCCTCCCATCCTCGGACTACACTCAGACCTGCCACAGGACATGCAGCTGAGCGGCTCTTCCCCTGCACACAGCCAATCTGTTTCTTTTCCAGAAAGAACATTGATCGCCACAGTGTGTGGCTGGCAGTTGCAGTTCTGACCTGTGATATCCTCAGCCCGCAACAGCCAGCTACACACTATGCAAATCCAGGTTGTGTTTGTAAAAGAATCAGATCTTAGCTGTGTGCAGTGTTGGGAGGGGAAGCTCCTCTGCCCTGCTGACCCCCCCCCCCCTCTGCCCTACTGATGTCCCCCCTCTGCCCTGCTGATGCCCCCCCCCCTCCACTCTGCCCTGCTGATGCACCCCCCTGCTGCCATTCTCTCCCCCTGCTTGCTGACGTTCCCTCCCCCTGCCCTGCTGAAGTTTCCTCCCGTCTTCTGCCCTGCTGGTGCCCACCCTCTCCCTTGCTGATGTCCATTCTCTCCCTTGCTGACACCTGTCCTCTCCCTTGTTGACCCCTGTCCTCTGCCCTGTTGACCCCTGTCCTCTGCCCTGTTGACCCCTGTCCTCTGCCCTGTTGACCCTGTCCTCTTCCCTGCTGACCCTGTCCTCTTCCCTGCTGACCCCTGTCCTCTTCTCTGCTAAACCCTGTCCTCTGCCCTGCTGACCCTGTCCGCTTCCCTGCTGACTGCATCCTATGGCCTGCTGACCCCATTCTCTGCCCTGCTGACCTCTGTACACTGTCCTAATAATTCCTGTCCATTGCTTTGCTGACCCCTGTCCTCTTCCCTGTGGACCCCTGTCCTCTGCCCTGTTGACCCCTGTCCTCTTCCCTGCTGACTGCGTCCTATGGCCTGCTGACCCCATTCTCTGCCCTGCTGACCTCTGTACACTGTCCTACTAATTCCTGTCCACTGCTTTGCTGACCCCTGTCCTCTGCCCTTCTGACCCCTGTACACTGCCCTGCTGACATCCTAGCCTGTGCCCGCTGACATTTTGGACTGGTAATTAACCAGCTATTGGCAACTTCTAGTTCAGAGGTGCAAGAATTGAACTGTTCTGAGGTGTGAAGATGCAGGAATTAGGGTGAACGGAGGTATAAAGATGCAGGAATTAGGGCTGATCTGAGTTGTGCTGGTGCAAGAATTGGGTCTGATCTGAGGTGTGAAGGTGTAGGAATTTGGGCTGATCTGAGGTGTGAAGGTGCAGGAACTGGGGTGATCTGAGGTGTAAAGGTGCAGGAATTGGGGTGATCTGAGGTTTGATGGTGCAGGAATTGAGGCGATCTGACATGTGAAGGTGCTGGAACTGGGGTGATCTGAGGTGTGATGGTGTGGGAATTGGGGTGGTCTGAAGTGTGAAGGTTCAGGAATTTGGGCTAATCTGAGGCGTAAATGTGCAGGAACTGGGGTTATTTGAGGTGTGAAGGTGCAGGATTTGGGGCTGATCTGAGGTGTAAAGGTGCAGGAATTGGGGCTGATCTGAGGTGTGATGGTGCAGGAATTGGGTGATCTGAGATGTGAAGGTGCAGGAATTGGGGCTGATCTGAGGTGTGAAGGTGCAAGAATAGGGGCTGATATGTAGTGTGATGGTGCAGGAATTGGGGTGATCTGAGATGTGAAGGTGCAGGAATTGGGGCTGATCTGAGGTGTGAAGATGCAGAAATTTCTGGCTGATCTAAGGTGTGAAGGTGCAGGAATTGGGGCTGATCTGACATGTGAAGGTGCAGGAATTGGGGCTGATCTGAGATGTGAAGGTGCAGGAATTGGGGCTGATCTGACATGTGAAGGTGCAGGAATAGAGGTGTGTTGCACAGGAATTGAGCTGATTTGAGGAGTAAATGTGCAGGAGTTAGGACGGATCTGAGGTCTGATGTTGAAGAAATTTGGACTGATCTGAGGTGGGAAGGTGCAGGGATTGTGGTGATCTGAGGTGGGAAGGTGCAGGGATTGTGGTGATCTGAGGTGGGAAGGTGAAGATTTGGGGTGATGTGCGCAAGGCCCAGGGGACTTCCACTCGGTAAGTCACTCACTTCTCCTGTCACCCTCTTCCTGCACCTCCTGGGGGACACACCATCCCTCCAGGCTGACATTATAGGTAGGTACTATGTGCACTACTCTCAATAAAGTAAAATAAAAAATGAAAATAAATTTGAGTATTTTTATATACAATGCATGTGCTTAGGTAAGGGGGTTCTAGTGTAGTGGAAAAGACTCAGGTAGTGTTAAAAGTCCACAGGTTAGGGGGCGCAAATTACTTGCCTTGCCCCGGGTGCTGACAACCATGCTACGCAACTGCCCTCAATCTTCCAATCTAAAGACCGCTGTGCGGTGGATCACTTGAATATTACGAAAAATATCTGATTTTGGATCCCAAATTGCGTGGCAATCTCAGTGCAACATGCTGGGCACTTTTGGATGCCATTATCCTTTAATGGCACCCCAAACATGATGTGATTCTGTTACGATAGTCGCTTAACAGGATCATGCAGCAATAATGATAAGTTGTGCCTTTACAAATCGCATGAACCTTGTCGTCTGAAAAGTAGCAAAAGCTTATTTTTCGGTGAAAAAAGTGAATAGGTTGCCCTATGCAGCATGCAAAATGTGATGTCAAAATCTCATTTTGATGTTGGCTCAAACTTGTCTTGCATACACACGGTCACACAAATGTTGTTGTAAATTCCGAACGTCAAGAACGCGGTGACGTACAACACGTACAACGAGCCAAGAAAAATTAAGTTCAATAGCCAGTGCAGCTCTTCTGCTTGATTCCAAGCATGCGTGGAATTTTGTGCATCAGAATTGTGTACACACGATCGGAATTTCCAAAACGGATTTTGTTGTTGGAAAATTTAAGAACCAGCTCTCAAATTTTTGTTGTCGGAAATTCCAACAACTACACACGGTCGGAATTTCTGACAATAAGCTCACATCGAACATTTGTTGTCGAAAATTCCAACCGTGTGAAATTCTGTCTGCAGCTGACTTAAATGCAAAGGTAATCTTTTATCATGTTGAATTACAAAAAGGCTTAGGCTTCAGTTATATATGTCATATAACTTTTCTTTTAAGAAAAAAGGCTTGAATCAACATTCTCTAAAGATAAAAGATGTACTCTTACCCAGTCATTTATAGTATCTACGTCTTTGAAGTATTTTCAAGATCCTGCAAAAGTTGTGACTATATGCCTTATGGTGCATTCACACATGTGAATGTACCTGTACTTTGATTAGATGCAAGATCCCCAGCGGGGGTGCACACGATTAGCTGTGGGAGACAGCTTTATTGAAAGCAATTGAAGGCTGCTGGCTCCCGCAGCTAATCATGGCCACTTCCATGTAATCCCTTATGTAATGATCGCATGCTAGTAAACAGCCCTGGATGCAGTGACCCTGTCTTGAAACTCTACAATATATAATGCTGCTTGCTGGCCACTTCATGTATTCAGTACTTTCAAGTGTGTAAATACTTTATACACCCCACTACATGCCGTGGTTCCTCCCACCGGTTTGTACATCACTACAGGATGTATGACTGGGTAGGAGGAACTACTGTGTGCAGTGAGAAAAACAGGTATTCAACCCATACCACTTGCAGTGACCTGGGAACAGCAATGTTTCAAGACACAAGCAGCAAGAAGTAAATGTAGTGTCTCTTCTTTTTACAGGTATATCTGTTTTTGCTGTTTGACCCTTTAGTGACAGAGTCACTTTAACCACTTTCTGCCTGTAGGACATCATATGACCAAGGATCCGAACATCCCTGTGATCTCTATGGTACAAGAAACCGGCACGGATTTTGTCACTTCCAGTGTAAACAAGCCATTACTGGCTTGTTAAAGCATCTGATCAACCAGATCAGATGCTTTTAAGGGCAGAGGAGAGACTTGGGGTCTAATAGACCCCAGATCTCCTAGTATAGAGTACCTGTCACTGCCCATGCTATCACAAGGGATGTTGTTTAAAAAAATAAATAAATAATAAAATGTAAAAATTAAAGCACCACTGACCATTACCACATGCCCCCCCCCCCCCGCTAGAGCGCACAGGTATTCACACATGTGAAGCATCGCCATAAACATCAGAGCAAGAATTCTAGCACCAGACCGCCTGTGTAACACTAATCTGGTAACCGGAGACACTTATACTCTGGACTTTAAGCTTTCTTGTAGGCCTGCAGGTTTTGCACAGTTCTGTCATTGGAAAATGACTGCTTTCAGTGGATTCCCAAGGCTGAAACGATGAAAAGTAGGGCAATTGTCCAAAAGATCAGACAGTAGGTAGATTTACCTTGATATTTACTAAACAATTGCAGAGTTGAATTAACATTGTACACAGGGTCAAAAAAGATGCTTATATACAGTGGGGAAAATAATTATTTGCTCCCCTGCAGATTTTGTAAGTTTGCCCGCTTACAAAAAAATGAAGGGTCTATAATTTGCAGGTGTATTTTAAATCGTAGAGACAGAATATCAACCACAAATCCACAAAAAACACATAAAACAAATGATATAATTTAAGTTGCAGTTCAGTCAATAAAACAAGTATTTGATCCCCAAGCAAAACGTGATTTAGTACTTGGTGGAGAAACTCTTGTTAGCAAGAACAGAGGTAATATGTTTCTTAAAACGTCCTTCTTAAAACGGTGACCCAGTTTGCACACATCTCAGGAGGGATTTTGGTCCTCTCTTCTCTACAGATCTTCTCTAAATCCTTAAGGTTTCTTGGCTGTCTTATGTTAACTCAAAGTTTCAGCTCCCTTCATAAATTGTCTATAGGATTAACGTCTGGAGACTGACTTGGTCACTCCATGACCTTAATGTATTTCTTCTTGATCCACTCCTTTGTTGCCCTGGCGGTATGTTTTGGGTCATTGTCATGCTGGAAGACCCATCCATGACCCATCTTCAGTGTTCTGGCTCAGGGAAGAAGGATCTCATCCAAGATTTTACAATATATGGCCCCGTTCATTGGCCACTCAATGTGGCCCTGTACCTTTACAAGAGAAACAGCCCCAAAGCATCATGTTTCCACCTCTGTGCTTGACTGTAGGGATGGTGTTCTAAAGCCCCATACACACGGTCGGATTTTCCGATGGATTCTGTCCTATCGGACAATTCCGACCGTGTGTAGGCACCATCGGACTGTTTCCATCGGATTGTCTGACGGACAAAGTTCTATCTCCTGCTGGATAGATTTTCCGACAACAAAGTCCGATCATACCAATTCCGATCGTGTGTAGCGAATTCCGACCGGACAAAGTGCCACGCATGCTCAGATCACATTACAAGACCAAAGCTATTGGCTACTAGCCTCTACGTAGTCCCGTCGTACGCAACAAACGTCACCACGTTCAGAATGATCGGATTTTCCGACAACTTTGTCCGACCGTGTGTATGCAACACCAGTGTCGGACTAAATCCGTCGGACCAAATCCGATGGATTTGGTGGTCGGATTTTCTGACTGTGTGTATGGGGCTTTAGGGTCATAGTTAGCATTTTTCTTCCTCCAAACACGACAAGCCAAGTTAATGCCAGAGAACTCAATTTTGGTCTCATCTGAACAAAGCACTTTCACCCAATACTTCTATGAATCATTTAGATGTTCATTGGCATGACTGTATATGTGCCTTCTTGAGGAGGAGGACTCCCAGTGTTTGGAGGGAAAAAAATGCTGACAAGCAAACAGCTTGGGTATTCTCTGGGCTGGAAGCACATGCAAGCAGCTGGAGGAGCCCCAGATCTCATGTCACAGATGGGCAGCTGGACACACAGGGCCATACCACTTTAACCATGGTACTCTAGTAGCAATTTGTGAAGTGTTATTTGCAGTGGCTGAGCCTCCTATAGAAGCTGCATGCCATTGGGTTCTTGCCTGGCTGCCCCATACCAAGACTAATAATGGAGGATAATATATCTAGCTGCAGATCGCATGCCAAACCACCTCTGCTTCATCATGTGCAGTTACTCTGAGCATCGGGTGGCAGGAAACAGAAAAACTCATGTTACCTGGGAATATCCAGGAGCCTAGGTGCTTGTTAGAACCCAGGGGATTTGAGGAAAAGGATTCAAAGGAGCTGTGCCTGCATCTGTGTATGGTGAGTCAAGGGACCCTCTGCTACAGATCTGTACTTCGCAAGAAAAGAAGAGACTACAGAACTGTACTAATCAATGGGGTTATAATGAGCCTGATGACTTGTGATCATATTTGCTCCCCAAGTGGTTTGGGTTTCCTTTTTCAGACCCAAAGGTGTAAAACCCACTCTTGTATTTATTTTGGAATAACTTACAGTAAATGCAGGCCGGCAGCTGTAGAGAGAAGAGCAATATCTAAAAGCCATAGTAATACAAAGTGAGAATGTTTATTTTATATCCTAGACTTTACAGCAACCTTTGATGTTGTTGGCTTCTGCTGCTATGATAAAACTTTGAAGGAAAAATATAGACATATATGCTTAAACATGAATATGTTTTTGCTCATTTGTAACAGTACTAGAGACAAAAGGGTGAACTGATTTATGCCAATGAAATGAAAAGAAAAAAATGACTTGCTTAGGACTTCATTCTGTAGAGGCCAGAACACTTAATTAACCTTCTTGCCTAATGAATCAATGAAGAAATAATTATGTTTTTTTTTTTCTTTTCCTTTTAAAGCAAGGTAGTCATGTAATTTCTTAACAACAAGTACCCACTTTTTTCTAAACAACATCGGCATATTTCCAACCATCTGCCCATTCCTTCTGCCATTTAAGCCCCATTAAATGCCAGCTGTAGCCTTCCACATACCGTCAACTTGAATGTTTCACATTGGTTATTTAATGTAAACAAAAGAATATTAATGTAGTGTTCAGTTTTATCCAATTTTACTTTTATTATTGTATATTAATTCTGCTAGAAAACTAAAATTCTACAATAGAAAGCTCTAAACTAACAAAAAGCTAAATTCACAAAAAAATTAATGATAATTATTTTCCATAACAATCATTAATTTTTTTTTACAATAATAGGCAATGAAAGCTGAAAAAACAGTAACAGGGCTAAAAATAGCAATCATCATGGCAAAAAAACATGCCCATTTTAACTTTGTGATAAAGCGTTTATCTAACTGAATACTGAGACTGTTTGGTTGCTTAAATTCTGATGATTATTTAATAGTGTT
The DNA here is from genome assembly GCA_028564925.1 of Lithobates sylvaticus. Taxonomy (NCBI): domain Eukaryota; kingdom Metazoa; phylum Chordata; class Amphibia; order Anura; family Ranidae; genus Lithobates; species Lithobates sylvaticus. The sequence goes on from CM053030.1 coordinate 274,291,070, forward strand.
TAAGTTATTACGTTTACAGCTCATGGAAGCAGACTGAGAAGTTTTCCAATTAAATAGAAGTTTTAACTATACTACATGTTTTTTAAATTAAACTATACCTGTAAAAATGAGCATTTGTGAGTGTACTTGTTCACGTTTTACACTGTCTGCTCCTGGGCTTGACTTCAAATGGGCATTTTAAAGCCTAAGTTTAGTCTTTTTTTTTTTTAAATCAGCACAAAGGACAGAACTTACTATCAAAGTAAAATGTCCCTTGTGCTGATGGCTGCTGCTTCAGTTGAAATCCAAAGTCCTCTGAACCCCACCTACTTCTACAGAAATAACCTTCCTGTGTTTTGCAAGAGTTAATAGAGACACAAGACCTGTGACATGCACTCCTCAAGAATGTCGACTATGTCCCCCATTTCTGCCCCTTCCTTTATTCAAAGCTGTACTATAGCTTCTATGAATGAAAAACATTTATTAATGGAGAGTGGACAGATGAATTTAAGGTTTGCCTCCTCCATTCTTCTTCTGAGAGAGTCCGTCAGGACGCAACACGTAAAGTGGGTGGACCTATAGACATTTTTACACTGGGGGCGTAACTGGCATATTCAGTCAGGAGTTCACTATTGAACTACACTGTTGATTCAGTGGATCTGTTGATTTGGAAGCGTTTTTTTCTCAACAGTATATGTTAAAGCAATCTTTTCTATCTAATAAATATTGTGAAGACAGAGAGCATTAGATTATCTGCTTTTTGTGCTCATGAGTTTATATAGCTTGATTCCCTGAGAAAGGGTTATGAGGTGTACTGGAACTTTCATTGACCTGGAGGAGGAGTGGCACAAGAGACCTTCCAAAGCAGTGGATTATTAGAAGTTAATAAAACTTTTAGGATGCGATCTATGACCTCCTATAACCTAAGAGGTCAATAAATTAGGGTAAGCACTTAGTTATCACCAGTGTTGGTCATCTTACTTTAAAAAAGTAATTAGTTAAGTTACAAATTACTTCTCCCAAAAAGTAATTGCGTTAGTAACTCAGTTACTACATTGGAAAAGTAATTAGTTATGCAGCAAAGTAACTGTGACTTTTTTTTTTAATATTCTATATGTGTAACTAAGGGGCGGGTCTAGTATTACTGTAATCAAGGGGCACATTTATTATTATAATTGTTATTGTGAACCAGGACTAATGTTGGGCATACAGGAGAATTTTATTCTAAAATTTTAGTTTTAAGAAGGTTTGTTCAGGTTTCCAATTTTTAAGGGGAATGTAAATGTAATGTAAATGTGTTGGAATGGCCTAGTCAATGCCCAGACCTCAATCCAATAGAAAATCTGTTGTCAGACTTAAAGATTGCTGTTCACAAGCGCAAACCATCCAACTTGAAGGAGCTGGAGCAGTTTTGGAAGGAGGAATGGGCAAAAATCCCAGTGGTAAGATGTGGCAAGCGCAAAGAGACTGCAGTGCAATGCATTTTTGTGGCAGCAAAAGCACTGCATTTGCAATTTGGAGTGCTGTTAAAAATGTATTGGCACCTGCAGCAGATGAAAAAGGCAGTGCGTTTTAAAAAACCACTGCGCAAAATTGACGTGAGATAGAAAAAATTGCAACACCCACCATTTTACTAGGGCCTCTGCTTAAAAATATATATATATATAATGTTTGGGGAGTCTAAGTAGTTTTCTAGCAAAAAAAATTTACTTTTATGTGAGAAGTGTCAGAATAGGCTTGGGAAGCAAGTGGTTAAAGACACTTTTGCAAGTACTACTGCTACTGTTATTGCTAATACTACTATCATAATAAAGATAACAATAATACAAATAAAAATAGTGGTAGTGGTAAAAAAAAAAAAATATATACAATAGCTGATGTGATGCAAATTTACGGTCAATTTTAATAGACATTTAATGTCTCAATTTTAAAGTATAAAATATTTTAATATCTTGTAGGTAGAAATATACAAAAAAAAAATGAATAAATGAATGAAACTAAGTTAAAACAGATGGCATCTTACATCACAGACAGTATGCTTCTGCAGCCATCATGTGCTAACAAGCTGATTCCATATAAGAAGTACTGATCATGTAGTGTGCTGAATTTATTCACTAATATTAAAATGTAAGGCCTCTTGTTTTATTATATCTGAACACATTTAGTATGGATTTTTAGGTTTTAAAATGGAGTTGTTCTTTTTTTGCCCAAAGCTGCTATTATAAATATTATTAGGATTTATCTTATAAAGTACAAACCTTGAAGACCAGTATAATGATTTCCAGCAATGAAAAACCTGCAAATTTAATGTAAATCTAATACAATATAGCCTTCTAGCACAGATTTTTTTTTCATAAGTGGACAATACCAAAAGCAATGATCAAGCATATTATAGACTCACTGAGTGCCTTGTGACATTTTTTTATATTTTATGTTTCATTTTTTTTTTTTCATTAAGTTTTCATTACATCAAATATTTAATAGATTTAGAAAAGCAGACACTGGAAAATCACTGTAGGTGGACTTTGTTTGCCTTTTCTCCTTGTGGCCCTGAACCAATATATGCACCATGGGAGTCACCTGAACTAGCCTCAGTCAAGCTATTAGTTTTTAACCTCTTCCCTTTGAATTTGCCTAGAAAAATATTTCACATCCTTATTAAAGTGGTTTTAAAAGCAGAAGGTTTTTTTTTTTTTATTCTTAATGCATTCTATGCACCAATGATGAGAGAGAGACCTGGGACAGCAGAGGCTCCCATGCACATTGCTGGATCGAAAGGGGGTTCACAAGAGTAATAGGGGGAGCTTACAACCACTTTAAGCACAGGAGGGATGGGTGGGTTGGCGAGGTGAAATACACCCCTTGACACTTATTTCTGCTAGCCTTACAGCCTGTACTGCTTTCCTCCTTCTCCACCAGCTTTCCTATCCCTCTAGGGTCCCTTCTATGTTGCAGTTTACCTCTTCTTCCTGTGTCTCCCTTATACTACAACCCTCCCCTTGCTTCTGTGTCCACCTGTACTGCTCCTTTCCTCTCTCTCCAGCATCCACACCCCTTCTGCCCTCTCCTTCCCCTCCAGAATCCATCCTCCATTACTGCTTCTCCTCTTCACCTTCAGTGTTGCCCTTAGACTGAATATCATTTCCCTTTCCAGCACCCTCTCTTTACTGCTTCATTTTGTATTTATAGTTAACCTGTACTGCTCTCCTTCCAGGTTCATCCTCGTGTTGCACCTCTCTTCCCCCCTTTACTATGCTTTTATTTTCTTGTGTATTACCTTTACTGCACCTCCTTTCTTCCTGCATCGTCCTCTCCTCCCCATCCTCACAACAGCTAAAATGCAATTTAGCCCATTGACATATATTGTAGAATACACATTGCATGGCAAGAATAGACGTCTATATGCACGTAACTGTGTGCATTCGCATTAAACCGTTAATTATGCACATTGCATTTTATGCAATATAGTAAATCGTTGGTTTGAGAGTAACTTGGTTGGAGAGCATTTTGCAAGTCAAGCAAAATTTTGAAATACATTTTGACTTGATATACAAGTGACGTCTTGATATACAAGTAGCATCATAAATTTAAGATAAATAGTCCGCGCTTAGGATAGGAGTAGAGGTATGCAGCCTCCCCTGAATGGACTCCCTAGGGAGCCAGTGATAAAGTAAAAGTAATGAAGGGATGGTGGCGCTCCCTAGTAAGAAAATGTGTACGTGACCACACTACCTAACACACTTAATAAGCTAAAAGTAATAATAAATAAATTGACAACAAAAAGTAATGTGTACGTGACCACACTACCTAACACACTTAATAAGCTAAAAGTAATAATAAATAAATTGACAACAAAAAGGTGTGTAAATATAGAAACCAATGGTGAAGTGATCCATAGATTAGCACTCCATAATAATCCAGCCTGGGAACACTCAAAACTAAGTGTAATACCAGAAGGAAAGCTGATGGGGCTAATCACTTAAGTTGATGCAGGAAACTATGTGTGGTAAATTGGAATAGGGTGTATCCACCTACTACCATCTCACACCATCCTAGATACAATCAATACATGTGATACATATACGTGAATTATCTATACGTGATAACAGCAATAACCATAAATTAAAATAATTGAAAAAAATAATACATTCCATGAGCCACATAAGGGGATGTGTGAACCCTGTGGTAAAAGATATACATATGTATGTGTATATATACACGTGAAAAGTCCTCCCCGGGTTGGGTGCTCCAAAAGGTATACAAAAAAGAAAAAAGGGGAAATATATATACAAATGTTCAGTGATCAGTGACTTAAGTGACTTCGCTGTTGTAGATAAGGTGACTTCGTGCTGCCCATATGGTCCCACACTCACCGGAAACTGCCACCCCTGCAGGGGTAAAAGGTATAAATGGAGATCCGTCAGTGGTCCCTCTCCCAGAAATGGATCGATATCCCACTCCTTCGTGTCCACGGGGGCGGTCACAGGATCTAGTTACCAGCGTCAGCACTCCATTCTCCAGGAAATTCAAGCTTTTGACAAAGTCACATGACGAAACGTGCGTAAGGCGTACTTACCTCACTTCCGGTTAGCGCAGGAGGCCTGGAACGCTGCTGGGACGCAAGCGGCCACTGTGCACTATCTTTAATAGAGGGCATCCAGGCTTTAAAGCCCTATACTAGCCCGCCGGGACTCTGTTATACTTTTTTAACCTTATTTTTGTTTTACATTTTTTTGCTTTATTTTAATAAAGTATAATTTGTTTTTACATTTTGCGCTATGAGTCCCCTATCTTTCTTTTTAATTTTTGCCATGGAGGGACATTTTTTCTGAATTTCCTGGAGAATGGAGTGCTGACGCTGGTAACTAGATCCTGTGACCGCCCCCGTGGACACGAAGGAGTGGGATATCGATCCATTTCTGGGAGAGGGACCACTGACGGATCTCCATTTATACCTTTTACCCCTGCAGGGGTGGCAGTTTCCGGTGAGTGTGGGACCATATGGGCAGCACGAAGTCACCTTATCTACAACAGCGAAGTCACTAAAGTCACTGATCACTGAACATTTGTATATATATTTCCCCTTTTTTCTTTTTTGTATACCTTTTGGAGCACCCAACCCGGGGAGGACTTTTCACGTGTATATATACACATACATATGTATATCTTTTACCACAGGGTTCACACATCCCCTTATGTGGCTCATGGAATGTATTATTTTTTTCAATTATTTTAATTTATGGTTATTGCTGTTATCACGTATAGATAATTCACGTATATGTATCACATGTATTGATTGTATCTAGGATGGTGTGAGATGGTAGTAGGTGGATACACCCTATTCCAATTTACCACACATAGTTTCCTGCATCAACTTAAGTGATTAGCCCCATCAGCTTTCCTTCTGGTATTACACTTAGTTTTGAGTGTTCCCAGGCTGGATTATTATGGAGTGCTAATCTATGGATCACTTCACCATTGGTTTCTATATTTACACACCTTTTTGTTGTCAATTTATTTATTATTACTTTTAGCTTATTAAGTGTGTTAGGTAGTGTGGTCACGTACACATTACTTTTTGTTGTCAATTTATTTATTATTACTTTTAGCTTATTAAGTGTGTTAGGTAGTGTGGTCACGTACACATTTTCTTACTAGGGAGCGCCACCATCCCTTCATTACTTTTACTTTATACAAGTAGCATCATGTCACAACTGAGTATAAAAGAGAAGAGAGGCGCCTCTAAGTGTAGGAATATGGTTACATTTAAATAAGATATAACATTTCGAAAGTCTCATGGTTGATGATTAAACCAGGCACATCTAAGTATGCAGGCATCCGGGTTAAAGCTGTTCACATAGACCATCCTCCACACCGCCATCAACGCCATCCCTTCCACGATGCGTTCCACGAGCACTTCAAGCCTCGCATTCAAATTGCTCTACCGCAGGGTAGCAGTGAGAGACGGCGATGCAGAGGATGGTCTATGTGGACAGCTTTCCCCCGGACGCCTGCATACTTAGATGTTCCTTTTTTAATCATCAACCATGTGAGTTGCTAAATGTTGTACCTTCATGAAATGTAACCATATTGCTACACGTAGAGGCACCCCTCTTCTCTTTTATACTCTGTAGCTCCTGCTGGATTTTGCTCCTATAGGCTCTAGATTTTTTGTCAGCAACATTATGGTAAGTAATCCAAGCAGGGAGTTTGTATCAATATCCTCATGAGGCATGTCGTAAAGTGCATCATGCTATTGTAGTACTTCACCATACATGTATTATAGGGAGGAGGACATGCAGTGAATGACTGTGGTTTATTTTTTATTTCCCTAAAATGAGGATCCGAAGAAGCACATGCCTTTGGCCTTGAATCTTGACTTTGCCGTTCATAACATTGTTAACGGTTTCTGTTACTGTGGTGCATCTTTTCTGTGGCTTTCACAAATTTCAGACAAGATCAAAGACATGAGATTTCCTAGGTCATAGTTACTACTTCCAGGGAGTACAACACATATTTGAAGATGTGTGCCTGCAAAATAAAGCACGGTAGAGGTATTAGCCATGCCAATGTGGGTATGAGAAAAATTAGCACTTACCAGACAAGCTTTTTTATTTCAGCTTGCATTTTCTACTGCTCAGAGAATCATGCCAGAAAAGTATGAAGTGTTGTTTGTTTTTGTTTTTGTGAGTAGGAACTGGACTAATGTAACTGTGCTTGTGATCATTTCAAGTGTTACTAAACCCACAACAGTAAAATCAGTCTGTATATGCAGTAAAGCATGCTTGTTATACTCACTGTGGAACCTAATGCCTTGTACACACGACCGGTTTTCCCGTCAGAATAAACTTTGAAAGTTTTTCCGATGGAATTTAGCTCAAGCTTACACACGGTCACACCAAATTCCGACCATCAAGAACACGGTGACGTACAACGGGACTAGAAAACGGTAGTTCAATAGCCACTGCGCCACCCTTTGGGCTCCTTCTGCAAATCTCGAGTTTATCTTGTGTTAGTAGAAGTTTGGTGAGAGACAATTCAAGCTTTTCAGACTCGTGCTTTTCAGATCGTTTTACTGTTGTTCAGTTTGGGATAATTTTTCAATAATCCAAAAAAAAGGAGATCTCGATGAAATAAAAAAAAAAAGATGACTATAAAAAATTATTCTAAACATTATTATGGAGATCTGGCTTTAAAAAAATAAAAAAAATTCATGAGATCACGAGAAATAATAAATAAATACGTTTGTGAGAACTCTGTGTGAATATCAGCAGCAAAACAACTTCATTATTCTAGCATTATAAAGCACAAAAGAATGCGCTGCATTAAAAGATCACAGAATTTGCAGCGTAGGAATGTGCTATCTCCATTACGAACGCTAGTTTTACCAGACCAAGTGCTTCCGTCTCGTACTTGCTTCAGAGCATGCATGATTTTTGGTGTGTCGGAACAGCATACAGACGAGCGTTTTTTCTGATAGGATTTTTTTCCGTCGGAAAAATATAGAACATGTTCTCTAAGTCCGTCTGAATTTTAGATGGAAAAAGTCAGATGGGGCATACACACAGTCGGAATATACAATGAAAAGCTCCCATCTGACTTTTTCTGTCGGAAATTCTGACCGTGTGTACGCGGCATAAGTGGTTAATCCTCTGGATTTTACAGAGGGTAGAGGACAAGCTGCACATGCTCAGTTGGCTGTGTATTGCTAGAGAGTTTTTTTTTTCTTCCTACAAGCTTTAACCAGACACGTATAGAAGTCACACTGCTAACGAGAAAAGGTATTTAGCAGTTTATATTTCAGGGCATTTTTTCTGAACTGCATTCCCCTGCGTTCCTGCAGAAAAAATGCCCTGGAAATAACTGATACTGAGGCATCAAGAGTTCTTTGTCCATTTCATTTTCAGTGCTTTCCTCTGCCTTGTCATTGCGTGCCTGTTTTAAAGTGTTATATAAAACATAAACATTTTGCCTCTATTGTATATACTATATATATTGATGTGACCAATTGGGTTTATTCAGCAAAGTGCAGCAACCCATTGCAACTTCTTTACCTTTTTGACTTCAGTGAAATCTGATTGGCTGTAATGGGTTATTGCACTTTGCACTTCAGCTTGCTCTTTGCACTTCCTTATTTAATAAACCTGTATGTCTCCAGGGCTATGATTGTCTTATTATCCCCCACAGAGTGTTTATGCCGTGCTTTGAACAGTTTTGGAATGAAGTGGGCTCATTAACTCCCCTTGTGAATTCATCACATTCTCCATTGCCTCCCCAAGAATTAATTCAGCATTCGTCTCCTGCAGGTGTACACAGCATCTGCAGGAGTTTGCATCGCTAATCACATAATAATATTTATAGCAGCCTGTAAGGACGATGAATGCAGCAGACTATTAACCAACCAGCAAAATGTTCTACGATGTAGGCATCTCTAGTAGAAATTAAATGTTGCCTTATTAATGCCATTAACAGGACCATAAAGAGATGTATATAGCAATGTAAAAAAAAAAAAAGTTAAAAGACTACCTTGAATAAAAATACATAATAGACTAATTGTTAAAATTCAATAAACAAATCTGACAAGAGAAAAATACATAATAAAAGACTGAGGGCCATATGACCTATGATAATCAAATGTATTTTTGTATGTATTGAAAAAAGGCAGAGGAATGTAGAAGAAAATAAATAAATAACAGAGAGAGTGAGTCATTGAAAAACCTAGTGGTGCGTTGCAATTGTAACTACTAAGCGCTAGTTCCCCAAGGCTGATTAATTGACGATGAAGAAGACTGAAATGGAAACAGAACAGTTTAATGTTACAAAGAATATAAAAAAAAAATACTTTTTTTTATTTTTGCATATATTGTGATTCTTTTTTAATTGTTACTTCTGTGGAGCAGAGAAACCAATTGCAATAGTGAGGCTTCCTACGCAATACTTTACTTACGGAAAATGCTTTGAAGTTAATCTGGTTATTTCCCCAGCTGATCACTGTGAGCAGCCATTATTAGCTTGAAGTAATTGTTACAGTTCATATGCAGGCCTCCCGCGAGTGCTTGTTTCCTTTGGTCTGCCCAAGCATTCGCCACTGATTTTTTATTTTTTTTTCCCTGTGTATTTCCTCTAGCTCTTAACTTTTAGTGCATGCATTTTATGCTAAATTAACAGAAGTACTAGAGATCTCTAGGTTGCTAGGCCAGCCTCAATCTACCACTGGGAAAATTGGGTTGGAGCATGGTTGGATAGATCACAGTATGGCCTGGATAGATCTGAGATGCCTCTGTGTTTAATTTCCAAGATCAAAACACTGAAGTCTGTTTTAAATTTGAAACAGATATGTACAGTGTGCACGCAATTAAGGCTGTCACCTCATCCCTTTGAAAGCAAATACATATGAATTACACAGGCCCTGAAGCTAGTTCTCTGCAGGTAAGGCACTGAGTGAAAATAATTATCACTGTAATCCGCCACGGCCCTATGTAAATCATGTGTGTTTTCAAGAGATAAGGTGGTAACCCTAATTATAATTGTTTCCCCAGATGTGGCCCTTAAAGTAGAATTCCAACTAAGATTCTTTTAAAGCTGAAAGTGTTTTTACCATAATGCATTACCTGCATTAAAGCAAAAAACACCCTACTGTGCACCCCCTTACCGAAACACTCATCCGGCACCTCTCACCGCTCCAGTGCTGTCTCACCTGCAGCACACCTCCCCTCACTTACTGATCTCACATGAGACACCATAGGCTCGACAGGGGACTTCCAGAAGAGGAGGTAAGCGCCATTCTCGGCAATATTGTTTAGCCTTTAATATCACTTTAATATCAAGTTTAATCTGTTTATATGTTGCCTTCCTTGGTTTCTAGTCCCTAGTCTCTTCAACACTCTAATGAAAATTTTACACACATCCTTTCCATTTTATTATATACCTTTTTTTAGACCCCTCAATGGCAACACTAATGCCGCGTACAGACGATCGGAAATTCTGACAACAAAATCCTTGATTCATTTCCGACGGATGTTGGTTCAAACTTGTCTTGCATACACACGGTCACACAAATGTTGTCGGAAATGCCAAACGTCAAGAACGCGGTGACCTACAACACGTACGATGAGCCGAGATAAATGAAGTTCAATAGCCAGTGCAGCTCTTCTGCTTGATTTCAAGCATGCATGGAATTTTGTGTGTCGAAATTGTGTACACACGATTGGAATTTACGACAATGGATTTTGTTGTCGGAAAATTTGAGAACCAGCTCTCAATATTTTGTTTGTCGGAAAAAAAGACAAAAAATGTCTGATGGAGCCAACACACGTTTGGAATTTCCGACAACAAGCTCACATCGAACATTTGTTGTCGGAAATTACGACTGTGTGTATGCAGCATTAGTCTTTGTGCTTTTCTATGCGGTGGGAGGAGTCAGCAGGGTGCTGTACACACAGGATGTCCTCTACCAGGAAATGAGGTTCACTTTGGGGTTAATTTACTAAAACTGAAGAGTACAAAATCGACTGTAGCTCAGATTTTTTTTGTCAAAGCTTAATTGAGCAAGTTTAATTTAGAAACTGGCTACCATGGACAGCTGCACTAGAATTTGCATTCTCCAGTTTTATTAAATTAACCCCACTGTGTAGTGAAATCAGAGGAAGCAATTTCAGCACAAAAGGGGAACCTGTACAACTGTGCAAGACTGATGATAACACTGGAGTTACGTTTTAACTTTTAGATTGAGCGTGCAAGGGATAGAACAGAGCCTTTGTCCGCTTGTACAGTGGTTTAACTGTTACTAAAATTCTTTTGTACCGAAGTATGTTTTTACTCCCTTTTTTTTTTTTTTCCAATTAACAATTTTTTATTATTCAGTTGCAATATAGAATATATAACAGTACTTACAGACTTTCTCAGGTACTCATAGTTAGCAGTCATTGTACATGCATTTTCTCATTTTGTGGGTACTCCTATGAGTGCTAATACAGCTTTCTAACCATGTCCATCTAGTAGCGGTGCTTAATCTCTTGGCATAGAACAAGAATAATTACGTGTTTGTAAACTTGGCAGATAGGGTCTTTACTCCCTTTTAGTGGCACCATCCAACCCTCTGTGGTGTTCATTGCTGCCTCCCAAATGGGACTCCCATGCTAAAGATGACTGCTGGTCTTTTTATATCTGTCTGGTGCATCTGGAGCCTCATTCCCCTTTGTCAATCCACCTTTATGGGGTTGGCATCTCTAGTGCACAAGCTGCCTTCCCACAAGATTGGTGCCAGCTGGATTCCCTGTTGCACTGGAAGTGACACACCGTGGTGTCAGTTATACAGCATGACAAATGGGAATCTGCAGTGTATATAGGGTAGGAGGCCATGACATGTTATAAGTCTTTTTTGAAGAAGGGGTACTATACTGTACCCCGAAACATAGATTTTGGACTTCATTTTTTGTGACTATATAGCCACCTTTGCCCATGTACTTATGATTACGGCTGTATTGCGTCAAAAGATGGTACATGTTAAGGCATATTATGACATTGCTTTTTGCTATCTATATTCTGATGCTAATGTATAAATGTATACCCCATGTGGACTTTCTAATAATGTGTTTACTGCCTATACAGAAGCATTATCTTTTGCCAAAATATTTTCTTTTGTATAGTGGAAGTTGTGATTGTGCTCATTGACTGTTGTGTTTTAAACTGAATGCACAAAATGTATTTAAACCCATTCCACTTTTAAACAATTTCTCTGCTTTCAAGATGTCCTACAATGTCTTTTTGAAATCTGTTTGCTCACATGGAGAATCTGTAAATTATTATAACTACCTGTTTCAATAGGAAAAAGAACAACCCCAGTTTCCCTTTTTTTGAAAGGACTCTAACCACCTATTACATAGAATGTCTGAAATTGCATCCCAATTACTTCTGTAGAAGCAATGAGCCAGTTGCAAAAACAAAAAATGTGATGCCTTGGGAAGTTCTGTATGCAGTATGTAATGCCGCCAGACTGCAAAAATAGCAAGAAAGAAACATTTTAAAGATGATTCAAGATTTCAAAGAGCATACATACAATGCAGAATAATACAAAACTGATTATGAAACATTAACAGATCAAGGTATCAAGGATCATTCTGCAGGATGGATAACAGATAATGTATATGGTTCTAGATAAACAAATTCAAGACACTGGTTTGGATAACAAGTAATGATACATGGGGCTGAAAAGGGAAACAGGACTTGAATGGCTAGATTTTAAAAAGTTAGAAGATATTGAGGTGATGAAGCACCAGAAGTGGGTTGCAGACCAAGATGCATAGACATTAACACAATGCTATAGCAATCTCTGCAGGAAGAAGGCTTCCATATATACAGTAGTTTGCAAGGGTTTTAGGCAGGTGTGAAAAAATTATGTAAATTAAGAATTCTTTCAGAAATAGAAGTGGTAATAGTTTGTTTTTATCAATTGACAAAATGGAAAGTAAATGAATAAAAGAGAAATCCAAATCAAATCAATATTTGGTTTGACCACCCTTTGCCATCAAAACAGCATCAATTCTTCTAGGTACACTTGCACACAGTTTTTGAAGGAACTCAGCAGGTTGGTTGTTCCAAACATCTTGGAGAACTAAGCACAGATTGTCTGTGCATCTAGGCTGCCTCAAATTCTTCTGTCTCTTCCTGTAATCCCAGTCAGACTCGATGATGTTAAGATCAGGGCTAAATTATCACTTCCAGGACTCCTTGTTCTTATTTACACTGAGGATAGTTCTTAATGACATTGGCTGTATATTTGGGGTCGTTGGCTTGTTGCAGAATAAATTTAGGGCCAATCACACGCCTCCCTGATGGTATGGCATGATGAATAGGTATCTGCCTGTATTTCATTGGCAGCGCTATATAAGCTGTATGTAGCATCAGCTACATACAGTTTACAGCACTGTGTTTTAGCAGCGGGATGGGAAATTCCTGTCTGCTGCCAGAAAAAAGTAAACTTGGGCTGAGCGCTGCTGTACCATTCGCCATCAAGGAATACAAGGCTTCCTCTTGGAGTTAGGGATTGGGACTTTATCCACCCACCTCAGCCTCAGCCAGAGAATTTGTTGTATTTGTTGATAACATACAAGGCTTCCTGTGAATGGCTGAGCAGCCCTCAGCCCAACAAAATTTTGTTCTGGGAAAGGGATGCAAAGTCCCTGTGTCTGGGTGCAAAAAAGTATTTTAGTGTTTTTTTTTTTTTTAATAGGGATTTGATAAACATTTGCGCAAGTATTGTGGGGTCTTAAAAATCAGTAGTACCTTCTTTGTATTCTACTGGTCCTATGCTTTCAGAAAATTTATGGTTGGGGGGGTCTTTTACAAACTCTGAAAGCTGTAAGTGAAAAATTAAAACCTCCAGATTTTTTGAGAAATTTGGTTATTAAAAGTTATTAACAGTTTTGCCTATGTTTATTTTTTACCATTTTGCAAAAAGGCACAATTTAAAATTTGCAAATATTTGTTATTTATTAACTCAATACAGGTTAAGCTTTTATATTTAGTAAGAATCTAGCAGGATTTTTGTAAAATTTTCTGTGTTTGTATCTGCTAATTAGTGTATTTTTTTCAAAAATATTATTTTGATAAACAATTGTGCAAATATAGTGGGGCCTTAAAAATTTGCATTACCTTCTTTTTATTCTACCGGTCCTATGTTTTCAGAAAATATATGGTTTGGGGGGGGGGTCTTTTACAAAGTCTGAAAGCTGTAAGTGAAAAATTAAAAACCTCCAAATTTTTTGAGAGATTTGATTATTTACAGTTTTACGTACATTCAGTTTTCACCATTTTGCAAAAAGGCACAATTTAAAGATTACAAATATTTGTTATTTATTAACTCAACACAGGTTAAGCTTTTATATTTAGTAGGGATTTAGCAGGCATTTTGTAAAATGTGCTGTGTTAATAATGATTTTAGTGTATTTTTAGCAAAAATATAATTTGATAAACATTTGCACAAGTATCATGGGGCCCTAAAAATCAGTAGCACCTTCTTTTTATTCTACTGGTCATGTTGTTTCAGAAAATATATGGTTTGGGGGGGTCTTTTACAAACTCTGAAAGCTGCACGGGAAAAATAAAAAAGCTATGGAAAAATTGCAAAAATGGTCCGTCCACTTGAGTTTAAAAGTGGAGCAAAGAGCCTGGCAGCGAAAGGGTTAATGTCTGGTTTCTAAATAGGTCAGTCTGTCAGGCTCTTTAAAGGAAGGACTGTTCTTTGTATTTTGGGCTGAGCTGCGGGCTGCTGGCTAATTGGGGTGTCTGGACTGTGTACAGATAGAGCTGCTTTGCCTCATTTTGTCCCCAGGCTATGCAGCTTGTGCTTCCAGTTGGTTTATATTTTTCCTGCACAGCTGATCTCTCTGGCTTACACTCCTCATGCCTTACTTGGTTTTGTAAACAGCCCTCTCTGCTGCAGTCCCCTCCGGGGTTCTCTATTCCTGCACATCCTCTCCTGCTCTGCAGATTGCTTTCTCTGTCCCAGCTGGCTCTCTCTGCAGGCTCCCACAGCAGCATTTCCATGGGTCCAATTGATTACCTCTTCTTTCCTGAACTGCCCCTCCTGCGCTTTATCTTTGGCAGTGGGCAGGGCCAAATCAGACTGTCAATGCAGTGAATCAGAGTTTTCCCCTCCCTCTGCACTGTCCTATGAGCAGAATGGAGGAGACAGGTTGGTGTGTGGTTGTGTGGCTCCCACAGATAAAAGGCTAGCCTACTGTGGCTAGAGGCTGGGGGGGGGGGGGGGTTAACACACTGAATGAACCACGGAAAGAGGCAGGATTTAAATTAAAACTGAACTGAAAATATTAATATTAATTTAAATACATTCCTTGATAGCCACATAAGAATATAAGTCCAGTGACCCTGCACAAGAAGAGAGAGCAGTGACTGGTCTTTCTTACAGGAAGTGTCTTACACAGAGGTAAAGTTTCACACTGGATTACTGCACAGATCTGGAAGAGATACACAAAGCACACCAAGATTCAAGTACTGTACAATGTTCCCTGATCTCGGAGTTCAGTCATAAGGATAAGGAGAAATAAGTGGGTTTTCAGTGCCATTGTAGAATGCAGTCAGGAAAGTCATAACTCTTTATTTGCATACTTGTTCCAGGTCCTTGACTCAGGAAGTATATAAACCATTAGATCAACATGGCAGGTAGACAGTGACCACTTGTAGAAGGAGATCTTAGCAATGGCAGCTTCCATTTTTTCTCAGCACAGGTTCCCTTTAAATTGCATTCTGGAAAATGTAATACCTACGTAAGTAATTAATAGTTGTCAGAAAGCTATTAGGACAGGTTACTTTTCCCACCATACCTTGAGAATTAGCTGTAACTGCTCATTAAAAAATATTACATTCTTCCCTACAACAATTACATTACAAAGGGCCATCATCTTATCTCTAGATACATATTATGATGTGCAATATTCTTACATCAATATTCAGTGCAACTCGAGACACAATTTGTAAGGTGCAATCATATTAAACCTGCTATAATTATCATCCTATTATCATATTT
Organism: Lithobates sylvaticus; assembly: GCA_028564925.1. Lineage (NCBI taxonomy): Eukaryota > Metazoa > Chordata > Amphibia > Anura > Ranidae > Lithobates > Lithobates sylvaticus. Next base: position 274,306,596 of record CM053030.1, read on the forward strand.
TTTTCGCACTAGAGACAAATAATAAGGTAATATTGTTATCCTAGTTATGCTCTTTATTATAGTGTGTTTTATTGCACAAGGGGGGTAACTGATTATAATGATATTCAAGCAAGGTATTTGGGGTTGCTGTCCAAATGAGGGCAATAAAAATGTTAGTAGGACATCTCATTAAAGCATGATAATTAAGGCTATTAAGGCTACTGGGCTCATGTTTCACATATGTATTAACATGCAGACCACAACTACCAGCTCCATGTATATAAGACCCAGATGGCTACTTTAATAAACCCCAATGTTTCAGACACTTATAAAGATCTGTTCTTTCTTTTTGTGGAATGGCTTATTTTAGTTTACACAATCGTACCTTATTTTAAATGCACAAAATGGAATTTGGAAGTGTTTATAAAGCAAGGTTAAAGTCAGGACCCTGTGCAGGCAAGTCAAGTTCCTCCACCCCAAACTTGCTCATCCATGTCTTTATGGACCTTGCTTTGTGCACTGGTCCAAATCTTTTGGTGGAGGGGGATTATGTTGTGGGGTTGTTTTTTTAGGGGTTGGGCTTGGCCCCTTAGTTCCAGTGAAGAGAACTCTTAAGGCGTCAGCATAGCAAGACATTTTGAACAATTTCATGCTCCTAACGTTGTGGTGAACAGTTTGGGGATGACCCCCTTCCTGTTCCAACATGACTGCACACCAGTGCATAAACAAGGTCCATAAAGACATAGGTGAGCAAATTTGGGTTGGAGGAACTTGACTGGCCTCAACCTGAAAGAACACCTTTGGGATAATTTAGAGCGGAAACTGTGACCTAGGCCTTCCCGTCCACATCAGTGCCTGGCCTCACAAATGCGCCCCTAAACCTTGTGGACAGCCTTCCCAGAAGAGTTGAAGCTGTTAGTCAGTATGCATATTAGTATTAGTAACAAGTCAGATAAATTAGTCACTAATTAAAATGAAGCATTCTGTTGTGGAAATCTCTCCAAGTTGTCTTAATAAAGTAGTCTAAGGCCGCGTACACACGAAGGGACAATCCCGCGGGATTATCCTCTGGACTGAAGTCCAGCGGATAATCCCCTCGTGTGTGGGCGCCGGCGGACTTTTTGGCGCCAAAGTACGGCGGACTAAAGTTTCAGGTTTTGTTTTCAAATTATCCGCTGGACTTGGAAGTCCAGCGGACAATCCCGCCGTTAGTGGGCAAGTCCGCGGGACTTTTGAAATGAACGGACTTGCCGCTCATCGGCAAGTCCGTTCATTTAGCACGTGACTTCAGGTTACGTAGCTAGCGTAGGCAGTTACTGCCGCCGCGCTAGCTCCGTGACCTGGCATGGATTTAAAGGGAATCCCCACGCCGAAAAAACGGCGTGAGGGTTCCCCCCAAATCCATGTCAGACCCTCATCCGAGCACGCAGCCTGGCAGGCCAGGAAAGGGGTGGGGACGAACGAGCGCCCCCCCCCTCCTGAGCCGTACCAGGCCGCGTGCCCTCAACATGGGGGGTGCCCTGGGGAAAGGGGGGCCGTGCGGCCCCCCCACCCCAAAGCACCTTGTCCCCATGTTGATGAGGACAAGGGCCTCTTCCCGACAACCCTGGCCGTTGGTTGTCGGGGTCTGCGGGCGGGGGCTTATCGGAATCTGGGAACCCCCTTTAATAAGGGGGCCCCCAGATCCCGGCCCCCCACCCTATGTGAATGAGTATGGGTACGATGTACCCCTACCCATTCACCTAAGGTGTAAAATGTAAAGTAAAAAAAAACACCCACACTTTTGAAAAAATAGTTTATTGCACTGCTCCGGGGGTCTTCTTCCGCCTTGGGGGTCTTCTCGCCGGACTCCCCCGCCATTTACCAAGCTCTTTTACCGAGCGAGGGGAGTCCGGCTACCTTCTTCGTCGTCGCCGCCGTCTGGGGGTCTCGATCCGCCTTCGGGGGTCTTCTTCCGTCTTGGGGGTCTTCTCGCCGGACTCCTCCCCTCTCTTCTGCTCTTTTACCTAGCTCTTTCACGAGGGGAGGTGTCCGGCTACCTTCTTCGTCGTCGCCGCCGTCGTCTGGGGGTCTCGATCCGCCTTCGGGGGTCTTCCGGGGGTCTCTTCTGTTCTTGCGGCGGTCGTCGTCTTCCGCGCCGCCGGCGCCTTGTCCTTCTTCTTGTCCTTCTTCTTGTCCTTCTTCTTGTCCTTCTTGTTCTTCTTGTTCTTCTTCTTCTTCCGATGTTGACCCGACGCTCTCTCTGCCCGGAATGCCTGTGCCGCTCTGAGCTCGGACTTATATAGGGACATGGGCGACAGGGTCACATGTTCATGTCACATGGTGACCCCGCCCCCTTGCGATGTCACAGTCCCAGCATCCTCCGGGACTGTGACAACACAAGGGGGCGGGGTCACCATGTGACATGTGCATGTGACCCTGTCGCCCATGTCCCTATATAAGTCCGAGCTCAGAGCGGCACAGGCATTCCGGGCAGAGAGAGCGTCGGGTCAACATCGGAACAAGAAGAAGAACAAGAAGGACAAGAAGAAGAAGGCGCCGGCGGCGCGGAAGACGACGACCGCCGCAAGAACAGAAAAGACCCCCGAAGGCGGATCGAGACCCCCAGACGACGGCGGCGACGACGAAGAAGGTAGCCGGACACCTCCCCTCGTGAAAGAGCTAGGTAAAAGAGCAGAAGAGAGGGGAGGAGTCCGGCGAGAAGACCCCCAAGACGGAAGAAGACCCCCGAAGGCGGATCGAGACCCCCAGACGGCGGCGACGACGAAGAAGGTAGCCGGACTCCCCTCGCTCGGTAAAAGAGCTTGGTAAATGGCGGGGGAGTCCGGCGAGAAGACCCCCAAGACGGAAGAAGACCCCCGGAGCAGTGCAATAAACTATTTTTTCAAAAGTGTGGGTGTTTTTTTTTACTTTACATTTTACACCTTAGGTGAATGGGTAGGGGTACATCGTACCCCATACTCATTCACATAGGGTGGGGGGCCGGGATCTGGGGGCCCCCTTATTAAAGGGGGTTCCCAGATTCCGATAAGCCCCCGCCCGCAGACCCCGACAACCAACGGCCAGGGTTGTCGGGAAGAGGCCCTTGTCCTCATCAACATGGGGACAAGGTGCTTTGGGGTGGGGGGGCCGCACGGCCCCCCTTTCCCCAGGGCACCCCCCATGTTGAGGGCACGCGGCCTGGTACGGCTCAGGAGGGGGGGGCGCTCGTTCGTCCCCACCCCTTTCCTGGCCTGCCAGGCTGCGTGCTCGGATGAGGGTCTGACATGGATTTGGGGGGAACCCTCACGCCGTTTTTTCGGCGTGGGGATTCCCTTTAAATCCATGCCAGGTCACGGAGCTAGCGCGGCGGCAGTAACTGCCTACGCTAGCTACGTAACCTGAAGTTACGTTCGAAATGAACGGACTGCTCCGTGTGTGGGCAAGTCCGTTCATTTTCAAAAGTCCCGCGGACTTTTGGCCGGCGGATTATCCGCTGGACAAGTCCGTGCGTGTGTGGGCAAGTCCACACCCTCGGAAAGTCCAGCGGACCTAGCCGGAAAGTCCAGCGGATTGTCCGCTGGACTTAGGTCCGCCGGGAAAAGTCCGTACGTGTGTACGAGGCATAATACTGTATAGTAGTCCCTGTTATCTTACACCATGAGTCCGCTTTCCAACTGGGAATTTTGGAAATTCGCACTAACTTTATAAATTTTTTATAATGAACACAGCAGCTATACACACCCAGGAACTGAAGATCAGATACCTCACCAGCAGAGCTCCTGTCTTTAAAAAAAAAACTACTAATGGTTCATAACAGAGAGCATTGTGATAAAGTGGTCACTAATATGTTTATATGACAAACGCTTGGCAGATTATTGTTTTCTTCAATTTAAACCCTACTTTCCAGTCCATATGTCTATTTTTTGGGTTGGGGGGAATGGGAGTTTGTATAATGTGGGAAGGAATTTAAGTTTCAGTTGTGTCTATATTGCTGACCTTATGAGGGAGATTTCTCCTCACTTCCTGTCCATATGACAATCTTACAAGAAATGGCAGTGCAGTTGTCACCGGGACAGGAAGGTGTGAGCAGCAACAAAAATATAAGAAAAAATTCTAACCTTTCTTTATTCTACTAATAATGCATTTTTGGTTTTGTGTCTGTCCTTCTTGGAGAGAAATCTCATCACTTCCTGTTTGTTTTATTCATTTTGAAATGGGTGGCCCACTTAAAGGGATTGTGTACTGTAATTTAAATGTACCTAACATAAAATCTATCTTGCTCTGATATACACTATGCTGCATTTTTTTTTTAAACTACCCTGCTGTTCTTTATACAGGTCTTTTTACAAATTATAAAACTATAATATGCAGTGTGCTGTATGTTAAATAAACTGACATGCTCTATGTCGTACACTATATAGGCTACCCTGTTCTAACATACAGTACCTTGTATAAATTATAAGCAATTCACACTAATTTTATATACGCTGAGTTGTACATTAAATTCGCTACCCTGCTCAAACATGTATTGTGTGGTACATTTCCTAATTTCCCAACCTTATACAGTATATTACATTTTATGTAAGTTATTTTGTTCACCCCTGGTCTGTCTAGTGCCCACACGGGCACACTTTTGCTAGTATTCATAATGTAGGCATGTATAATGGAAGTGTAAGCCCCTTCAGGGCTCGAGGATCAGAAGAACATTTAAGTGTGATGCCAGACCCTTAAGCACTAAAGAAATTAGTTAGAAGTAACTGGAATTAGCTTGTCAGAAATGAAATGCTTGCTGTCTTATAAGTCCTTTGGAAATGTAGGATATGCCTGTAGTTTGTGTCTGACACTTTTGCAGTGCATTTAGTATATATTGCTTAATAAGCAAGACAGAAGCAGTTTTAAAATAACAAGTGCTATGATTTTAAAAGTGTATGTTGTATTCATAAAAATGAGGATGCAACTAACAAAAGCAATATTAAAATAAGACTTACTAGTTAGGATTGAAGCGCTTGGGTTTAGTTGATAATATTAGTACAGGTGGTCCCTGAGTTACGAACTCGTTAGGGACTGCCCGCCTGTACGGAAGTCGGAAATGTTCGTAAGTTGGCCGCGCATGCGCAGACCGACAAATACGGACATTTCCGGACATTTCCGATGTTCCGTCTAATGCCGTTCTGCGCATGCGCGGCAAATTACGGACATTTCCGAAGTTTGCCGGCATTTTCCGAGGCTCCGCTTGGCCGCGCATGCGCAGAACGGCCGGAAGACGGCGAAAAATGGCGGAGGGTCCCCGCAGCGCCCCGTTCGTAAGTAGGGGATGTTCGTAGGTCGGGCGTTCGTAAGTCGGGGACCCCCTGTAGATATACTTAGTAATGTTTACCCATATTTGTGTAAGTTTAAACATGCAGTTTTATTTAATGCCTTCTAAAGTCTACCTAGATATATATAAGACCTCTCAGGTCTTGATGCTTCCATGATTAAAGGAGAACAGAAACATCAGAAAAATGGTAATCATCATACAGCGTTTCGATTCTCCTTGATCTTTATTTTTTCTCCATTTCAGCCCAACAGTAGTGTGCACAGCAAATCCATCATTGCATTAAAGGCTAAGTTCACTTTTTTTTTTCTAAAATCCAGCAATCCTATGTGCCAATATACCATTAACACACCTCTGTTGCATAAAAATAAAAGCAACAAGGCCTTACCTTAGTCCTGGTGTGTTCCATAGAAAGTTCATGACTTCCTGGTATGTAGATTTGCGACGTAAAAAACAGTAAGACACAGGAAGCAGTTCACCAGCTGACCTCATAAGCACACATACCCTGCACCCATCAGCTATTTTTGTATGGCATCTCCGGCATTCCTCCAGGAGTGCATTTACCTGGCTTGACAATTTAGGCTGCCACAGCTACTATGTTTGCATGGCATCCCCACGTCCATCCAGATGGGCCCAGGCTGCATGCTAAACTCTCTGTGACCACATGGACGCCCCTGGTGACCATTAACTATGGAATAGGAGGACCCACTTATCTATCCATTCACTCATCCAATCAGGCCCCTGCACATCAGGGGTGTCCAACTTGCAGCCCCAGAGAGTTTAGCATGTGGCCCGGACGGGACGTGGGGATGTCATGCAAACATAGCAGCTGTGGCAGCCTACATTGTCAAACCAGGTAAATGCACTCCTGGAGGAATGCTGGGGATGCCATGCAAACATAGTTGATGGGTGCAGGGTGTGTGTGTTCTAATGAGGTCAGCTGGTGAACTGCTTCCTGTGTCTTACTGGTTTTTATGTCCCAAATTTACATACCAGGAAGTCATGAACTTTCTATGGAGCACACCTGAGACTAAGGTAAGACCTCTAAAAATCAAAGAAAGGTTTTATTTTTCTGCAACAGAGGTACATTAATGGTATATACATAGGGAAGCTGGAAAGCTGGGGGCTGAAAAAAAAGGTGATATTATCTTTTAAACATAGTGTTCTGCATGCCACTACATTTTTAAATCTGTAAGTCCTTTGTTTGTTGTTATTTTGGGGAAAAAAACATAATGGAGGAGATAGGTCAAAAGACCCATATGACAATGTGCCCAAACCCAACAACAACTAATGCCGCGTACACACGAAGGGACTTTGTCCGCCGGACCTAGTCCAGCGGACAATCCGCCGGACTTTCCAACGGACTTGACCACACACGATCACGCTAAAAGTCCGGCGGTTCACACGATGACGTACAGCACGTACAACGGGACTAGAAAACGAAAAATACTAGAAAAATACTTGCTACTGAGCATGCGTCCTTTTTGGTCTGCCGGACCATACTACAGACAGCCGTATTGTCCGCCGGACTGCCAAGTCTAGCGGATAATTTTAAAACAAAACTTAAAACCTAGTCCGCCGGACTTTTGGGAAAAAAAGTCCGTCGAAGGCCCACACACGAGGGGATTGTCCGGCGGACTCGAGTCCAGCGGACAATCCCGCGGGATAGTCCCTTCGTGTGTACGCGGCATTAGATGGCTTATTTATTTTCAACCCTCTCTTCTGAACCTAATTTGAGTAATAAAATAGAATAGTACAGGGAATGTGCAATGATCTAAACTGAGTTTTTTATGACATTTTCAGATTTTTTTCTGTTCTCTCATCTTTTCAGCCGGATCCTGCTGGGAGAGACATTGCAATTCTTCCATTTTTGGAGCACTGTGAGAATACTCACATGACAATCTGGCTTGGAATTGTTTATGCCTACAAAGGCCTTCTTATGGTAAGTAATGCTTATTATTATTGCAATCACTCTCAAAAGTTAGCAAAATATTAACCAGCTACTAAAAGCTATCACTTTTTCATTGCTGACCCCCACCTATGAGAAAAAGACACTTAGCCAAATACAGGACAGTTTTTACGGCATACAGTTCTTATGGCAAATGCATGCTAAAGCATCTTTAACACCACACAGTCCTTATGGCATGAAGGGATATAGTGATAGTTATATTAAGGGAGCCAAGATGCAGTCATCGATACAGTTAAAAACAAATTCCTAACTCCTACATTTGTGATATGTATTACATTTCTCCTTAAGGAGAGTTCAAACACAAAACTGAGCACAGCTAGTAAGCGTCTTTCCCTACATTTTTACAAAAAAATATTAGTACAACAGCTGTACAATATACTAATATTGCCTCCAATACTGGTAATCAAAAAACACTGTTTGCTTCATATAAACCACAACAACCTAATATAGTTTACCACACTTAAACTGAAAACCTAAAACAGAACAAAAGTATGTATGGTTTACCAAAAGTCATTACAGTTTATATATTTCCTACAGTAACATACAGCAAAAAAAATATTACTCAGTAAACCTAATTGGCCCTAGTGTTATGAACCTAAAACAATATTATATGACATCTAGAAAAATATATATTTAACAAAAATAATTGGTGTTTTTTTTCCATAAAGATACCCCAATTTTCCCCCCATGTTATTGAAGTTTGTCTTTCATTCTTACTTGTGGGCCCTGACATTGTGACACTGTTCCCATTTTCCAAATATACCTTAAGTGGTTGGAAAGAGAACCACTCATTCTCACTGACTAGAATGGGACTGGCACTTAGCAGTATTTGTACCAATATCCCCTTCCCAGCAGCAAATCGTGTTTCCACCTGTATCTGCCTTGCAGTGTAATGGCATATGTATTGTCCATATATTGTCCATAAACTCTAATGGTTCTTACACCCTCCCTCTGCCCTTCTTCACTCTGCTGCAGTGACCAGAAGTGGATTTGCCTTATTTTCTATTTACTTGTAAGTTGCTTCAGCATCTGCAGTCTAAGTATGAAAACACAAAGAGAGGGTATTATCATTCCACTATGACTATCCCACCAATGATATAAAGATGTTATAACATGATTTACACTCTTGCTGGGGCCTTCTCCATAATGCTGCTTTGGGCAATATCTCAGTTTGACTGTCCCAAGAAAACTGTCCAAATATTTATACAGGTAATTTACACTGTTTTCTACAAATTTCAACATGATTTGAAAATGACAATCACTAAAAACGATCTTCATGTTAAAACATTGTAAATTGAGCCTAATGTTGGAATTTAACAAACTAGTTGGGGGATTGAACCCTCTATGTTCATATGCTTTTTATTATAATAGAGCAAACACTCTAGAGTTTTGGGAAGTGGATAATCAAAGCTAAAGATTTTACTGGGAAAGTCAAGATCTGCATATATTACAGCTGCCTGTAAATCTGATTCCACTAATTATTTTTACATGCATTTTTTCATTGAGAGACCATTTAGACTTTGTGCAGCCAAACACATTTAAACAAGAGTTAATGCAACATGTATTAATGTGTCTGGCCAACAGCAGTGCACTGCAGTGCCATTAATTGTGAACAACAAGTTAATGCACTGTACAGTAAAGGCCAGTACACCACGCACATTAACAATAATAATCATTGCATTGTAAAAAAAATAGTTATGCACTTAAAAAATATCTGAACAAGGAGATCTTTTGAAGTGGATTTCTGGAGTTGGTTTCATTCTTCAGATAAACTAACCTGGCCCCAAATCATCTGAAAGCGTACACACGATTGGAATTTCAGAAAATGTGACTGTGTGTAGGCTTCATTGGAATTTTGCTGGCCGAATTCTCGCCAGCAAAAATTTGAGAGCATGTTCTCAATTTTTCTGACGGAAAAACTTTCTATTGTAAATTCCGATCGTCTGTAGCAAAAAATTCCTACGCATGCTCGGAAGCATTGAACTTGGTTTTTTCTTGGCTCGTCGGTCGGAATTTGGTGTGCAACACAGCTTGAGGGGAATTCCATCAGGAAAACCATCAGAGCTTTGTTCAACGAGAATTCCGATCGTGTGTACGCAGCATTAGCCTATTATCAAGCCTTCTAATCTACAGTAGTAATAATTAGAATATTACCCTAGTAATATTACATAGTTAGTAAGGTTGAATAAAGACACCAATTCATCCAGTTCAACCTGAGTGAGTGTGGGTGCGTGTCCACAATTGTCCCTAACCCTGCACATTGCATCTCATCAAGATGCTCCGTCAATTTACACAGCGCACCACACACACATTGGGCCCCACACCCAAGGAGCCCACAATCCAATTCACATTCATATACTAGGGCCAATTTTGGACAGGAGCCAATTAACCTACCAGCATGTCTTTGGAGTGTGGGAGGAAACTGGAGCACCCAGAGGAAACCCACGCAGTCACAGGGAGAACATGCAAACTCCAGGCAGGTAGTGTCGTGTTTGGGATTTGAACCAGCGACCCTTTTTACTGCTAGGTGAGAGTGCTACCCACTACACCACTGTGCTGCCCCTCAGATCAAACCATTCCCATCTATATGAAGAAAATTTACATATCAGAAGACATATTGCACAACCACATTGATCAAAATCAAACTAAAATATATTCATAATTACAATATTATGTTGCCCCACAAACAGAGTTGGGTTGCTGTGTAAAATCTACATAAAAACAAAGTGATTTACAAAGCTCAGAACCCCATATTTTATTCACACTAGAAAAATAGAAAACATATCAAATGTTTAAATTGAGAAAATGTACTATTTTAAACAATAAATAAGGTAATTTTGAAACTGATGGCATCAACATGTCTCACAAAAGTTGGGACAGGGCCATTTTCACTATGGCGTAGCATCCACTCTACTGTTACCAACACTGCAAACGTCTGGGAACTGCAGACCAGTTGCTGGAGTTTTGGGAGAGGAATATTTTCCCATTCATGCCTAATATAGGATTCTAACTAGTCCTGGGTCTAGTTTGTAGTATTTTTTGTTTCAAGATGCGCCAAATATTTTCACTTGGTGGAAGGTTTGGACTGCAGGCATGCTAGTTAAGCACCTGAACTCTTCTGCTACGAAGCCATACTGTTGCCATAGATGTGGTATGCGGTTTAGCATTGTTCTGCTGAAATATGCAAGGCCTTCCCTGAAAAAGACATCATAGGGATGGGAGCATATGCTGCTCTAAAACCTGGATACATCTTTCAGCATTGATTATGCTTTTCCAGATGTGCAAGCCGCCAATTTTATACGCACTAACATGCCCCCACACCATCAGAGATGAAGGTTTTTGAACGCTAAAAACAAGCTGGAAGGTCTCTCTTGTCTTATGTCCAGAGGACACGGCACCCGTGGTTGCCAAAAAAAATGTAAAATTTAATTTGTCTGACCACAGATCAGTTTTCAACTTTGCAACAGACAATTTAAATTGACCCTTGGCCCAAAGAAGAGAGCGGCGTTTCTGGATCATGTTCAGACACAGATTCTTTGCATGATAAAACTTTACCTTGCATTTGGATGACACTGCATACTGTGTTTACAGACAGTGATTTTTTGGAAGTTTTCCTGAACTCATGCAGTGCAGTTTTAACATAGTGCCATTTGAGGGCCCTAAGATTATGGGCATCTAGTATTGCATTTTGGCCTTGTCCCTTGCACACAGAGATTTCTTTAGATTCTCAGAATTTTTTGATGATATTATGTACTGTAGATGATGATATATTTAAAGTCTTTGCAATGTTACATTGAGGAACATTATTCTTATATTGTTTGACAATTTTGAGATGAAACTTTTTACAGATTGATGATCCTCTGCCCATCTTTTATTCTGAGACACTGACTGTCTAAGGTGCTCTTTTTTTACCCAATCATCTTACTGACCTGTTGCCAATTAACCTAATCATTTGATTTTCCTCTAGCTCTTCCTTGTTAGTACTACTTACTTTGCCAGCTTTTTTATTGCCTCTCCTCAACTTTTTTGAGATGTGTTGCAGCCATCAGCATCAAAATTGCCTTTTTTTTTCTTAAAATTGTAAATTTTCTCAGTTTAAACATTTGATATGTTTTCTATTGTGTATAAAATATGATTTTATGTTATTTGCAAATCATTACATCCTGTTTTATGTAGATTTTACACAGCATCCCAACTTTTTTGGAATTGGGGTTGTATGACATGGGTACAGAATCTCTTGCTTCATAGTGGCCAAGCTCATACGGAGAGGCCCAATGTGTTACAAACACTTGCCTTCTTCAGGAGTATACTGTATATAGAATATTATTCGATATAAAGACCACAGATGACATTGGCCATGCAGAATAAAAGATGTGAACGGATGCCTTCCAAATGACCCACATTGGAACACACAAAATCCCTGAACCCTGGATGATAGTCACAAGGGTTGCTGATAATGCCACTGGTCGGATTCAAAATATATGTCTCCGGTCCATCGGTGTTCTAGAGGTCATATAAAATGCATTGGTGTGTTCAAATGTGGATCATGTGAAGGCATCCGTTCACATGTTTTAATCTACATGGCCAATGTCATCTGTAGTACTTATATCATATAATATACCATATATACCCCTGAAGAAGAAAAGTGTTTGAAATGCATTGGGTCTATCCATATAGGCTTGGCTACTTTAAAGCAAGAGATTCTGTACCTATGTAGGTATATTGTATCACAAATTGATGATGTTGGACTACAACAATGCTGTTCAATTGACCATATTACATGATTTTATGATTTGTGTTTAATAAGGTAACTTGTGATTTTATGTGGTTATAATAATATATCTGTCAATTAGTGCCTATAAAAGTCCCAGTTACATATAAATTGTCAAATACATTTTTATTTCTGACTGTGTTGCTGTGGGGGAGATCTCTTCGCTTCCCATCTGGTAAACCCATGTGAATAGGACAGGAAATGAGAATAAATCTTCCTAGATAGGAATACAAATCTAACAGCAGATCTAGCCCCTTCCCACTCAATTCAAACAAAAGATAAATTGTTTTAGATGAACATACTCTTTAAGTTTTTTTTTACAGTTTATTGATGCATGGAGTTTACTGTATGATTTCTAGAACTATCTTCATGGATGAAAGCTCACAGGCTCATGCATGGGAAATGTTATAGTATGTTTCCTAAGCAGTTTGCTTTTGCATGGTTCCATCTCTCAACGAACCCAGAATCTGGTCCCTTAATAAAGATTCCAAACTGCTGCAAAAATTTCAGCCCACTAAAAATCTGCTCAATTCAGCAATATTATCTGAGATAACCTTCATCTGCCATTTGATTCCTTCTGCTAAAATGGAAACACCTTCCAGTTTAGAGTAAGTGTGTGAAAAATAATTTTTCAGAACTGCAACAATTATATCAAATAAAAAGTCACTTGAATTTAGAAAACAAGAGAGTGAATCATTTTAAAAAGTCTTAAAGAGAAAGTAAACTCTCCCTCTCCAATGTTGCTTTTTATATAAGCCAGTAGCTAAAGGTATTCTAATACATTCTGCATCATATTTTAGCCCCAATTGCATATTCCTTACTTTATTCTAGCTCTTTAAAAGTTTGTGCTTCCAGTGATAAGACAGGGACATCTTAACTGCTGTCTTCCTTAGTGTAATATACTTCCGCCCTTTCAGCTGCAATCTTGCACATGGACATGGGGTGTATGAGGAGAGTATGAATGAGACTGTAGTCTCGCGATATCTCGGCGCAGTGATGAGGGGAGCTGATATGACAGACACAGTGTTCTAACGGCACAATTCTTAATGGAAGAAGCGTGCCATGAATTGGGTGGAGAGATGCGCATGCGCGGCTGACATCACTACAAAGAATAATACAGATTATGTGCCAACGGAGCAAGCAAGGTGACATTTACATTAAGCGACAAGCAGTGCTTTTAATGATGATTTAGATGTGCAAAATTTATGGGGGAGGGTTTAAAACCACTTTAAGTCATAGACAGCACCGTATGCTTCTGAACAGCTCCAGTTACCTCATTAGCTTCTAGAAGGAAAATTACCACTTCAACAAAATAGTCCCCCATGATAATGTTTTAAAAAAAAAAAAAAAAACATTCTATGTATCCCAGAGGATCCATCCTGCTGATAACTTTACAGTTGCTATTATGTACAGTACATTATAACACTGGCTGAGGATAACTTTATCTGCTCACCAAAATGCCATCCTCATTAATATTTTTTAGAAATGAAACTGTGGAGTTGATTTACTAAAGGCAGACTGTACACTTTGCAGTTGAAGTGCAGTTGCGCTCTACAAGTGTAGTTGCTCCAGAGCTTAGTAAATGAGATAAAGCTTCATTTTGCAAAGAGGACCCAATAACGAGCAAGGAAATAAAAAAAAAAAAAACAGCATTTATGCTTGCACATGATTGGATGATGGAAGTCAGCAGAGCTTCTGTTCATTTACTAAGCTCTGGAACAAGTGCTCTTGCAGAGTGCAACTACACTTTGCAAAGTGCACAGTCTATTTGCCTTTAGTAAATCAACCCCTGTAGCTATGCAGGCAGAAACATTTGTATAACTGATATAACATGGAGGTAACAAACAAACAAACACATGATAAGATAGATACAACAAAAGCCATCCACTGATCAAAATGTACCGTCAAAAGATAAAATGTGGAGGTTCCAATGTCTTTTTTGCTATGCTACACAACATATAAAGTCACCTTTACTGCAGGTTCCTGTATCTGCTCTAGCTTGAAACAAAAACCAGGCCATTCCTCAATAGTCCTGTTTCACCACATAGCTACTACTGAGCTTGGACCTCAAATGGCTCACATCATTACAGAATGGTGTTATTTAAAAAACCTAATCAGTACATCTGTGTAATATTTGTACACGCACATTTCCTTGTTTTATTACTCATTAAAGCCCAACTCTGGGCTACTCTTATTCCCTTTACATGTTCCCCTGAGACGACCGAATAAAAGAAGCTCTGATTGCAGGACTCATCCTTGTCCAGTGTGACTCATCCCCGAAGACTTGAGGAAAGATTGGGAGTGCACGTCATCATGACTGCCATTCCCTAAGCACAGTGCCCTGCACTTAGTGTATTGGCACAGATAGCAATGCTGTGTCATCACATCATTTTGAATTGCCCATCGCCAGTAAAAGACTGAAGAGGAGCCAGAACCTCTGGGGGAATCTAGGATGGAAAAGGACCTGGAGGTCCTAGTAGATGACAGGCTCAGCAATGGCATGCAAAGCCAAGCTGCTACTAACAAAGCAAACAGAATATTGGCATGCATTAAAAAGGGGATCAACTCCAGGGATAAAGCGATAATTCTCCCACTCTACAAGACTTTGGTCTGGCCCCACTTGGAGTATGCTGTCCAGTTCTGGGCACCAGTCCTCAGGAAGGATGTACTGGAAATGGAGCGAGGACAAAGAAGGGCAACAAAGCTAATAAAGGGTCTGTAGGATATTAGTTATTAAGAAAGGTTGCGAGCACTGAACTTATTCTCTCTGGAGAAGAGACGCTTGAGAGGGGATATGATTTCAATTTACAAATACCATACTGGGGGCCGAACAATAGGGATGAAACTTTTTTGCGGAAAGGAGTTTAACAAGACACGTGGCCACTAATTAAAATAAGGACAAAACACCAGTGCTGGTGAGGAGGGAGGGAATGGACGTGCTGACGTAACGATCAGCATGGAGGGAGGGATCTGAGCCCGTCAGCTGATGAGGACAGGAGCGAGGCTGATGAGAACGCCGGCTCCCCGCTGAACCCGACCGCACAAGACCGCCGGGACGGCGTGCCTTACGCCCGGAGCAACAAACCAAAAACGCACCCTCCGTGGGGGCTTCGTCTCCGGGTAGCGGCGGGTCGATGCCCGCGGTCATCGTTTTGGCGGCTCTCCCGTCCCCCTTACCCACCACGCCGTCAGTCCGCCTGCCTCCACACACTCTCCATACTCCCTCCAGCCTCAGCACCCCACACGCTGTACAAGACAACGACTGACAGCGGTATCCACGTAGGTCTGTGAGTATTCTCCCAAACATGATTTCAGCATTGAGAAGACTGAAGAGAAGGTAAGACAAACCCGGCTCACTAATGGTGTAGAGATATTCTGAAATGCTCCTAGAAGATCATATACTGCCTGCTGAACATTCTGAAGGGGGATACAAAAAAAAAATAAAAAATTTGTAAACTCAGGAAGATAACTTAGGCATAAGAAGCTTGTCGGACTAGTTGTTGCTGTAAGATTTGCACCCAGGGCACACACAGTGTAAGAGCACACAACTAGGGTATGTCCCCCCTAGGTGAGGGGGAAGGTGGATTTCATTCCAAAAAATTTTGGAAGTCAGACAATTATTTCAATATAAATAAAATCAGCATCAGTGACATATAGAACGGTTGTGCTCTGGATGGTTGTGAGGGCCTGTGAGCCCTAGGGTACATATAGTATATACTACCTTGGGGACAATACACTAATGCTCCGTCAGTAATTCCAGAGCGCTACGGGCCCCCTTTCTTGGAAAACGGTCTGGTCTACAGGGCAAGAACTAAACCCAGGGAATTTAAGGGTTAAAAAAAAAAAAAAAAACATTTTTGTCACCACACCAACATCGGAGTATTGTGACCCTCGGAGAGAAGCCTAATCTGGGGGGGCGCACATAAGAACTCCACCAAACGCTATCAATAGACAGAGTCACACACTGACCACTTTCCATCAGGGGATACTCGAAAAACGGGGCAGAGGTGGAAACCATCACACCCCTGGGGGCTCTAACACAGGGGCACAGCTCTGACGTAGGCCAGACCATCTAAAGACGGACTTTACTAGCTGGGGCCCTCTCCACTTTGGCGCTATTCCCAAAACCAGGAAGACAGAAATTACAGGACCCCTCTTAAATTGCATAGCACTGCGGAGGAGGGGGAACTATCGGAATAGGGGGGACTCTCAACACAGGGAAGAAGAGACGTAAAAACCCCAGGACCCTCCATCTGGAGATACTCCCGTACCCAGTAGGCATCTCAGGTAGTCTTGTCTCTTAGGTTGCTAATATCGGGGATAGGATCCTAAACTCTGGGGTAAGAAGAAGGTGGGGAGAAACCCCTAGATACCCCCCCATCCCACCCAGAGGTGAGGCTACCCAAGGAAGGCGCCCAGGGTGAAACTCCCAGCAGTGTGGAACAGGATATATACAGGGAAGTCGGGGGATTCTCTACTCCACTCAAATTGAAATAAATCAAAATTAAAAAAAAAAAAAAAAAAAACTCCCGAGAAAGGGGGAGCCCAAGGGGAAGTGACTATTGATTGTGGCGTCTCCAAACTGGGGAAAAGAATAAGAGGAACCAAAAGAAACATCATGAGTAAAGAATCAAATAAAGCCTCCAAGAAAGGAGCCCCAAAAACACAGAAAAACGACTCAAGTACCATTAAACACTACCTTAGGCAGGGCGGGAGCCCAACCACGCCAGTGCTAGATCTCTCCCCAAAAATCACCAAGGCGAAGGAGAAACCCCACAAACCTGACACAACGCATGATCAATCAAGGGCTGACCATACAATGGAGAGTGAGGGGGATGCTAGTAGGATGGATGAGCACCCAATAGGATCCTAACCCATTTCTAAGAAGGAAATGGAGGAGATGATGGTGAGGCTGGAATCTGTGATCAAAGGCGAAGTCAATAAACTGAGGGAGGATATGAGCCACCTGTTAACCAGGGTTGAGGGGATAGAAAAGAGGGCCGACAACCTGGAGCAAGAAATCTCAGATTTAAAAACGCAACTAAAGAAGACCCAACTGTATCAAAGGGACATGCTGTACAAAATCGAAGACCAGGAAAACAGAGACAGGAGGCAAAACCTACGAATCCGAGCCATCCCCGAGCACAGAGGGGAAGACCTAGAAAAAACCGTCAGAACGATCCTAGCCCCCTTTTCAGGAGCTGGGGAAGATCAGTTTCCCAGGATTGAGAGAATACATCGGCTAGGCAGAGCCGACTTCTCTGAATCAAATAGAACCCGAGATGTAATAGTCCGATTCAGCCACTTTAAGGATAAGGAGGAAATTTGGCGTAAAATCCGAGGGAAGACACCCCTAGAGTTCGAAGGGACCGAAGTCCAGATTTACGCAGACTTGTCAGCACGGACACTCGAGAGAAGACGACAACAGAGACCCCTACTAGAGATCCTACGAAATAATAGTATTAAATATACGTGGGGTTTCCCTGCAAGCCTGATGGGCTCAAAAGAGGGTAGATGGGCTAGGCTGAGATTCCCAGAGGAGTTGCCTGAGTTCTGCGGGAAATTAGATATCCAGATACCTGACCTGTCGGGGTGGGTGGAGGTGGGCTAGAAAAGAGAGGAGAAGTAATAAAAAAAAAAAAAAAGTGGTGTGTGGAGGCCTGGGGGATGGGGGGGGGGTGGCTGGTAGAGGGGGGCCCCCTGAAGGGGATGCCTGGCCCTCATAAGCCCACTCACCTGCCAGGTAACAACGGGGCGAGTGGAGGGTGGGCACTCAGGGGCGGGCTCGGAATCCTGCCTTTCCAGAGATCTGGAGTTCGGGGGAGGCCAAGTGATTGGATGGCACCCCTTGACTCAGAGACCCAGGATTGGGTAGGAGGGGGTAGAGAGGGGAGGGTTAGAGAGGGGGGGGAGGGGAGGGTGGGGGGGGGGGGGGGGGGGGGAGGGGGGGGGAGGAGTGAGGACACTGGGAAGGGGGGAAGGCACAAGGGAGGGAGACCCAGCCGCTGGGGGTCGCACTGGGGAAGCATAGGTCAAAATAACACAATTAGATGACAGAAATTAGGTGTCTCACATATAATGTGAGAGGGCTGAATGCTCCTAGTAAACGGTACAGAGTGTTGGAGGAGGTGGAGAGGTACGGGGCTGGCCTGGTCTTTCTACAGGAGACTCACCTATCTCTGACATCGAATATTAAACTCCATTCTAAAGCCTTCCCTACTTGGTACTACAGCGACACAATCTCAAGCAGAACCAGAGGGGTGGCCATAGGGATGGCAAAAGATCTGCAGTTTAGCCTAGAAGATAGAAAAGTGGACCCGGAGGGAAGGTTCCTATTTTTGAGGGGGACCCTCCTCGGGACCACATATACTCTTGCAAATATCTACGCACCTAATGTTAGATCGCCTGACTATATGACTAAGATTCTCTCCAGGCTAAGGTCCTTCAGAAGAGGATATTTGTTACTGATGGGGGACCTAAACCTTACCCTTGACCCGGACCTGGATAGTTCGTCTTGTGCACAGGGGACAGGAAATGTTCAATTGAAGGTCTTAAAGAAAAAGATGAGCGCGGAACAATTAGTTGACGTGTGGAGAATGCATCATCCACTCATCAAAGATTACACATTTTTCTCCCCTGTGCACAAGACGTACTCTAGACTGGATTATATCTGGGTGGACCACGGATTATTAGACAGAATAACGGACACTAGGATCGAGATAGTATCTTTGTCAGACCATGCTCCGGTGAGCATGAGCCTGAACATCCCAGAATTTAAACAGCCTAGCTGTGGTTGGAAACTAAACAACGAGTTGCTGAAAGACGAGGAAATTAGAGAAAGCGTTAGAAAAGAACTGGAGTGGTTTTTTCAGACAAATGATACTGGAGCTGTGAAGGAGTCAAGCCTTTGGGACGCACACAAGGCTTTCATTAGGGGGGTGTTCATCTCCAAGGCCACTTGGGAAAAAAAAGAAAGATTAAGACGAGTTCAGGAGCTAACGAACGATATCAAAAACCTGGAGCACAAACATAAGGAGGACCCTTCACAGAACCAGGCAATATTACAAGAAATAATCCTCAAGAGGGAAGAGTTAAGAGAACTCGCGGAGCAGGGGGTAAAACAAGTATTTAATAGAATTGCTAAAGAGCGTTACATCTATGGTAATAAGTCAGGGAAACACTTAGCGAGGCTGTTGCAAAAAAATAAAGTCAAAAATTTCATAGAAAAAATAGTCAACAAAAAGGGAGAGGTGAGGTACATCTCAAAAGACATAGCTTCGACGTTTAGGGATTTTTATGAGGAATTATATTCAGTCGGTCAAAAGAGTGGAGATAAAGTAGGGGGGGGAGGGACAAAGCTAATACATTTTTGAGAAAAGCAAAATTACAGTCCTTGGGATCAGAGGAGAAGGAAAGGTTAGAAAGACCCTTCTCGGAGGAGGAAGTACGGGAAGCCCTCAATAACTCACCGTTAGGCAAGAGCCCGGGGCCGGACGGGTTCACGGCCTTGTACTATAGAACCTATAGGGAGATTCTGACACCTATACTTCTTAGATACATGAATGGACTGGGCTCGGAGTATGGTATGAGCGAGGCCTCATTGTCGGCAACGATAGCGGTCCTACGAAAGGAGGGGAAGGACGGCTCGACGTGTGCGGGATACAGACCAATATCTCTACTTAATTTCGAAACGAAGCTTTACGCTAAGATTCTGGCCGAACGCATAAAGAAATGCTTGGGCAAGCTGATACACCCAGACCAAGTGGGATTTACGACGGGTCGAGAAGGTAGGGATAACAGCGTGCGAACCCTGTTGGCGATCCAGAAGATGAGAGATTCACGAACCCCCAGTCTACTACTGTCTATTGCGCGGAAAAAGCATTCGACTGGGTAGACTGGGGGTTCCTGTTCAAGACTCTGGACATCATGGGATTTGGACCGAAAATGATTCAGAAAGTAAGGGTCCTCTATAGCCACCCAAAGGCCAACATTAAGGTGAACGGCGTCCTATCCTCCCCCTTCGAAATGTACAATGGGACTAGGCAGGGCTGCCCCCTCTCCCCCCTCCTCTTCATCCTCTCCTTGGAACCACTACTGGCTACAATAAGGGGAAACATGGACATAGAGGGATGTGAGGCGAGGGGAGAGGAACACAAGCTGGCGGCATTCGCCGACGATGTCCTTTTCTACGTAAGCTCATTGCATAAATCACTCCCTAATATTCTGAAGAACATTGCGGCGTACGGTGAGGTCTCAAATTTTAAGATCAACCTGGCGAAATCCTCCATTTTGAATATTAATATGAACAGAGCGGAAAAACAAGATCTGATGGAGTACAACTTCATGTGGAAGAAACAAATTAAATACCTTGGTATAGAGCTGATGAACACTATGGGGAAAATGTTTAAGGCTAACTATTTACCTTTATTAGACGAAGTAAGAAAAAAATGCCAGGAGTTCAAAACCAGACCATGGTTAGGCCGCATTAATGCGGTCAAAATGATGATACTCCCGCTGATCACTTACAAACTGCAGATGATCCCAATATCCCTACCAGAACAGTTTTTGAGGAAATTAAAAACCATTATTATGAATTATATTTGGCAACAGAAGTCACGCAGAATTTCAATTCAAACCTTAAAATTAGAAAAAAGCAAGGGGGGCTTGGCAGTACCCGACATCGTCAATTATTACTACGCAACAGCCTTACTAAGAATTCCAGAATGGGGAGGGCACACAGCGAAAAGAGATGGGTAAGTCTAGAGGAAGCACTGAGTGAAACACAGTTGGGGAAAATCATTTGGAACCCACCTAAGTTTAGAAAATTGGGAGAAAAAACACATGAGATCACAAAGAACACTTTAAAAATTTGGGATAAAATGCACAAAAACTTTAAAATAAAATTAAATTCACCATTAATTGCACTAAAAGAAAATTACTTGTTCCCCCCAGGGAGGAAGGAAATGGGAGGGGAATGGATTAGAGATGATAATGCACGGTTAGGAGATCTAATTAGTAAAGGAAAAATATTGACCATTCAGGAGTTACAAAAGAAGAATGACTTGTTTACGGTGGATGAATGGCGGTACCTCCAGTTACGTCACTTAGTGGGTTCAATGCCCCCCCCTATGAGGGGACGGGGAGAACTCACGGTGATAGAACGTGTCTTTACGGCGGAGAATACTAAGAAAATGATCACAAAAATCTATAAGTTCCTGCTGTCAGGGGACGGACAGGAGGTACCGCCCTTCGTCAAAAAATGGGGAAGGGAACTGGGCACACTTCACACGGGGGCTATTAAGAAAATTTTTCAACTCACACATAGTTCGGCTGTTGATGTTAAAACTGCAGAGATCAACTATAAGTGCCTCTCGGGCTGGTACTTGACCCCGGACAAGCTAAATAAATTTCAGTCAGGGGTGCCTGCTAACTGTTGGCGAGGCTGCCAGGAGAGGGGAACTATGGGCCACCTCTGGTGGGACTGCCCAAAAATTAAAAAATTTTGGAAGTCTATCCTAAAATTCATTGAGGAGATCTCGAAGGTCGTGGTAAAAGAGGACCCCTGGGAAGTGCTGCTTCATGATACACCAGTAGGGTCCAGGCAATACAGGAGATCATTGGTTCCGCATTTGTTAAATGCGGCAAAGCGAGTGATACCCAGAAGATGGAGGGACCCCGAGAGCCCACCTCTTTGGGAATGGGTAGATGCGGTAGAGGGGATTTATACCATGGAGTGCCTTGCCAATAGTGTGATCGAGGAAGGTGAGGATATGAAAGCCAAATGGGAGGGATGGAGAAGGTTCAAGAGGTCCTGGAGCTATGTCGAAGCCTTAAGAAATAAGTGAGAGAGAGATGTGTGACTATAAACAAACACTGAATAATGACAGGAGCGACCCCAGCGGCGGGGGGGAGGGAGGGAGGGGGGGAAGGGGGGGATGGGGAGGTAAGGGATGTGGATAAGATTTAAGAGCCATACTAGAAACAGAGAGAGCTGGAGAGGTCCCAATCATTAAGCCCTCACAATTAGTTTCACAAAAGGAGTAATCTGTTTGAGAAATTCGTGAGTGTTAAATTAATAAAAAAAAAAAAAAAAGAGAAATATTTCCACAATGATGTAAAGACACAATTAGGGACAAAAGCTGAGGGCGTCTCTGATTTGGTCCCAATAAGATCTTGCTGAGGTGGAAAAAAAAAATAAAAAATAAGGACAAAAGAGGTTTAACCTTAAACTACGTAGAGGGTTCTTTACTGTAAGAGCAGCAAGGATGTGGAATTCCCTTCCACAGGCGGTGGTCTCAGCGGGGGTCATCCATAGTTTCAAAAAACTATTAGATAAGCACCTGAACAACCGCAACATACAGGGATATACAATGTAATACTGACATAGGTTGGACTTGATGGACTTGTGTCTTTTTTTCAACCTCACCTACTATGTAACTATGTAACTTCACATCACTGCCAGAAACATATACAAAAATGTAAAAAAAACAGAAGATACCCCTGAGGGCCTTAGGGGAGGGGGGCACTGGGAGTGGGGGGGGGAGCAGATCCCAGAGCTGGACTTTAAGAATATTTTAAGTATTGAAGAATAACAGTTAGAAATGGAGTCAGATCCTAAGTCCCTTTAGTAGGCTACACTACCACTGCTGCACTGAAATCACAAGCAGTGTTGTTAGTCTTGCCGGAGCTCTCCCCTGCTTGGACCATTTCAGCACATCCTCTACCCTCATTTCCATAAGTGTCAATACTCGCACCACTCCATTAGTTGTTGGCTGCTTCTCCCCCTACCTTTCTATCACATGGGATTTCAATGTATCAGTGGCAGCATTGTCAGCTCACTACAAGAAGGTAGGCGTTTACTGCATTTCTTCTTGGATCAAAAGGTATCTTTCAGTACTTGCATCATTTTTTGATATATACCATGGGGAAATGTGAGTGTATTAAAAGATGTACTGTTAGCTTTTACCCACACATTATTATTAAACAGGATTTTTAAAGCACCAACAGTTTACGCAGCACTTTACAACTTGAGGGTAGACAGTACTAACTACAATACACTTTAATACAGGTTAAGAAGGTTAAGAGATACAAGAGGTAATAACTGTGAGGGATGTGCTGATGGAGAAAATAAATGTACAGTTGTTAGGTGGGGGACAGATAGGCTTTTCTGAAGAGGTGAGTTTTCAGGAATTGACTGAAGGTGTACAGTAGTAGGATAAAGTTGGACAGATTGGAGTAGAGTATTCCAGAGGATGGGTGAGGCTCTGGAGAAGTCCTGAAGGCGAGCATGGGATGAGGTGACAAGGGAGTTAGAGAGCAGGTGGTCTTGGGAGGAGCAAAGCAAACAATTAGGTTGGTATTTTGAGACTAGGTTAGTGATGTAGCTGGGGGCCAGGTTGTGGATGGCTTTGTAAGTTATTGTTAGCATGTTGAATTTAATTTGTTGGTTGAGTGGCAGCCGATGGAGGGATTGGCAGAGGGGTATAGCAGAAACTGAGTGGTTTGTAAGGTGGATAAGCCTGTCAGCAGTGTTCATGGTGGACTGAAGGCAGGGTAGCCTATTTAGAGGTAAGCCAGTGAGGAGGGAGTTGCAGTAGTCGAGGCCGAGAGATGACCAGGGAGTGGATTAGAAGCTTTGTGGTGACATTGGTTAGGAAGGGGCGTATCTTGGAGATGTTGCGGAGGTTAAGGTGGCAAATTTTGGAACACACATTTAAAGTGCCTTAAAGCTGAATTATAGGATTGATACCTTCTATCACCTCTACCTCCCAAACCCTATTGACAAAAGCACTGTAAAAAATACAGTTAAAATACCTTCTTTGGTCCAACAAAAAATGTTTTACTTCACCTGACATTACTTAGGCCTATGCAACTTCAGTGGCCAGGAGGAGGGATTTCACTGTTGCTGTAGGCTCCATTATGGAGAGGGTCACACTTTTCCCAAAAAGTGTCACTTTAATGCCACGTACACACGAGCGGATTTTCCGTCAGAAAAATCTTGGATGGTTTTTCCGACGGAATTCGGCTCAAGCTTGGCTTGCATACACACGATCACACAAAAGTTTGCTGAACTTTCGACCATCAAGAACGTGGTGACGAGACGAGAAAATTAAGTTCAATGCTTTCTGAGAATGCGTCGAATTGTTTCCGAGCATGCCTAGGAATTTTGCGCGTCGGAATTTGTACAGACGATTGGAATTTCCGATTTCAACTTTTTCCGACTGAAAAATTAAGAACATGCTCTCAATCTTTTGCTGGCCAAAATTCTGCCAGCAAAAGTCCGATGGAGCATACACACGATCGCATTTTCCAACCAAAAGCTCTCATCGGATTTTTGCTGGCGGAATTTCCGATCGTGTTTACGGGGCATAAGACTAAAAACAGAAAATAAATTAATACTATAGTGAATATTTTGGCTATGAATTTGGACAGTGCAAACAAATTCTTAAATAATTACAAGACATTACCGCTGTGACTATACATGGACTATGAGAAACATTGCAATAGAAATACCTAGTCATGCAAATAGATTATTACTAGATGGCACAATATATTTGTATCTGTTCTTAATTTTTTCTAATAAAAAAATAATTTATAATAAAAAAAAAAATTGACTTGCAAAATGCTTTTTTCAAAAGATTTTACAAGCAAAGAGATAGAATGGGTGCATCCAAAAGGGTTACAAATGTTATTTAGTGCAAAAAAAAGTAATTATGCAAAGTCATAATAAGGCCGCGTACACACGAAGGGACAATCCCACGGGATTATCCTCTGGACTGAAGTCCAGCGGATAATCCCCTAGTGTGTGGGCGCCGGCGGACTTTTTGGCGCCAAAGTCCGGCGGACCAAAGTTTTAAGTTTGGTTTTAAAATTATCCTCTGGACTTGGCAGTCCGGCGGACAATCCCGCCGTTAGTAGGCAAGTCCGCGGGACTTTTGAAAATGAACGGACTTGCCGCTCATCGGCAAGTCCGTTCATTTAGCACGTGACTTCAGGTTACGTAGCTAGCGTAGGCAGTAAATGCCGCCGCGCTAGCTCCGTAAGCTGGCATGGATTTAAAGGGACTCCCCACGCCGAAAAACGTGCGCCCCCCCCTCCTGAGCCGTACCAGGCCACGTGCCCTCAACATGGGGGGTGCCCTGGGGAAAGGGGGGCCGTGCGGCCCCCCCACCCCAAAGCACCTTGTCCCCATGTTGATGAGGACAAGGGCCTCTTCCCGACAACCCTGGCCATTGGTTGTCGGGGTCTGCGGGCGGGGGCTTATCGGAATCTGGGAGCCCCCTTTTATAAGGGGGCTCCCAGATCCCGGCCCCCACCCTATGTGAATGAGTATGGGGTACGATGTACCCCTACCCATTCACCTAAAGTGTAAAATGTAAAGTAAAGAAACCACACTTTTGAAAAAATATTTTATTGCACTGCTCCGGGGGTCTTCTTCCGTCTTGGGGGTCTTCTCGCCGGACTCCTCCGCTCTCTTCTGCTCTTTTACCTAGCTCTTTCACGAGCGGAGGAGGCTGGCTACCTTCTTCGTCGCCGCCGTCGTCTGGGGTCTCGATCCGCCTTCGGGGGTCTTCCGGGGGTCTCTTCTGTTCTTGCGGCGGTCGTCGTCTTCTGCGCCGCCTGCGCCTTCTTCTTCTTCTTGTCCTTCTTCTTGTTCTTCTTCTTCTTCCGATGTTGACCCGATGCTCTCTCTGCCCGGAATGCCAGAGCCGCGCTGCGCTGGGACTTATATAGGGACATGGGGACAGGGTCACATGCTCATGTCACATGGTGACCCCGCCCCCTTGTGATGTCACAGTCCCAGCATCCTCCGGGACTGTGACATTACAGGGGGGCGGGGTCACCATGTGACATGAGCATGTGACCCTGTCCCTATATAAGTCCCAGCGCAGCGCGGCTCTGGCATTCCGGGCAGAGAGAGCATCGGGTCAACATCGGAAGAAGAAGAAGAACAAGAAGAAGGACAAGAAGAAGAAGAAGGCGCCGGCGGCGCAGAAGACGACGACCGCCGCAAGAACAGAAGAGACCCCCGGAAGACCCCCGAAGGCGGATCGAGACCCCAGACAACGGCGGCGACGAAGAAGGTAGCAGGCCTCCTCCGCTCGTGAAAGAGCTAGGTAAAAGAGCAGAAGAGAGCGGAGGAGTCCGGCGAGAAGACCCCCAAGACTGAAGAAGACCCCCGGAGCAGTGCAATAAAATATTTTTTCAAAAGTGTGGTTTCTTTACTTTACATTTTACACTTTAGGTGAATGGGTAGGGGTACATCGTACCCCATACTCATTCACATAGGGTGGGGGGCCGGGATCTGGGAGCCCCCTTATAAAAGGGGGCTCCCAGATTCCGATAAGCCCCCGCCCGCAGACCCCGACAACCAACGGCCAGGGTTGTCGGGAAGAGGCCCTTGTCCTCATCAACATGGGGACAAGGTGCTTTGGGGTGGGGGGGCCGCACGGCCCCCCTTTCCCCAGGGCACCCCCCATGTTGAGGGCACGCGGCCTGGTACGGCTCAGGAGGGGGGGGCGCTCGTTTGTCCCCACCCCTTTCCTGGCCGGCCAGGCTGCGTGCTCGGATAAGGGTCTGACATGGATTTGGGGGGGACCCCCACGCTGTTTTTTCGGCGTGGGGATTCCCTTTAAATCCATGCCAGGTGACGGAGCTAGCGCGCAGGCATTTACTGCCTACGCTAGCTACGTACCTGAAGTTACGTTCGAAATGAACGGACTGCTCCGTGTGTGGGCAAGTCCGTTCATTTTCAAAAGTCCCGCGGACTTTGTCCAGCGGATTGTCCGCCGGAGAAGTCCGGGCGTGTGTGGGCAAGTCACACGCTCGGAAGTCCGGCCGTGTGTGGGGAAGTCCCGCCGGACTAGGTCCAGCGGACAATCCGCCGGACTAGGTCCGGCGGACAAAGTCCGCACGTGTGTACACCGCATTACAATTACTGTAACTGTTCTGCAAGCAGAGGGTTAATTGTGTTACCTACTACCTTTCAGTTATTGTATAGCTCAATGAAATGTAAGAATCAAATTTTACATTGTAAGCAAAATACATTTTTATAGTAAACAGAGGCGATTGTCAAGAAATTGGATAGCCATTTCACATTGCAATGTCTGTCACATCATATTTCATCATATCATACAATTTTGTTATATAAAATCTCATAAACTGTATTATATTTGAGCTATGAATAATCAGTGCTGTTGGTAAGTCAGGCTAGCCATTTCCTGCAACTGTTATCACATATTATTTTTTCTAGAATAATTTATTATCTCTACAATATCAGCTAACAGGCAGTTTGCCAAACCAATGTTATTGGATAGTCATATCTTTTGGTAAAATGTACTTGTCAGGACCTTTAGCCATGGTCTTTTTTTAATGGTCTTTTTTTAATATGTTTCACCTGCATACTCAGGTTCTATGCCTGTTAAAATAGGCTCAATTACCACCTATGATTTTCATCAAGTGCATCCTCTATAGAGAATATTGGCACCATATATAAAATGCATGAAAAATGTATTAATTAAGTAATTGTAAACATATAAAAAAATTCAGAGGTGAGAATTGAGTAGGGCTTCAAAATAATGTATAGGTTATTGAGTCCCTCTACCGGTTTATAAAGTTGAGTTCCATGGATTTACAAACTGTTCTGTTTAATGAGTCAGTTAGGTTTTTGCTCATCCAATGAAATGTGCTAACAAGAGACATGCTAATAGGAGGAGAGCAAATTAACACAGAGATGAGCTCAAGAGTCTGCTGCTTCTCATTTCATTGTTCTTTTAATGGCTGGGGCCAGGAAAAAGAGCTAGTTGTATCACTCAACTACAGTCAGGGACGGACTGACCATTAGGCCACTCGGGCACTGCCTGAGGGCCCCGGCCACTAGGGGGCCCCATCAGGGTTGCCAGCCTCAGTAAAACCAGGGATAGTATGTAAAAAAGTGTTTTTTTTTACATCTGTCTCCGAAATGTCCCTAAAAATCCTGAAATTATAGCTGCCCCACCTCTCCAGTACCTTCTCAGCCAATAGAAACATGTCTATGTATACTGTGTGAGTGTATACTGTGTGTGTGTATACTGTGTGGCCCCATAATCTCTGATTGCCTGGGGGCCCCATAATCTCCTATTGCCCAGGGGCCCCATGAGTTGTCAGTCCGCCCCTGACTACAGTAGAGAAAAGTCAAGTCTCCAGGCTGGATGACCTGGCTGTGTAAATCTGAGGAATGAATGGACAGTGATACAAAATCTGTGGCAGGTAAAACAGCTCTCAATAATGTATTTTAGCCGTGGATTGAGCTGTCTGCCACCTCAGTTTTAACCCTATTGTAATATGGTTAGACCATGTTTTGTCAGAAGGCAGTGAATTTGCATCTTTTAAACTTGTTGTTTAACTGTAATACACAGTAGTATGTTGATATTTATTTTATGCATCTGCACTCTCCAGACTAAAAGATGCTGGATAATAATTGTATTAGTGCTTATACGGTGTAGAAAAAAAAGATTTTGCCTGTGTGTGTTTGTTAATTGTTCAGCTTTAGCTGAAGAGTAAGGGTTTCTTTCTGAAACACTTCTTGTCTGTTGCTTTATGCCTTCATTGTTTTAATAAATTTAAAATAAAAAGGCTTTATACATTAATTAATTTATCCACGGAGAAGAAGATCCCATGTGCTGTTTTTTTCCATTCTTAATTATGAAACCTGGACTGTTTCCCACTCTGCTCTTGGTGAGCCTACGTTGCCAACACATGTAGGCTTAATTTGAAAAGCTGATACAAAGATAAGGATCCTTCATTTTCCAAAAAAAAAGGGACAGTCATTTTCAGCTGAGTCTAATGAGATTTGAGAATTATGGTCACATGGCTAAAAAAGAGATCCTTATCCTTAGGCTAAAGCTTTGTGAATTGAGCCTAATGTGTAGAATTTAACATACTAGTTTGAGGATTGAACCATCTGTGTTCATATGCCAATAATTAAAATAGAGCCAAGATGGAGCCTTGGGAGAGGGCTGAGCCGAGCTAAAGTTTTACAGGAAAAGTTAATATCTGCATGTATTACAGCTGCCTGTTTACCTGAAGCTACTGATAATTTTAACATGCAATTTTCATTGAGGACCCATTTAATTTTATGCATTGTGAAACATGTGTTAAAACACTTTTTTTTTCCATATTTTTTTTTTTAGTTTTCAATTTTAACAAACATATAGTATATTAAATATACAGTAGTTACACACAGTTCTGGAGCTATATTTTTGCTTGGTTACCAATATCATAGTTATAGTTGTATATTTTACTTCAATTATAATTCCGATTGGGCAATGTATTCAAAATAAAGTATAGTGTTAGGCAATTTTATATTTTTCAGTCCATGTTTTCCAGTGGTTGTCAAAAGTTTTACATGTCGAGGAGTTGATAGCCAGTAGGCGTTCAAAGGTTTGGTTTCTGTTGACCAGTGTAATCACCTCAGATGTGTTGATGGCTAAGGTGTTTTTCCAAATTGCGAAGGATAAGATTGCGGGTTGCTAATAGTATGTGTGTGGTGACCGCTCTGCATTCTGGTGGAAAATTCTCTATCCCAATATTAAGATTGCTAATGCAGGGTTTGGTGGTACCAAAATCCCTGTAGTCGATGAGATTAGCCTAAAAGTTTTGTTCCAGAGGCTGGTTATACTCGGGCATTCCCATAGTGTGTGTGGTAGGTTGCCTATTTGTCCAAATTTTTTCCAACACATTGGAGATGTGTCTGGGAAGAAAGTGGCCAGTCTATATGGTGTATAGTGCCATCTGTTAGTGATTTTAAGCATCATTTCCCAGTGATTTATACATTTATTTATACATTTATACTTATGTATTGCCTTGAAGGCATGTGTCCACTGTTCATCAGAGAATGTAGTATTCAGCTCTTTTTCCCACTTCCTAATGGCAGTTGTCTTGCAAAAATGTGTTTGTTTTGAATGAAGTTATAGAATAATGATATACCTTTAGCAGACTGGGGCATTTTTATGTAAATACGTCATGCTGTAGATGATAATTTGAATTTAGGTATGGGATGTGCCTTTAGGAAGTAAGAAATGCGTAAGCAGGAAAATAGTAGATTATTGGGTAGGCGGTGTGTGGTTATTATTTGTTCTGCAGATTTGGGTATCGTTCCTGTAAAGAGGTCTTGTATGTTTTTGATTCCCCGCGCTAGAAGGTTTGTGGTTGAAAGCATAGGTATTTTAGCCCCTAAGAGGTCTATTGGGAGGTCATATACTAAGTCATGTGTGTCTCTGTCACCTATATGTTGGAGAAATCTCCAAGCCTGTAAAGAGGCTTGAATGGTTGGTGATAGATCTCCTGTTTCCCATGGTTCCCATATGTCACTTATAGGGAATGTGATGGGGTTGTTTATTGGAAGTAATGAATGTTCTATCTCCACCCATAGTGGGCAATTATTGTCATGGAACCAATGTTTAAGTTGGTCCAGTCTTATGGTTCATAGATAATCTTGAAGATCTACGAGTCCCGCACCCCCTACACTTTTGTGTAATATAAGGTTATTAGCATCTAGCTTTTTTGCCTCCTCATGTAAACTTCCATATGGTTTTGGTCATGGTGCGGATGTAGGTAGGCGGTATGGGGAGAGGGAGGGATCTGAGCACATATAGAATCTGTGGAAGAATGGACATTTTGAATGCCGCTATCTTGCCCAACCATGCTAGTTCTGTTTTGGAAATGCTTGTGAGTTGTTGTTCTAGTTTAACTATGAGCTGTTTGAGATATGCTTCTATTAAGGATGAGGTCATATTGGTTAAGGTTATGCCTAAATATGAAATGCCCTTTGTTCTCCACGAATATGGTAGAGTATCCTGCAGCAATTGTTTAGTAGATGGGGAGACCCCTACGTCTAGTATCATGGATTTGGTGAAGTTGACTTTGTAATAGGATATGTCTCCAAAGTCGTTTAGGATTTTATGGGCCCGTGGTAGAGAGATTTGAATCCAAATTTGGCTAGTACCATTTCCATGTAAGTCCAGTGGACTCTATCGAATGCCTTCTCTGCATCTATGGATAGCAGCAGAGAAGGCGTTCTTGTTTTAACAGCATGGTGAATAATATTAACAATACGTCTGGTAGCATCCGAGGTCTATCTCCCCCTCACGAATCCCATCTGGCCGCCCTTAATGAGAAAGGGAATGATATTGGTTAGTCGTTTGGCTTTGGCTAGTAGGTTTGTGTCGATTTTGATGTCTGAGTTGAGAAGGGATATTGGCTGGAGTAGTAGGTTTTTTCCCTGGTTTGGGTAGGGTGACAATGTGGGCTCTCAGCATCTCCGCATGAGGAAAATTCCCTCACTTTGTTAAAAACTGTTTGCATGTGTGAGGCTAGGATTCCTTTGAAAATTTTGTAGTATTCATTGACAAAGCCATCCGGGCCCGGTGATTTGCCATTAGGTAGGGTTGTTGTGATTTTTTTCTATTTCTTGGGCTAAAAAAAGGAGAATTCAGTTGCTCAAGGTGATCTCCTGTCAGCGATGTAAGGTTTATGTTCTGTAAGCCCCCGTACACACGGTCGGAAATTCCGACCACAAAATCCGTCGATTTTTTTCGATGGATTTTGTCCGACACTGGTGTTGCATACACACGGTCGAACAAAGTTGTCGGAAAATCCGATCACTCTGAACGTGGTGACGGAACTACATAGAGGCTAGTAGCCAATAGCTTTGGTCTCGTAATTTGATCTGAGCATGCATGGCACTTTGTCCGTCGGAATTCTCTACACACGATCGGAAAAAGTCAGATCGGATTTTGTTGTCGGAAAATTTGAGAGCAGGATCTCAAATTTTTCCCGTCGGAAATTCAGACAGAAAAAGTCAGATGGAGCCCACACACGGGCGGATTTTCCAACAACATGGTCCGATGGACATTTTCCGTTGGAATTTCCGACTGTGTGTACAGGGGCTTAGAATTGTTGTATCTTGGTTATGTCTGGTTGTGGAGTGGATTCATCCTTATTTAAGTTGTAAAGTGCACTGTAATAATCTGCAAATTGGTTCGGTATTTCCTGTGGGTTGGTGATTTTGTGGTGCATAGTGCTGTGATTTAAATATGCTATTCTAGTTTTTGTGCAGGCTGCTTTGATTCTGCTAGCTAGGTATTTCCCTGCCCTGTTTGCATTAGCATATGAGTTTAATTGTAGTTTTCTAAGATGTTTATTATATTTTTGTGAGAGATGTTCCCGCAGGGATTCTCTGAGTTTGGAGAGTGTATTTGACATAGCTGCTGTTGGTGAGATTTTGTTTTGTTTTTTTATTTTGTGTGATTCTGATAGGAAGGTGTTTAGTTTAATGGAATATCGTTTCTTTTCCTGAGCTCCCAGTTGTATTAGTATGCCTCTCATGTAAGCTTTATGAGAGTTCCATAAAGTGAATGAGTCTATTGTAGGTGTGTAATTGATACGGAAGAAATCTCGGAGATGCTGATAGATCACAGAGAATGTGTGAGGTTCTTGTAATAGCCTGGCGTTGCATCACCAGATGGGAGGTGAGGAGGAGACACCCTGTTCAGCAATGGACAATGATATTGCTGCGTGGTCGGACTAAGTTATGTCATGTACCTGTGTGGAGCAAACATGTTGCAGGGGCCATTGATCCACAAGAAACATATCAATGCGTGAATATGAACAACGCCTAGTAGAAAAGAAGGTGTAGTCCCTTTCGTTGGCATGAAGGTATCTCCATGCATCAAACAGTTCCTGGGTGTGCAGAAGGCGCTGAAGGGTTGTAGGTCTGTTTGGCTTAATCATGGTTGTATCCATAGCTGGATCTACAATAAGGTTGAGATCACCTCCAATTATAAGGCTTCCATACTGCAAGGATTAGTTTTTTTTGAGTACTTTCTGCAAAAAGTGTATTTGGTGGTTGTTTGGGGTGTACACTGTGACTATTGTGTATGGTTTGGAGTTAATGTCTCCGGTGATTATAAGGTACCTGCCCCCTTCATCTGTGTACGCTTCTTTGAATTGGAAAGATAAGGAGTTCCTTAATGCCAGCATCACCCCTCCTTTTTTGCAGTCAGGCTTGCATGCCAAAAATACATGTGGGTACTCTCTATGTGTACATTTTGGCGCTTTGTGTGTTTGGAAGTGAGTCTCCTGTACACAGATGATATCTGCTCTTTGTTTGAGGGCCTTTTTCCACATGGAGAATCTTTTGGCCGGGTGGTTCAGGCCTCTTGCGTTAATAGATAGACAAGTGATAGTCATTTATAGTGTTGAGAAATGTGATGACTGGTAGCATGGGGTAGGTATTCACTGTGTACCAGGGGCGGACTGACAGCTCATGGGGCCCCCGGGCAAAAGGAGATCATGGGGCCCCCTGTGTCTCCGCCCATGTGTCCCCGCCCATATAATGAA